>JAWWMA010000570.1:0-10406 GCA_035041425.1 Mionectes olivaceus | reverse complement strand
GAAACGAGGGGGAAAACAAGGCGATGAAGCTCAGCAGGCTTCTTTTTTGGTGATAAAGAACCCCATAAAATAAAGGGGGGCTCTGAGAACCCACAAGATTTACAGCAAGGGTTTAAATCTCCAGACACGGGGCAGCGCTGTGGGGAGGGATGAACCCGTGTTATCCCTGTTCTGGTGCAGTCTGAGGGTTGGTCAGGCCACCATCACCTTTGTTAGGTTTGTTTTTGAGTTAGGGTTAGGGTTAGGGTTAGGGTTAGGGTTTGGGTTTGGGTTTCTCCTCCCCCTCCAACGCATTGAAAGGAGAAGTGAAAAAGGTGACACGTTTATTTTATTTCTCCCTCTCCCAGCACTTGTCTTTGCTTTCCCCCTGTTTCCTCAGCGCAGGGAAAGGGGGAGAGAGAGGGAGAGGGAGAGGAAACACAGAGAGCTGCCCGTGGAGGATTGAGCTGAGCAGAATTCCTCGGCTCTTCCGTCCGCTCCAGGCTCTCTCCCACGCACAGCCTGTGGCTCCCACTCCAGCTCTGCTCAGCCCCAGCTCTGTGTCAGCTTTGATAAGAGCCCCCCTTGTAATCAGTGCAGCACCAGCTATCCGGCTCCAGAGCTGGATGGTTTCCTCCTGTGGCTTCTTCATTCCTGTTTATAATTAAAGGAGGACTTCTCGCCATGCCAAGGGCTATAGAAAAATAAGGAATAAGTAATAAAGTGGTGGCAGAGAGCCAGGGACTCGCTGCTGCTGCTGCTGCTGCTGCTGCTGCTGCTTGGGTTCTTGCAGCACAGCACTAAGGCTTGGGTGTTTGGTTCAACTGCTTGCACTTTCAGGAGGATGCAGCCAGCTGGGGTGAAGGGAAGGGCTGATGTGGTTTAGAATTACTGGATATTATTTAGTCTTTATATTTAGGGGGGGGGGGAAGTTGATTCCTCGGGGTTCTGGCTGCGTTCACTCTGCTGCAATCGAGCCGGCCTGAAGTCACCAGCAGGGCAGGTGCTTGGGAGCTCAGCCCTGGAGCCAGGGCTTGTCCCATCCCCGGGTTGTTTGTGTTGGATAACCAGCAGGAGCTCTCTGGAAGCGGTGGCCCCACTGTGTAAACACCCAGGGTGCCCCCCAGGAGCTTCGGGTGGGACAACGGGCAGATCGGCCACAGGTCACCCAGAGCCGGCAGTCCCACCCCAGCTTCCCATTTCCCAGGACAAACTGTTCTCCTCGTCAGCCCACGAGGCTCCAGAGAGCTCCAGGTCACAGCCCCACACTTGGAAGTCCCTCATCTCCCTCCCTTCGCTCCCTGTCCCTCGGGAACAGGGATGTGGGGACAAGCAGAAGGTCTCTTGGGTCACTGGTTCTTTTCCCTGCTGGGGGAGAAGCCCCCCCTGAGCTGTGCAGGGGGATCAGGGGGGGCTGAGCCCAGACAGAGCAGCTCCCACCCCTCAGTGTTCCCAAACAGCAGAGTTTGAAAGTCAGGGGGAAGTTTCTTCACCTGCCTCTGGGATGTTTTGCCCGCTGACCTCACTGGGATGAACTCACTCAGGGAGTTGCGAAGGTTCTTAGACAAAGGCTCCTTCCCCTCCTGGATCACACACACAAACACTGCTCCCTGTCACTCTGAGTCACTCCTAAGCTCTGAGCCAAGCCCAGCCAGCCCAGCAGCCTGGGGAGGGTCTCCCTGCCTTTGATGTCCTTGGCTAAAACAGCCTTAACCTTCCTTCCACCTGAGAAAACATTGGGCAAAGAACCTCCTTTCCCTTCCCCCTGGGCTTGTCTTCCACAGTCTCTTTTGTTCCTTGGCTTCATCTGCTTTCCTGGGTGAGAAGGTAAACGGGGTTCTGCTGTGGAACCCCGGGAACCTCAAAATACTCAGTGAGGATGGATCAATTAAACAGGCAATCCTGGATAAGGCAGAGGGGCATGAGAGGGCTCCTTGGAGACTCCTTTTGCTCTGAAACAGCCATTTTCTCTGGAACTTTAGGCATTATGGGGTTTTTGGACACCCCTGAGATGTGGCTGCCCCATCCCTGGGAGTGTCCAAGGCCAGGCTGGAGCAACCTGGGCTGGTGGAAAGTGTCCCTGCCCACGGCAGGGGGTGGCACTGGATGATTTCAAGGTCCATTTCAAGCCAAATGACTCTGGGGTTCTCTGATATGGTTCTGTCCCATCTCAGCTGGACCTTAGTTCCCTCCTCTCCTGAAGTGCCTCCTCATTGGAGCAGCTCCCCTGGAAGTCGGGGTGTTCCATAAACTATGAAACCGTCGCGTTTCTTTGCAAGTGTTTCAAATGCTCCAAAAATAACCACCCCAAAACAAACAAACAAAAAAAAAAAGCTCCTTTCTAGGTAAATTCCCCATGAAAAGGAACTGCAGTCACCCAGGGTGAGCAGCAGGCAGCACAGACTGGATGGGGCTGGGAACAGTTTGGATCGTGCCTTCAGAATGGCTCTGATTTTATTACCATGATTGTCCCTCTACTTCTGTGTTTAGGAGGCTCTGGAGTATCAGGTTGCTGAGTGAAGTTTCCATCATTAGGCCTGATGTTTCTGCTCATTTGGGAAGACACGGCACTGCAATCCTTGGAGCTACAACATCTCCACGGATCCCTCTGGAAATGCAGCTCCAAGCCCGCCGTGGCCAGGGCTGAGCGACCTCGGGCAGCCCCGAGGTGTGACGGGAATCTGCCCTTGGAAGCCTTGGGAACCCACATTTGGCAACTTGTTCCATGCCCTTGGTTCATCCTGGTGTTCCTGTGGGTTGCAGCTCTCAGCACCTCCCCAGCCACCCCTGACCTGCCGGAGCGGGGCTGGGACAGGGGTTGAGCCGGATTTTGTGCTCCAGGACACGCAGTTTGGGTTGAGAAGTGGGATATCTGTTAACCACAGAGCCTCCTTTTTGTGGGTTCCTGAATGCTTTGGCTCAGGATTCGTTTTCCTCTTTTCCCCCCTCCCCTCCACGGCTGAAATGATACCCTGGAGATCTGGAGATCTCCAGAGACTGAAGTTTTTCCCAGCTAAAACCTGCCACAAATTCCCTGTCCTGGGAGAGTGATCCCAACAAGACTTGACATGTGGGTTTGACCACTGAACATCCCATTTTTCAGCTTTTTTTTTTTTTTAACCGACTATTTTGTCTCACACTTTAAGAGTCCCACACATGTTTATTCAGTGAGAATCAGAGCCCGAAGCTACAGGTGGGAAGTGCAGAAAGAGCAAAAATATGAAAGTAGTACTACACTTTGTAGTAAAAAACTGGGAATTACCAGGAATGAGACGAGAAAATGAGTTTGTCACCACTTGCCTTTCTCAGTAAGAGGAGCTCAGAAAGATTCGAGGCTTGATTTCCTTCAGAGATCCAGAAAATTTCTGAGATCATCAAGTCAAGCCTCTGAACGAAAAAATGCCCCATTAAAATATGTCAGAAGGTGCCTCAGCTACTCAGTTTTTTAACATTTCCAGGGAATTTGCCGTGAAATCCCTTCCAGGTAACCCTGGCTCGATCCATAAGGTTTTCAGTGGTGGTTTCCAAGTGTTGGTGAGCAGAGGAAACCCAGGGATTATGGAGCAGGATGATCCCCTCTGGCTTTTGCGCAGGTGGGAGTCAAATCTGAACCTCTGCTGCATGAACCTTGAGCACTTTTAAATATGATAAAGCGACAAGACATCACCCAAACCCGACTCTTCAACACGAGCTGGAGGCCCAGAAAGGCCTGTTTAATTCCTTCCTGTTAAACACGAAGCAAAGTGCCACTTATGGATCGCCCTGACAGCAATTAATTACAGCTTCCTGCAGCAAAACCAGCACCTAAATCACAGCAAGGCCCCAGCTTACAAAGCAGCTTCGTGTTTCGTGTGTGATGCTACAAATCACACTTCAGGTGCCAGTGGTAATTAATTTGATGAGGTTAAATTGCGCTCTGTGGAGGAAGAAACCGTGTCCCGACCCACCAGAAATTTTTATATATCGTGTCCTATGGGGAGAAAAAAAGAAAAAAAAAAAGGAACCTCGCGGTGTCTGGCTTTGATTATTTATTGAACAATGCTCCATTGAGCCCCAGATCCCCTCAGACAGCTCATAAACAAGGCCTGCAGTGCAAAGTTTAGGCAAGGACAAAGATTTCTGAACTCTGAGGCACGACACGAAGCTCTGGGATTACCCCACACTGGAAGGAATGGCCAGAGCTGGGATTTACAAGGGAGAAATGCAAAGATGCTTCGTGGAGGAAAAAGATTCCTGTGCAAACTGCAGTTCATGGGCTTTTCCCTCCACAGGGGGACTTTGGGAATGCTTGTTCCCGAAATGTTTCTCCTGAACTCATCAACTACTGGTTCCTGCGGAACTTCTCACCCCAAAGAACACCCAGAACATTTATTTGGGGAGGGGACACGTTTTTCTCAGGCCTGTGATTGAAAGCTCTACCTGGTTAAAACACACATTAAGAGGGAGGGTTTCACGTAGTTTGGGGTTTACTGGTTTGTATAAAAAGGTCACAGTTAGAATCAGGGAATGATTTGGGTTGGCAGGGAGCTTAAAATCACCTCATCCCACCCCCTGCCATGGGCAGGGACACCTTCCACCAGCCCAGGTCGCTCCAGCCTGGCCTTGGACACTTCCAGGGATCCAGGGGCAGCCACAGCTTCTCTGGGAATTCCATCCCAGCCCCTTAACACACTCCCAGTACAGAAGCTACTTAGACCCCCACCCTGTGTCCCCGTGGCCTGGGGAGCTGCAGGGGCTTCAAACTGGTCTTTGTGCCCCTGTGTGTCCCCAGCAGGTCAAAGGAGAGCGAACAAGACAAAGCCAATTCATCAAAGGCACCTTCAAATGTCTTAAAACCTCCCTGGGGCTGCACCCCCTGCCCCAAAGGGGCTTTAAAAAAAAACAAAACCGCCCCCAAAAACCATCCCAAGTTGTTGCTTGAACCCAGGATTCCCACAGACCCCACAGAGCATCCCTAAAACTACCCAGAAGCCAGTCCAGCTCCCAAAAAAACCTCCAGGGCCGTCACATCTCCCCCCGTTCCAGCTGTAAAAACCATTCAGGAGCGGTGAAAGCCGCGCTCAGCTCTTTGCCATCCCCGTCACTTCCCACGTAAGCAGCGGCTGGAGCTCCGTCTTTCCACTGGAAGGAGAGGTGGGGTCCGTGGGATCGTGTTCCCAGCACGGAATCTCAGCGTTAAAATCCTCTCCCACCCTCTGGAAAGGGGCTGACCCCCCCTCCCCTGACCCCCTGAGCGAGGGTTTCCAGGGCTTGCCCTGTGTTTTTGCAGGCAATTCTCTCCTGCCCCTGGCTCTGCTTTTTTTTGTTGATGATTGTCATTTCTAATCTTTTGGCAACACACCCAGCCCAGAAAAAAAAAAGAGAAAAGAAAAGAAAACCAACAGAAAAAAAGAAAAAACCCGGCAGGAAAGTTTCCTCTGAGCTGGCTGAACCTTCAGCTGCAGGGATGAACTGCTCTGCCCCAGACCCAGCGCTTCCGAATGTCCCAAATGTGCTGCGGGAAAGGTCGTCGGGAGGGAGGGGGCCGATTCCAGGCACACAACTGGGTCATCCTTAGAAAAACTTGAGCCTCATGAACCGACTTCCCACCTGAGGGGCCCCACCCTGAGCTCCAGTCCCAGGGAGGAGGAGGAGGTTCAAACAGAGGCTTCCTCAGCCTGACGACAGAGATTGGAGATGCCACAATGAAGACTGAAAATTGCAATTTTTAATTTTTTTTTTTTTTTTTGCTATGCCACTGATGTTTTCTGCCTCGTTCCTCTTCCAGCCTGGCTGTTCCACCCTTTGGGGTCACCCTGACACCTTCTCAGCTGCTGTGAAGGGACACAGAGCCACCACCTCCCACCTCAAGACCCTGCCTGACACACAGAGCTCGTTAAAATGGGAGCTCCTGCACAGAGGGACCGGGAGGAATTTGCTTTAATTACTCTGTTGCACAAGTTTCCTACGTCTGGTCTGGGCTTCTAATCAGAAGCAAATTCATTCCCTCTGAAATCTGGGAGTTCCTGTGAGATGCAGAAGGTCACTCCTTATGGGGCACTGGGAAGTGTCACCTTTATTTTCAGTCTCACACGGACTCGGGAGCAGCAGGAACATCATTTCATGCCCCCTCCCCCCAAAAAAAAACACCCCAGAAGTTTTTTTGTAAAGCCTTCAGGACCAAAGATTTCTTTCTCACCAGTGTGTGATGATATTTGAACCCAGAGCATCCCTTTGGCCTCCTCTCCGATGGAAAATGGGCTGTGGTTTTCTCCGCAATTGCTGCAATTATAAAAACTTCCTCGTTATCCCCCTCGTTCCAGGTGGTGGTGACTCCCTTTGGAAATGGTTTTGGTTCCATTGCCATCATTCAATTTGGCATGTCCTGGTTTTCCAGCTGAAAACTCTGATGCCAAATCCTTCCAGAGACTCCGGAATTCCCATCGGCACCCGGGTTGCATTTGGCTTTTGGCTGTTCCACAAGAAAAGAGCAAATGAGAGCTGGGAGGGGAAGGAAAACCCTTGGGATCCCTCATCTCCTGCTACAAGACAACCAAATCACTCAATAAAATAGGAGAAACCCATGTGATTCCACGGGAAAGTTGGGAGAAGGAGCTGGAGCCCAAGGGCGAGGAGGAGCAGAGGGGGCTCAGCTCAGGGGGGACCTTCTCACTCCCTCCCTGGTAGGAGGTTGGAGCCGGGTGGGGTTTGGTCCCTTCTCCCAGGGAACAAGCAATGGGAAAAGAGGAAACGGCCTCAGGCTGTGCCAGGGGAGGTTTAGGTTGGATACAGGGAAAATTTCTTCGCTGAAAGGGTGGTCAGAGGTTGGAAGGGGCTGCCCAGAGAGGTGGTGGAGTCCCCACCCCTGGAGGGATTTAACACCCCTGTGGATGTGGCACCTGAGGACAGGGCTCACTGGTGGCCTTGCAGTGATGATATTGGAGGTCTTTTCCAGCCTGAACAACTCTGTGATTCTACAGTATTGTTTTTAAGGAGCTGTGGGTGGATTTTCTGGTTGCTGCCTGATCCTTTTCCTTAGGAGGATCCTCTTCCATGGTGCAGGATCAAAGCTGGACTTGCTCTGTGCTGAGACAAAATAAACCCCTGGGATGGAACTAGAAGAGGTAAATGTTTTCTATTCTCACATCTCTTTATTTATCTTCATAGGAAATGACTTCCACTGCCACTGGAAATGGAGTGTTTGGGGTTTTTATTTAAGATTTCTTTTCAAAAAGCAAAGAAGGAGCTGGCAGGAACCAAATATTCCAGTTACACGGTTAAACTGCACCCTCCCGAAAGTCCAGAAGGAAAATTATGTCCCCAGACTTTAAACCACAGCACATTTGGGATTTAAAACCCCAACCCTGGGAAAACAGCATGTCCCAGCAGCTCCTGACGAGTGCAAGGTCCAAAACCACTGACAAACAGCCTCCTTGGGTGAGGGAACTGGAGGAGGGACAGGAGGGTTGTTGTAGAACAAGCTGCACTGTCATCGTGCAGGAGAAATGAAAGGCTCTTGCTTGGGGGATCTGGCTGTTCCTGGCAGAGGGACACTCTGTGCACATCCCAATCCCTCCACCACATGCCTGGGAATGGCTCCTGGGGGAACATCTGGAGCCTTTGTGTGGGTATCAGAGGGTGTTTGCTCCTTGCCCCTCCGTCCAGGGGTGACTGTGACACCTCCAGCCGGAAACATTCCTCTCCCAGCACTGGGAATTCACCATCTCTCCCAGTTCCTGCTTCCTGCTGCTCTTCCCAACGGTTGCTTCTGCCCCTGAGCAGCTGAAATCCCAGAGTTTCTGTCTGCCCAGCTCCTGAGGTGTAATCCTGCTCGGGGTGATATCCATGGCACGATCCCAGCCCCGTCAGGTGAAATTCATCTCCATGCAGGGAGCTGGGATGAGCCTCTTAAAGCCACAAGGAAAGGAGTTAATTAGGACATCCAAGGCGTGTGTTGACGAGCTGGTTTTAATCCTCCCAGTGCAGAAAGGAGAACATGTAATGGGAATTCTTTCATTTGGTTTCTCTAAAGCTTTGGAAAAAAAAAACAAAAAACAACAAACTCAATGAAAACACAACGTTTAGAACAGCCATGCTGGTTAAAGCCATTGCCCAGTCCAACAAAATGTCATCTCCATCCCCACTGCTGAAATGAAACAATGTGCTGCTGACAGGGAGTTATATTTAGGGGGATAAGCTGTTAGAAGGACTTAGGCAAACGCCTGCCCAGGGAGTCTGGGAAGGAAATCCCCTGAAGGTGGGGGATTTGGGAGCTCTTTGCTGCAGGATGAGCTTTCTTGCAGGGCAGCTGGTCCCGGGCTCTGCAGGGCAGAGCTCAGGGGAGCAGCTCCTGCCCCAGCCTGGCCCTTTCCCTGCTCTCTTTATCCCTTTCCCTGCTCTCTTTATCCCTTTCCCTGCTCTCTTTACCCCTTCCCCTGCTCTCTTTACCCCTTCCCCTGCTCTCTTTGTCCCTTTCCCTGCTCTCTTTGTCCCTTTCCCTGCCTTGGCAGACCTTGGCAGGCCGAAGGACTCTCCCCATGTGCTCCAGGCTGGAAGGTGAAGGTTGATTTGGCTCCCATGTGGATCTGCCCCATGACCCGAGCATGCCTGCTGCTCCTCACCAACCCCCTCTTGTGCCAACCATCCCAAAATAACCCCCATTTCCATGGGAGGCCTTTGGGGCTGAACCTTTTTCACGCACCAGACCCAAGAGAGCAGCTTTTATGGGCGCTGCTCCTTTCACCTTCAGCGCTGTGGGGCTGCAGACAGAACCAGCTCAGGATCTCCTCAGTGCATATTAATGCCCTGTTAACGTGCTCTGAACCTGGTTTTTTTATGTTTTTTTTTAATTTTCCCCATTTTAATTGCATTAGTTTGCTATTCTATTTAAAGCCCCCACAATCTGGTTGCTCTCATTCAAATCAGGTTTCCGATTCTCCACACTTGGCTGCTGGTTTTCCGCTCTGCTAAATGTGGAGCTCGTTCCCCTGCGACCTTAAAATCAGCATTAGCACCTTGGAAAGGACAAATAGGAGAAGACAAAGCCCCCCCTTTTCACAGCCACGGGGCCTGGTTTTATTCCCACTCGAGCAAAGCAGGTGAGCAGCCCCTTTCCCCCCTGCCCTTTCTATTTTCATTTCCCTGCCATCAGCCACTGCTTTGGAAGGGTTAAATCCAGGCAAGGAGAACTCAGCAAGCTGGGAATGAACCCAGACATCCCTCCTTGCCTCAGCTTCCCACTAAAATCACCGGAGTTCCATCCTGCTGCTCCAGCAGTGACACTGGACTCGATGGAAGAAAATGGCAATTAAACAGGATCAGCTGCAATTAAGCGGGATCAAAACAGTTCCCCTCCCATTTAAACAAGCAAATTAAGCCAATTTTTTTTTTTTGCTTTTTTATTTTTCTGCATGTGCCCATTTATCAGCTGTTTCTATGGCAACACTTGTTTTCCTTAATGCTGTGTCTCATTTGTATCGTGGTAACACCCTGTAATCCTGGTCCCATTGTCCTGGGTTCCGTGGAAATGAGCGGGAGAGAGTCCTTTAGCCCACAGATCTCGCAGATTTCCACTTTAAACCCTGATAACAAGTTCCCCTGGTCACTGTTATTCTGCTGGTTTATCCCAGCACAGGCTCAAATATTCTCCTCCCTGGCTTGAACTGAACCCAAGCAAATGGGGTTGAAGGCTCAATGTTTGCTCAGCAATTTGCAGCCCTTCAGCTACCCCAGTTTGAAACCAGGACTTCCACGAATGGCTTTAACTCTGCCTATCACCCCTTGTCAGAAAATTCGGGGAGTTTTGGACTTGAGATGCCTCTTTGGGTGTTAAATTCCAACAGTCTGAAGGCCCTGGTGGCTTTTGGGGGGGTGCAGGTGAGAAACCTGCAGGTAACAAACCCTACCTTGGCAGGGCTCCCCCCCCTTCCCGTCCCATCTACTGGTTTTCAGCATGTTCAGGTTTCTGGGTTTTTTGGTGCAAAATTTGCTGCTGGGTTTGCTTTGTTGGGGGGGTGATGGTTTGGCCTGGAGATGCTGCAGGGCCTCCCCCACCTGGAGGAGGTTGAGCACAGGGTAAGTGTCATTGTGCCCTTCTGTGAGGTCAAACTGTCCTGGTTGACCTTGTCCAGTCGCTGGGATCAGGCTTCTTGACCCCTGAAAAAAAAAAAAAAGCAAAACCAGGATTTGGTGTGGAAGAAAGTCTATGCTGGACTGATATTGTGGGTTTTAATGTTTGAAAGGACCTGTTGGGACAAGTGAAGAGGAGGCCACAGAGATGCTCCCATGGCTGGAGCTCTTCTGGAGCCAGGTTGGGAGAGCTGGGGGTGTTCACCTGGAGAAAAAGCTCCAGGGAGACCTTGGAGCACCTTCCAGGGCCTAAAGGGGCTGCAGGAGAGCTGGAGAGGGACTGGGGACAAGGGATGGAGGGACAGGACACAGGGAATGGC
>JAWWMA010000568.1:0-10409 GCA_035041425.1 Mionectes olivaceus | reverse complement strand
CCCTGTGCTGTTGTTCCCAGGGCTGGAGGCAGCTCTGCAGGGGGGTCTCACCCGAGGGGGCAGAGGGGCAGAATCCCTCTCTCCCTTGCTGCCCACACTGTGGGATCAGCCCAGGCTTTAACCCAGCGCTGCCAAGCCCACCACTGATCCTCATATTCCCAGTGTTCATGGAGCATGTGCTTGAAAGGATGGGCTTCAGAGAGGCCGGGAAGGGCTGGGTGAAGGGGGACACTCAGCTGTGGGTTAGCAAGCTTGGAAGGCAGATCTGATGGAAGCCTTCACGCTGCTTCGCGGCGCTCAGTTTAACCACGCTGGAAAGCTGCAGAAGTTTTAAAAAAAAAAAACCCACACCAACACACAACAAACGAAACAAACAGCAAAACAACACTCCCGAAGTCAACCATAATTCGCTTCGCCATTTAATGTTCCCGGAACTCCCCGCCCCCAAGCTTGGAAAAGCGCCTTGTCGGCCACGAGGGAACGCGTCCCGTGGGTGGGCAGGGCTGGGGCGGGCGGTGGGACGGGCTTGGGGGCGGCCCCACGGGGGTTGGGGGGAGAACCCACGGCCGGTCCCCGCTCACAGCCCCAGACCTGCTCCGGACATGGACTGCGGAGTCATCACCTCCAAGACGGTGCTGCTGCTGCTGAGCCTCGCCTTCTGGGTACCGCGGAGAGGATGCGGGGGGGTTTGCCGCGGGCGGGCCGGGCGGTGCGGGGGCTCTGCCCGTGATCCCGGGGTTTCCACAGTTAGCCGGGCCTTCCGCTTACCTGTGCGCAGGTGACTCGTGCATTTCCGTAGGAAACCCTGCTTACGTATTTTTAAAGAAGGAGAAAATTTAGAAGTTGAAGTTTCTTAAAAAAACCCCCAAACAAACAACAAAACCCAAACAAACTAGCAGTGTCGAAGTTTGGGTTTACTTTCCTTTTTTTTTTTTTTTCTTTGCGGGGTGTTTTTAATGAAGTAGGTTTTCTGCTAGTGTTTTTAATTAAAGTAATCTTCTTCAGTCGCGTTTTGTGATCGGGAGCGAGTTGGAACCGTGTGGGGCAATGGGATTACGCAGGGGCCGCGCTCCACGTTTGGGGCGAGGAGCCTTTTGGGGGGAGGAAAGCGGCTGAGAGCTTTGTTCCAGCTGCGTCCTTGGCACAGTTGCAGCTTTCCGAATCACTTCCTCGATAATTACTCACAAACAGGGGAGGAAAAAAAAAAAACACCGAGGGTGCGTTTGTGTACTTTTGTAGCCTAATCCCCGCTGGTTTTGGGGGTGGGGGGGTTCTCGGTATCGGGGACTCGTGGCACGGCCACCTCGTGTCAGCGACAGCGGGGCGTGGGGTGGGGTGGCCGGGCAGAAAAGGAGGTGGTTTTTCTGGTTTATCATCCTGGGTTGTTTTTTTTTTTTATTTTCCCCTCCGTGGGGAAGTTTGGGAAACCCCCCCCCTCGCCGCCGTCATCCAGGGGCTTGAGCGCTGCCGCGGGAGGGGCCCCCGGTGTAGAACCTCGTGTGTGTGTGTCAGTGCCGTGGTTTGGGGGTTCGCACCCAGGTGCCTTAGCACCTGAGCGTTTCCCCCATCCTGGTGTTCCGCAGCCAGGGATGCTGCCAGTGGCGGCCCGGGAGCGACGGTCGGGAGCTGCTCGGGCCCGGTTAGGGCAGCTGGGAGAACAGCCAGAGCATTCCCAAACGGAGAAGCTGCATGGAAAAGAACGGGGGGCGGGGGGGAGCTAAAGAGGAAATACTGCTTGAATGAAAGCCCGAGCGAGGTCCCGTGGGGTGTGGTGCCCTGTTTTGTAAATATGGGACTTGCTGCTTGGCTTGTCCCTTTGGTCCCTTGCCTCCTTTATGGAGCTCTGCACCATTTTATTGCTCTGTGTGCTCCGGGTGACTCTTGTACCCCTGGGCACGAACAGTACAACAGGCCGTGTGTACTGCTGCATGTCAGGCAGCATGACCTCACCAGGTTATATTTGTTTTGTGGGGTTTTTTGTTTGGTTTCTTTTTTTAAACAGCCATAGGAAAACATAGGAACATCCCACTGCTTGGATGTGGAAAGACCCTGAGCTTCAGCTCAGGCGAATCTCAGGTTAGCATTGTGGTTTGTCTTCTTAAAAATGAAACAACAGCCTTATGTCCTCCTAGAAAAGCCCCCTGGTACTTTCTTATCTGCTATAGGGGAACTCTCTAACCATGATTGAAGCTATTAGGTCATCTGGATCCCTGGACCATCACAATTATCCTTCTGCATGTCTGTAGCATCTGAGTTTGGGGTGACCCAGACCAGCCCTTTGGGTTGTTTTTTAATCCAGGGAAGGGCAAGGCAGCCCCAGAGCTTGTGGCATTCAGATGGTGCTGCTGCCACCATTACATGTGGTAATCACATTCCAGCAGCAGAACCTGGAATTCAGGTTTTGGGAGGGTGGAGAAGGAGGGACTGATTATTTTATTCTCCTTCAGAACATTTCTAACAGTTGGGGCCCCGCAAGTACAAGGCTCCAGATGATTATCAAAACACAAGCTTTGCAAAGAATTTGGAGCCCTTCTCTAAGGAGTAATTCATGTCCAGGCATTGTATGCTGCAGATCTTGCCCGGCTTGGAAGTGATTATGGAAAATAATTCACCACCTGCATAGTCTGCAGCTGGTGTGTAGATCTGGTTCTTTGACAAAAGTTATTACTTAGCAACATCCTAAAAAGGCAAAAAAAAAAAAAATAGCCTCTTTTGGCTTTCTGATCGTTATCGTTGTGCAGGAGTGAGAAAGGAAAGTCAGGTCTTCCAGAATGACAAATAGAGGCTCCCTAAATGAGGTGAAAAAAAATCAGCTTCTCTCATTGCATCAGGCTCAGCATCCTATTTGCAGGTCGTTGTGTTGGTGGAGAGGCTGTAAATGTGCGTAACCCCCAAACAAGGCATTGATTGAAGGTTTTTTTTTTACTACACAGTTGCCATGGGTGGTGCTTCAAGCTGTGAGAGTTTCGTCGACCTCCAGTTTTGCTTTTTAGCACCTACTAATTAGGGCCACATGTGTGATTGTTTTGTTGGGACGCTGGTTTAGCTCACGGAACCTAAAAGAGGGAGAGGAAGGGTCAGAGGAGACTCTGATGTCCTTGGCAGTGTCTTTTGAGGGGATTTGGCTGGGTGGGATGTGTGGGTGCTCTTCGAAGGAGAGAAGTGAAACGCCAAGAGAAGAAACTGGGAATCTGGAAGCCGGATGGAAGTTTCACGCTCCAGAATTTCTGTGTCGTGTTAACTGAACACCACCCCTGGGTGCTTTCCTTCAGGCCCCCTCCTTCAGCCCTAAAGCCGTGCTCCTGAACCCAGCACCTGCCCCTGCTCAGCTTCACTGTCACTGAACAGACCCTCTGCCTTCAGAGAGGGTTTGGCGTGAGCTGGAGGTCCTGGGCGCTGGGATGTGGACTTCCGTGATCCTTCCGTGTCCCTTCCAACTCAGGATATTCCATGATTCATCACCAGAAGGCTGCGTTAGCTGTTCCTGCAGTGAAAATCCTGTTTGCCCAGGTTTCCCACGCACTTTTAACCAGGCGTGGGCTCGTTCCCAGCCTTGCTTCACTTGCCCAGCAGCAGGGAGGAGGATAAAGATAAGTTACTGCCTGGTTTAGCAGGACCAGGGGGAGGGCAGAATTTGGTCTGATGACAGCAACAGGACTGAGGGGAAAGGGAAGCAGCCCCGGAGCATGATCCTGGCAGGGTGTGCTCTCTCTCTCCCCCTGTGAGCAATGAAGCCAGGCTTCCATCTCCCCAGCTCATCCCGGGCTCCCTCCACACCCACAGGTGCTTGGGGTGCATTTGAGCTGATTACAGGCCACTCAGGAACCTTACTGACTTTTCAGAAGACCCAGCTGGGGTTTGCCTCCCTGCCAGGACAGGTGTGAACTACAGTTTCTGGGCTGGGATTTGGCTCCTTAACACCGCAGAATCACAGGATGGTTTGGGTTGGAAAGGACCTTAAACTCATCCAGTTCCACCTCCCTGCCGCGGGTAAGAACATCTTCCACTAGACCAGGTCGCTCAAGCAATCACAATATATCTGTGGTATCACTTCCGAGTAATTTTTAGGAATGGGGAGGGATAAGCTTACCCATATCAGAAAGTTCCTGCGTGTATAAAGAGTTTGAAATCACTCATACCGGTGATGGGTGGTTTCGGAATGCTTACTGTGAAGCCCCAGTCCAAGAGAGAAGGAAAAAGTGGGGAAAAACCCCAAACAAAACAACAGCAAAAAGGGAAGGGAAAGTTTAATCCCTCGATGAGATGAAAAACGTAGTGAAAAGCAAGGATTGTGTTGGCGATTATTGGTGCTCCACCTTCATTGTTAGAGGTGGGGGTATTCTCCAAGGAATCATTAGAGGAATCATTAGTTTCTGACCTGTTTCTCACCTTTCTTGCATCTGTTCTTAGGTGAATCCTTAATCCTGCGTGGGGCTGCCTCTGCTGTACGTGACAGTGGGGGACAGGCAGCTCTGCTGGGTTTTAACACCCCCTGTGATACCTGACAGAAAGATTTTGGCAGAGCTGTGGGAGCAGCGTCTTTGGTGGGAAAAGCTGCTTAACCAGGAACTGCGTTGAGTTTGTTTCCTTTCAGTTCATCCAGCGAGTGAGACTGGGTTGTTCATCGACATCTGAAAGGGCTCAGGACAGAGTTTCCCCTCTGCATTCCTTGTTTCTGCTCCTCTCACGGAGCTTCTGAGTCCCCCAGGACTGTGAGGGGGATGAGCCAGGGAGAGCTGTGGAACTTTTCGACCCAGCGCAGGGAGTTGTTGGGTGGGAAAGGGGAAAGCGCTGCATTCACTGAGGGTTGGAACTGGGTGATCTTTAAGGTCCCTTCCAACCCAAACCATTCTGTGATTTCTGCCTCATTGCTGAACTGTGGTGGAAGAGCAGCCACATGATCCAGAGCGGTCACACGACAGGGCTGGTGTCAGGGCTTTCCACAGGGTGTGGGCACTTCCAGGTGATCCTCTCCAGTGTGCCTTGAAGGGGTGGAGTTCCTCCTTGTTTTAAACTATTCTGCCCCAAATCAGGAAGCGGAACTGCACTGACTTCCAGGAAAATCTGCTTTGCTGCACGTGTCGGGGCCTCACGGACAAAGAGAAAATGAGGAGCTGGTGTTGTGTGCTCAGAACAGGGCAAGTGTTGGGATGGTAATGTGGATTCTGAGGAATAAGCTCGGTGAGACTGTCCCCAGTGGTCCCTGAGGCCGTGGAAGGACCTGCTGGGGGACACTTTGTCGAGGGGGAACAGAAAGTAGATTGTATGAACGGAGTACTCCCTTTGTTTTCCCCGAAAGCATTTTCAAGCTTTACCGTGGAGCTGGCAGGATCCCTTTGCATCAGGAGAATCCCAACCTGCATGTTTCCTTACAGGAGGAGGCACACAGCAGCCGTGTGGCCCCACTGTCCTCACCCCTTCCCTCCAGCTGGAAGACAGGCACTATTTCAGGGTGGATTAGAGGCATCTTACCTGTCTCCAGCTCCCAGACATTTCCCCAGGCTTTACGATTAGCTGCACTGTGACTTAGGTGCACCTTGGGTTTAGTCATCTGGTGTCTGAGCATGGAGGAGCTGGGTGAGAAACTAGGGTGGTTCTGAGGACAAATATTGACCTAGAGGGTGTTCTGTGTCCGAACAGGCTGCTCAAATCCAAACCAGCCTGGCACTGGCTGATAAATCCGTCCAGGCTCCACTGGAGTTACACTCACAGCAAGCCAAGCGTGTGCCCTCTGTATTTTGGGAGAATACGAGTGAAAAGGGTGGTGCTGCTTTCTCCTTGTTGTGGTCCTGTTGTCTTCAGAGGTGTGTGATGCTCCCTGATGGTGAGCAGCAGCAGCAGCACCCTGACTCCAAGGCAGGGGTTTAAAGTGTTAAGAAGTTGTAGGATTTGGGGCAGGATTGCCTGCTCTGTAGTGTTGTACAGTGTCTTCATGAGGACGTCCCACCATTTGTGCTTTGCAGGGTACATGCTGGCTTTTAGGGATGGGAAAATAACGCTGGAATTAGGCTTGAGGAACAGAGGAAGATGCGCTAGGATAACTCTTAAGGAGAATATTTATTTAATATAACTCACAAATAAGCTCACTTAACCCAAAATCCACTCTTGAGTGTGTGTTTGCAACGTGTAAAAACTGCAAGTAAATGTTGGGTTAGGTTTGGAGCTGGTTTTGTTTTTTTTTTCCTGAAAAGGTTCTCAGGACATTTTGGCTGCTGCTCACTGTTTTCATTTGAGGAAAAGAAGGGAAAAGCAAGCACTTCCCACCATACCCACGAGCAGCCCCGAGGTGTGTTTTGAAGACAGGCTGAAACATGCCCCACATGATGAATACTTAGGTAATAACATGCTTTGAAGAGCCTCCTGTGGCTTTGTGTCTCGGAACTGTTGCCTTGGCCGTGTCCCACCTCTTGTACGTCATGTGAGGAGAACGTGGTCTGAAGGTTTTAACCTGTGGGTAAGGGCTGGCACAGGATCAGCACCAGTTCCCTCCCGGGGCTGTTGGTGCTGCGGGACACTGATGGGAGACTGGGAGGGGCTCGTGGCTGTGGTGCTTTTTGCTCCAGTCCAAAGCCGGGTTCCCAAGTGCGGTAATTTTAATGATTTTGTAAATCGGTGTTTTCACAACTCTTGAGGGTCTGAGGGAACACAGCAAGTGTGAGACCCCATCCTGCCTCCAGCCCTGGGAACAACAGCACAGGGACAGGGAGCTGCTGGAGAGAGTCCAGAGGAGGCCACGGAGATGCTGCAGGGCTGGAGCCCCTCTGCTCTGGAGCCAGGCTGGGAGAGCTGGGGGGGCTCACCTGGAGAAGAGAAGGGCCCAGGGAGAGCTGAGAGCCCCTTGCAGGGCCTGAAGGGGCTCCAGGAGAGCTGGAGAGGGACTGGGGACAAGGGATGGAGGGACAGGACGAAGGAGAATGGCTTCCCACTGCCAGAGGGCAGGGATAGATGGGATATTGGGAAGGAATTGCTGTCTGTGAGGGTGGTGAGGCCCTGGCACAGGTTGCTTTTCTGCATGACTGTCCTTGTCCAGATGATGCTGTTTCAGCTCTTCTGGTGCCCGGTGACAGGACCAGAGGCAGTGGGCACAAACTGAAGTGGGGGGAGGTCCCCGCTGGACATCAGCAGACGAACCCTTGTTCACTGTGAGGGTGACCTGAGCAGGGGACACAGGTTGCCCGGAAAGGTGGTGGGAGTCTCCATCCCTGGAGACAGCCAAAAACCAAGTGGGTGGCCGTCATCAGCCTTCTGTGAGCTTGCCCTGCGCTGCTGCATGCCCTGCCTGTCAGGCAGTGTCTGTGAATGTGTGTGTGTGACCAGGAGCTGCAGCAGGGATGGGTCCATCTCCTCCTCCCTGCATGGACACACTCCAGAGCCTGCCTTGTGCAGGTGCGGGGAGGGCCACGCGCTGACCTGGATGAGGCCAGAGAACACAGGAGTGGCAATAGCTGATAGATCATTCCGGGAAATTAACACCGTGAGCAGGGTAGGAAGTGGTAGATGAGGCCGGGAGGTGCATTCCAGCTGGCAGGGTGTTAAATCCAGAACAGGAGAAGGAAGAGGAATCTGTGCCAGAGGAATGGGCATTGCTGAGCTGGGGTTGACCTGATTGCTGGGGGGAAAAACACAGCTTTGTTTCGGGCACTGCATGGTCTGTGTGGCCTAAGAGGAGTTTCAAACAGGAGCTGTGAGGTGGTTGAGATGAGCGTAAAGTGAGGAGAGCTTTCTCAGGGGTGCCCACTGCCTTTGTCTTCCCCTGAAGTCACCCTGTAGAAAACGTGTTGCCTCCGTGGGAATGGGGCAGTGCAGCAGCCAGGGAGGTGGTGAATGGGGAGAGTAAATCTTGTAGCACAATAAAGCAGCAGGGGAGCCAGAAAGTGATTTCCCCTGGTCATGCAACCTGGCTGCTGGGTAATAAAACACGTTATTTATGGAGGAAATGTACAAACCCTTTCGAGCAGAGGATTTACCTGTCAAGGTAAATCAAAAACTCTTTTTGTACACAGAAGGAAACCCCAGACCCAATGATATGGAGTGTCTTCTGCAGTAAGGGTTGAGGGAGAGCTGTAACTGAGATCAGTGTTACTGGTGTTCAGTTCCAGGTATGGGAGGCATGGGAGCAGCACAGTAGAGGGAAACACTTGGCAGAGTAATAATGGGAATATCCCATTCCGTCCTGTGGCACATGAAAACTGCTGAAAAGGTGATAGCATCCCAGTGGATGTAAGTTCACTGGATGGGAAAGCAAAGCATCAGCATCAGCATCAGCATTGCGTTGGATGAGGTGCCCTTACTCAGACCACTGCTATGCAAAGACACTGCTGGAAAAAAAAAAAAAAAAAAAGCAGTTTTCAAGCCTTAAAATTACCTCAAACACCTCCATGAGCTGATTGTGTAGTGAAGAATTAAAAGGGAGCAGTTTGGAAAGGGGTTTTACGGATATTCGTGGTTCTCCCAGTATGTATTTGTAGTCGCTTGCCGCAGAAGACAACTGCTGTTACTGTTTCAGGATAAATGGTGGTATTTATCTTATCTGGGTTTCCCTGTGAAAAGTTAATGACATGTGACAAAGTCAAACCAGCCCGGGTCTTGTGCTGGGGCTGATATTAGTGCTGGCCCTGGGGAAAGTCCCGCTTGATGTGGGGGAAAGTCTCATGGCCTCAATTTTTTACTGTTGCTGGACGCACAGGGTGAATTTGGAATTTAGGCCGTTCTTAAGCTTCTCCTTTTAACAGTACAGCTTTGTTGCTCTGTATTTTTAACTGACCAGTCTTTTAAAAAGGAAGTCTTATACTGGTCCACAGTAGCAGGCCAAGTCATAGAATCAACACTCTGAAATTGGAAGATGGTGGGAGAAACCTTTAAAAAAACCCCAAACAAACAAAAAAAAAAACCCAAAAACACACAAAACCTCCAACCAACGGACACTGCCTTTTAGTTTCATAGTTAGCAGTTTGGCCCCTTTGCTGTATTTTGTCTGGGCTCGGCAGGGGACAGAAAGGCCCGTGCTGATAGCTGCAAACAAGCACAAACCTCTGTTCTCAACCATCACATGTGGTTGGCTTATTGAAACAAATAAGGGAAAGTGGAAAAGTATCTGACTTCTGCCTGAGAGATGCAAATTTTTTATATTTTTAAATATATTTTATTTTTTTTTCTATTTCAGAAGGAATTTTAAGGGGCCCCTTCTATGGCTGTGACAGTGATAAGGTGTTGTGAAGTATTTGCATGGCCATAGGTCTCTAGAAAGGCTGGTGCTTGTGGTCATCAGCATGTAAAAACAGTGGAACACAAAGCAGAAGTCTTGTTGTGCTTCAAAAATGCATAAAATCTCCTGTTTTCCAGTGGCTGTCCTGTTCTGTGCCAGTGAGACAGCCCAGACTTCTCACAGCCATCCTGTCCCATTCTGTTTCGTGGGCGAGATCGAATATTCCCGGTGCTGTTAATAACAATAACAATTTCTGCTGTGAATTTCTTGGAGTCATCGCGGCAGCCTTGTATGTAACGTTGCTTGAAAATCTCCCTCGTGAAGAGGGAGATATTTGACCTCTTGCTCTTCAAAAGTAGCTGCTCGAACTGGCCTTTGTGTTTGTGAGATTGCTGTGGTTTTTGGTTTTTTTCCCTTGGGATCCAACAGAAACCTGTTTAATCAGGTGTACCTTATAATTTTCAGTCAAGATCTGTCGTCAGCAGCAGCGCAGTGGACATTTCTTGTTGTACTTCTCTTCTAGAGAAGCTTCGTCTTAGATCTAGGCTTGGGTTGAAGGTTTTGTGATGTTGAGCTGAATAAACCCTCCACCAGATTTTGAACCTGCCTTAAGTACTGGGAAGGCTCGGGGCAGAGAGTTTTGACTTACGTGCTGATGTATTTTTCATCTTTGCTTTCGAAGTTAGCCTCTGGGGCTCGTCTGCAAAAACAAATCAGGGAACAGATCATTGTCAGCAATGCCTTCCACTCCCGGTGGAGTGACCATGCTTTTCGGAATTCGGAGTTCTTCACTTCCAGTTGAAAACCACAGGTGAAATTGTGGCTGTACCTAAGTTTGTGGGGGGAAATGTCAGCTCGCTCCAAGTCAGATCTTTACCCAAAGTCTTGCGTTTTTACCTGAGCCCACTTCTTTTTTTTCTGCTTGGAAGCAGAAGTTTGGAAAGCATAATAGACCCCTTGCTGGCTGTGTTTTGTCTCTGGACAGGAACCAGGCGACCCTGAGTGTTGAAATAAAAGCTCCTGTGAAAGTGCCTTATATTTGACATCCTTGAACTCAGCGCTGGACCCCGTGATGTTCGATTGCTGTCGTGGAGCTTTGCTAGTCCTGGCTTTAGGGGACGGACTTCTGTGAACTGGCTTCAAATTTTTTTGTTTGTTTGTTTTGTTTTAATTTGTTGTAGCTCTTTACTTGCAACATGGTTTT
>JAWWMA010000566.1:0-10468 GCA_035041425.1 Mionectes olivaceus | reverse complement strand
CCGTGTTCCTGATTAAGGACAGCTTCTTCTAATTAAACTGTCCCATGTTCTTTCTAAAGAGATAAAGCCTGACACTGTGAAGAAGGAGACCTTCCAGACAGAAGAAAGTGACAGAGTGCCAGTCTCAGGTGAAGGAGAGGCAATACATGGGACCAGGACACTTAGTCAGCTTCAGAGACGTCCTTTAAGTGAGTACTCAAAAGATGCCTGCTTGGGAAAAGAGTATTTCTGCTGTGTTCCTGTAGTGCTCTCCATGGAAAAACTGCAGGTCCCCAGCACACAGCTCTGGCTTGCTGCCTGAAGGAATAGACTGAGGCAGTGCTGGTGCAGCTGCTTGCTGGCACACAGGCTCTTCTCCAGGAGAACGTGATGGGGTCCTTCTTGTCCCTGGTCCTGAGACACCAGAGCCAGAGGCACCAGTCTCCAAAAACAAAACCCCTTGGGCATCTCACGTGCCCTGAATCTAAGATTATCCATAGTGCAGACCACAAACATTGTCTCTTGCATTGTCCTTTCTCCTGCCAGGGTCACCTACTTTGGAAAAAGCCAAGACTATGGGTTATCAGGAGCTGAGCAACAACTATATCTTAGGAACTGCAGCAGCCTTGGGTGTGCTTTTCCTTGGCATAATGTTCAGTGCCATAGCCATGTCACAGCTGAGAAAGAGAGACACGTGAGTTAGATCTTCCCAAGAGTTATTTATTGCTGCCATTGGCAACGGAGTGTTTGCACAGTGCTGGAGTGCCAAAGCAGTTCCCAGGAGCACTCTGCCAAAACCTCCATGATATGGTCCTTTAACTGGGTTCTCAATTCATCTCCATGAGTAGAATCCTCTGAAATCTGTTTGTACAGAAGGACCCAGGGAGATGGAGCCACACAAGGACAAGCCCATACTGACTCCTTCTGGGAAGAGTCTCTTTCTTTACCTCAATCTCTTTCTTTATCTCCATCTAGAGATAAAGATGAAGCAGAGTCAGAAGGAGCAGGAAGAGGCAAGGGAACCCAAACAAACATGAAGCTCAACAGCTGCCGCCTGTCGCCAGGGATCTTTGCGGCAGAGCTCGCCCAGCTGTACAGGAACATGGGCACAGACCCCGCACCTCTGCCCGCTTGTCCCAGCTGCTCTCTGGCTGATGGGGCCTCTTCATGGGAGAACTGGGTTTCCCTGGACTCACTCCAGCCCACACTGTCCTGGTGTCCCTGTTACCAGTACCAGCAGGGGTACTTTACTTCAGAAGATGGTGTTTTGTTTAATGGATAATATATAAATAAATATGTTGTTAAAAGGCAGTAAGTTCTCACCTGTTTTGGCTGTTTGTGTTGGAATTGAATGCACAGAGCTGGAAGCAGGGCTGGATCTGTGAGATGAGGTGGGAGGGACGTGCACTCCAGGGCACAACACCATTGTCCCAGAATCAGCCTGGTTTTCCAGCTGTGGCTTGTAAAGAACTGATGAAAGGCAATGTATGTTTCACCATTGCTTCTTAAACTGATATAATGCAAAAAGCTTTGCCTTTGTTTAAACTTCGAAAACAACTTGAAACACTTGGGCGTTCAATTAAAAGGACAAATAGCAACCTTCAGAAGTGGGGAAAGAGCCACCTCGGAGAGGGCTGTAACTCCCAGCTGTAGCTGTAGGAGCATAAAATTTGGACTTGGGGAGAGGTGGTACAAGAATTAAGTATGAAAGAAAATATGGTCAAGTACTCCCAAGCAATACTGATCTCAAGTTAATTTGGCACAAAGAATGCAGAATACCAGTGCTCCCTATAAAACTCAGAAAAGTAATATTCTGTCTAGGCAAGGAGGACAGGTTAATACAAGCGAAGAACACAGGAGAAAAAGAAACTGCTGCTGGGTTTACAAAAAGGAATCCCAACCCACTGATAAATTGGAGGTACTAGTTAAAGCATGGCATGCAAAAGAGACATCAACAAAAGCTGTTGTCCCTGCTAAAGCCACTCCCCTAGAGGAACCACAAAAAGGAGGAGGTGGTGGGAACCGCTTTCATTCATCCCCAGTAGGTAAGCTGGGGGATGGAGAATGGCTTTCTATCAGATGGCTTACCAAAAATTCCAAAGGAGACTTACTAATAACCTGTCCTAGTGGTCCCCACAAGGTCCGCATAACCTTTTTAACAGACGCTGGAGCTCACATATCTGCCCTCAAGATTGAAGATGCCTTTTTGTGAGGAATCATTTCCTCATGTAAAGGTATATTTGTTGTGGATGCTTTTGGATACACTCAACCCCAAATGACAACAAGGGTAAGATGCTGGTTGCCAAGGGAGGAGAAAGTGATCAAAATCTTTATGGTTTTGGGAATATTTCCTAGAAATCTTATGCGGCTAGATCTCCTAAAGGGAAGGTCTTGGGCTGACAAAGAAGGAAAAATAGGGGCTTTCGGTAAGGAAACCCAGCATTTGCACCCGCTACACGCTGCCCCTGCTCTTCCTCCCTCCCTAGTAACCAATAACAAACCTTACCCCCTTACCCTTGGGGGCCAGAGAAGAAACCACCCCAGTTACTGAGAATCTAAACCAAAAAGTTATAGTGTGGAAAGCAGAAGAGAAGAATTTGAGCTGTATGGAAAGTCGAAAAAAGAGCTCTATCCCAAGCAAAATGTGTAAGTATTACAGACCCAGGAGAGAAGAAGAAGAAAAATACATTCTTGGGATTTTTAAGTTGCACATGTTGTTTTTGTTAATGTATGGTGTTTTGATATTGTACCCCAAGTTCTAAAAATGTTCTCCCCTCACAGTAGTTTAAAGTTTATTCCTTAATTCTTATTGGTTAATGTCTGCTTCATTGCAGTACTTTCCATATTTGGTATTGTTCCACTCCTGTATTCCTTATACAGTAAAGACTCTTCCCCTGCTTTCCATATAGTTTAAACCCTGCCCACTCCTTTCCTCATATGGTAAACTCCTCCCTGTTTTCTAGAACCCTCTCATGCTCCCCTAGAAAAGCGCCAACCCTTCCTCCCTTCAAGGACTCACACCCTTATTAAAGTGGGGATTCATCTCAAACCCTGCTCGAACCTCCCGTGAGTTGCACATTTATTCCAACCAATGGCTTCCACCCATGGGGCAGGGATTTGAGGTCTCCTATATTAGGAGAACTTCCCTGTCTTTGAGGGGCATTCACGAATTTTCCAGACATGTAGAAGTTCACCAGTGCGTCTCTGCAGTGTACAGTGGTGACAGATCTTCAGTGACTGGCAGCCCCACCACACCCCAACTGGATCGAGGGTGAGCACTGCAGCAATCTCCCCAATGCCACTTCCCCTTCTGCCCTCCTTACACTTTTTATACCAACACCATCTTAAATATTATGCAACATCTATAATATTTTTAACAATATTTAAGTCCATTATGGGCTGCACAAATTCAAAGCAGCACGATAACACCTTTATGCACCTCAGAGCAACTGTTGAACTGCACGGCCACAATTGTGACCACAAATCCTTAACAGTGCTAGTTAAATGGATTCGGAAAAATAACAGGTCTGTCCCTGAAGATCTAATAGCGCAAAATTGAGACAATCTGGGAATAATAATTTGGTCTGCAAAGCAAAAGGGGAATAAATTGGCGGCAAATGCATGGATTGTGTAGAGACTGATTCTTTTCATCTTACAAAAGCCACAACAAGAAGTCTCCAAACATCAAATTGCACAGCCAGTTACACAAGATGGTGTCTCCCCCTTACATCAAATGTCCACAACATCGACACCTCAACATGACTGCCCTTCTTCTTCTTCTCCTCTTTCTTCTGCTAATGGTGTGAAAGATCATAACATGGCAGCGGGGGGAGGGACACACAGCATGCTATGCGACGAAAACGCAAGCGGCGTGAAACATCCACAAACAACTCTGCCCATTGTTCCACCTACCGGGAAGCTCCTCCCCTCCAAGCCATTCATAAACACCACCCTCAATGACATCACCCCATGTGACAACTTTAACACCAACCCCTTTTGTGATGTCATGTATATTTAGGAAGAGAGGCATGGTTTTCATGACTGTGTCGTCCATTTTAATCCCTCCCAAGATGGCAACCCTTGTTGGAGATGAGCTGGAAGGTCAGGCCGAGTTTACTCAGTGGAAAGAGGAACATCCTAAGGACACTGATAATATTACCACGGACGTCACCATGCCTGAAAACCTGCTTGATGGACTGTCCTCAATGCAACCCTGAGGCAAAACCTAGAGATAGGTTAAAGCCTCCATTTTGTGTTACATTCTTCTTGTGTTCATGAATTTACTCTTCAGAGCACAGTAACAAGTTTCTCATTGGGCAGCCTACCACGGGGTAGCTGCCCTAGCCAGTCAAGTTTTTCCCAAGTTATGTAATGGTTGTACTCCATCCCCTTAATTGTAACACCTGATGCCAACCCAATCACCTTTCCCAGTTTTAAATGCTTCTCCCATGCTTCTCCCTAGTTCTCAAACCTTCCCTAGCCGGCCCCGTAAAAACCCACCAATCTACTATTGTCTCAATAAAGCAGATCAGCCCCTGAGCAGGTTCAGTTCAGATGCTGAGAAATCAACTCTGAACACTGCCCTTGGAAAGATCTGTCCTGCTGAAAGAAGCACACTGGTCTTGTTTCTTTCCATTACCACAATCACGTCTTATGGCACCCATGTATGGGGCAGGATTGTAGTTCTTTTCACATTGAAGGGAACTCTCCTGCAACCACTCTGGCATCAGGTGCACTTGGTTGGAGTGCACTCCGGTGGTGCCGCAGCTGAACGACAGACACGGGGCTTCGGATGGCCAATCCACGCACCTAGAAGAAGGTGAGCAGCTGCAGGGTATTCCCTCCTTTCTGTCCTCCCTCCCAAAACCACTAATTGGCATCAAAGCGACAGCTAAAGAATGGGAGCCACGCTTTCCAAAAGCGAAAAAGTAATTTACAAACAAATAAGAGCTGTCATAGAAATAGACGGTCATGAGTATGATGAAAAATCTTTAAAATCTCTTGCTAAATGGCCCCATGAAAATAAAGCTTTTGTCACGGAAAAATTAAATTACACCGAATGGGACAAGATAGGATTTCAAATCTGGAAAGCAAGTGGCAGAGGAGACAGTAAAGCTGCGAACTCATTAATAGCATCAAGACTTGTTCTCATGCTGCTCAAAAACCAGCAAAAGTCTGCAAATTCTGCTCCCACTAAAGACTTCTCATCACAAAAACAAAAAGAGGGCAACAACTCCCTTGAGAAGATGAACG
The DNA here is from genome assembly GCA_035041425.1 of Mionectes olivaceus. Taxonomy (NCBI): domain Eukaryota; kingdom Metazoa; phylum Chordata; class Aves; order Passeriformes; family Tyrannidae; genus Mionectes; species Mionectes olivaceus. The sequence continues at coordinate 5,236 of JAWWMA010000566.1, read as the reverse complement.
CTACAAACAAAATTCCACCTACGCAACTAACTGTGCAAACATCTCCCAAGATGGCGGATGGCTCGAGACTGTGTGACTGTGCATGTAATGGCGGCAGGACACCTAAACCTACTCACTACATGAAAAATGGTGGCAAGTGGAGTGGCAGGAAACATCAGCGGTGGGAAAGCTTTTGTGGGCAAGATGGCGGGGGGATCAGTGGCATGAAAATTACACTGCAGGAAAACGTAGCTACACCCACATACACACCGCTCAAATACACGCCACTGCTCTCCATCCCCAGAGATGACGTCAATAGCACGGCCCTGGAAAATTCCCACGTTCAACATCGCGCCGAGAAGGGCCTTTATGGTCTCTTCTCACATGACATCCGGTGTTACGGTGCCGCCCAGCTACCAGTGCCAGTGGCACAGGTACTGATGCCGGCAGCCCAACTAACAGTACCAGCTGCTGTGCCTCCTCTGGTAACACTTGCCTCCCACACCCACACATCACAATCCACAACTCCCACCTTGCTCCCACCGCAAACATTCATGCAATTTCAGTTACAACTACAGTCATCTGCACCAACTCAAACATCACTATCAAACATAACATCAAACTACCACCTCACACCACATCCAGTACTACATCATCCACAATAGAAACAACATCTACTTTCACACAACCGCAAATTACTACTACGCAATCTAAATCAACAATAATAACAACATTTACTACATTCACGAGTACCTCATATCAAATACTATTACACCTCCCACAAATGCAAACACACCAGGCCCATGGATAGACATCACTCACCAAGTTGCAGAAGCCCATGAAAATGCATGGAAAGTCTTTCATGAACAAGCAGTGCAGGCTGGTGACCTGGACTTCATAAAAGCATTCCCTATCCATACTGAAGAACGTAAACCTCCAGAATGGAGATGCTTCTCGTACCCTATAATGAAAGATATTAAAAAAGTGATTGTTGAATATGGCCTCAACACACCATTTACCTTAGGGCTCACTAACTCATTTTTCCAAGCCTATACACTTATACCCAACAATATCCGAATGATAACACGCGCCTGGTTAACTTTAACTCAATACTCAGCTTTTGAGGCTGACTGGAAAGCGTTGATAAAGAAACACATCAAAGACAGTACTGACCTTAGAGGACTACCTGCAGGACAGGCTGTAGACCACCTGTATGGTGAAGGCATTTATGCCTCCACTGCAGAACAGGCAAAAATCAATATTGACCAATAAAATCTAACCAAATATCTTGCACTTAAAGCCGTAAAAGTAGTTGCACATGCCTCAACTCCTACACCATCCTATGCACTCATATATCAAGGAGTTAGAGCCATTCATAGATTATGCCACAAGGCTCAAAGAGGAAATTACAAAACAAATTTCAGACCAAGCATCTGAAGGTGTCGTGTTTAAAAGTCTAGCGATCGAAAAAGCAAACGAGGAGTCTTGAGACCACTTAAAAACCCAACACTCCTCAAAATGATCAAAGCCTGCCGAAACATAGGCTCTCGATCTGAAAAAGTCAAGATGATGGTATGTGCAATTCAAAACAGGTGTTTCAGTTGTGGTAATTTTGATCACATCCAAAAAAAGTGCCCTGAAAACAGGCCTAAAGGCCAACTGCCACCTTACAACTGTCAAAGGTGTGGTAAAGGCAGACACTGGACTGCAGATTGCAGGTCCAAAATGAACATAGTGACCAGCCTTTACCACCAAAATCTCCAAGACCATTTAATAAACCTCAGATCCAATTTAAAACACCATCACCACAAAGAAAATCCCATCAACAAAACCAACAGGGAAGCTCAGCAGCGAGCGCTGGGAGAAGCGTGATGACAACAAGTGCCTCCACCCAGTGCCAATGCCATCAGTGGCTGCCAAAAACCAAACATAACAGAGATATAGGAAACAGATCAGTAAATTTCACTGAAATACTTTTATCACCAGTGGTGCCATCAACTACCATTTTTACTACAAAAACAGTATTGCTTGTTTCTCTGTCTTCCACCATCTCTTCCAATGACACTTACTTAATATCAACGATGCCAGAAGCGAATAACAGAGGCTTAGTTGTGATTCATTCCAGAAGTACTTAAAAATCTTGATACTAAAGAGATTAATGTGACTGTGTATGCTTCTTTCCCACCAATAGAAGTTACAGATGAAAGGCTCATAGGCAGACTACTCTCCTTGAACCAACTAGCTGGAATAAATCCAACTGCAAAAGTCAGCTGGGCACAAACAATCTCATCCCAGCGATCTACAATAACCTCTACTGCTTTCTTCTTCACAGCAAACGCGACAACAAGTGGTACACGGTGTGTCCATCATCGCCTTAAAAGACTGGCCCACTCACTGGCCAGTTGAGAACACCACTTTGAATATAACAGGAGTAGGGGGTTCAAAGAACCCGGAGAGAAGCAAATACACAATTTCTTTTGCAGATCCTGATGGCCATGTGGCCAATTGTAAACTGTTAATACTGACCTTACCTATGACATTGTGGGGGAGGGACATTCTAACTCAGTGGGTCACTCAAATTAACTCAGATTTATAAGCCTGGCCACTGGAGAGCAGCTCTAAGATGAAAAACTAACACCCCCATCTGGGTAGACCAGTGGCCAATGCCAAAAGAAAAGCTGTAAGCATTACATCAACTTGTAAAAGAACAATTACGATTAGACCACACTGCCCCCTCGGTTAGCCCTTGGAACTCCCCCAATCTTTGTAAAAAAGAAACAATCAGGTAAATGGAGACTACCCCAAGATCTACGTAAACTCAACGAGGTCATAGAACCAATGGGCCCTCTACAACCAGGCATGCCCTCACTATCAGTGTTACCTGAGGGGTGGGCCCTTGTTGTGACTGACGTAAAAGATTGTTTTTTTCAGATACGGCTACACCCACAAGACATCGACAAAGTTTGCTTTTACTGTTCCATCCCTAAACACTGAGGAGCCCAATCAAAGGTTTGCCTGGAAAGTTCTATCCCAGGGGATGAGAAATTCCCCTTCCCTTTGCCAATTATACGTATCTAAAATTTTATCTCTAATTAGACACCAAAATCCAGATGTAATTATATTCCATTATAGGGATGATATTTTGATCTGTTCCAAATTTGAATCAGATGTCAAAAAAGTATTAAAAATCACTATTGAGACCCTCAGAACTTTCCAGGTGCAAATTTCTGAAGAAAAAATTCAATGGCAGGCTCCCTGGCATTATCTGGGGTGGAAAATTACAGCTAAAATAATTTTACCACGAAAAATTTATATTAACCATGATGTTAAAATGTTAAATGACCTACAGAAACTACTGGGGAACATTAACTTGGTACGCCCCAACCTAGGTATCTCCATGGATGATCTACATCCACTTTTTTTATTACTTAAGGGAGACACTGACTTAACATCCTCCAGAATACTTACCCCAGAAGCAAAAACAGTGCTAGAATTAGTAGGACACAAGATCTCTATACTCCAAGGAAACAGAAAATTACTTAACATTCCACCAGTCCTAATAGTACTCCAGGGCCCAAAGCAACCTTTTGGAGTACTGGGACAACTACATAATAATAACATGAACATCTGCATATGGGAGTGGGTCTTTTTCCCCCACCAATATTCTAAAATCTTAGTTGCCCAGCCTAAGTCACTAGCCAGAATTTGCTTTAAAGGCCACACAAGATGTTGGGAGATGTCAGGAAGAACCAGAGGCCATCTACCTTCCCTTGACCTCCGAACATCTTGATGGGGGCTCATCTGGTCCTTTTTCCTTTTTCAATCTGAAGAACTAAATTTAATTTCCAATTCGGCATACGTTGCAGGCATTGTAAAGAGAGCAGAAAATTCTTACCTTAAAGATTTATCCAATCAAATATTATTCAATTTGTTTAAACAACTTTTATTTCTTATACAGATTCGACAGCATTCATTCTGTATCATGCACATACGCTTTCATTCCACTCTGCCAGGACCAGTAGCAGAGGGGAATCGCCAAGTCAATCTTCTGGCAAATATGTCTGTCATCCCACAAAAATTAGAACAAGCACGCATTTCTCACGACTTTTTCCACCAGAATGCCCGAGTACTCCAAAAAGAATTCCAGTTAACTCAGAGTCAGGCCAAAAACCTCGTAAAAATGTACCCTGACTGCCAAAAAATTACACCACTCCAACCTTCTGGAGTAAACCCCAGGGGGGTGGAATCATTGAAAATATGGCAGATGGATGTAACTCACATCCAACAATTTGGCAAATTAAAATTTGTTCATGTGTCTATTGACACACTTTCAAAATACATAGTGGGCACAGCACATTCTGGTGAGAAGAGTCGTGACGTGGAAAAACACCTAATTACTGCATTCGCACACATGGGTATACTGGACCAAATCAAGACCGACAGTGGTCTGGCATACGTGTCATCAAGTACCCAAAATTTCTTTTTACAGTGGGCCATCAGACATACCACCACCATTCCTCACAGTCCTATAGGTCAAGACATAGTGGAACATGCCCATCAAACACTAAAAAAACCTTATTAGAAAACAAAACAGGGGAGTATAGACCTCACTCCACAGGAGAAGCCGAATAAGGTTATGTATATCGTAAATTTTTTAAATCATGAAGATAATGGGTGTACTCCAGTTCAGAAACATTTTTCACAAACAATTCTATGATGCAAAAAGCAAAAGGCATTCTCAAAGATTTATTAACTGATGAATGGAAGGGTCCCTTCCCTCTGATAACCTGGGGGAAGGGACATGCGGGTGTTTTAACAGATATCGGAGCAAAATGGATCCTATCCAAATGTGTTAAAATCTTTCAAGAGTCTTTGCCACCCTCATCGTTGTCGTCGTCATTGCAAGAACCACACCAGTGCAAGAGTGGATGACACAACACAATTTCTGGGTGTCGCTGGCTAAGGCGACAGGCACAGACTCTCTGTGCCTGGCCTTAGCTAGTGCCACCAATCCGCTAAAGTCATGTCTTGTAGGAATCCCAGTTACACCCGGATTTCTGTGGAACAACTTTTCAGTGGGTACATCAGCTGTGACAGGATACAAGCTCACTGCAGTAACTCTGGTTCAGGCGATCTCCAGCCTTTGCTACATCACCCAATCTCCTCCAGAAACTGACCTCAATGGCCAGTCTTCGCGAGCGAAGATCTGGGGAAGGTCTTTCCACCTTCCAGCCTGCGCATTGGATTTTTTAGGTGA
>JAWWMA010000565.1:0-10469 GCA_035041425.1 Mionectes olivaceus | reverse complement strand
CCTTTTGACCAGACTGCACCAGCACTCTCACCAGCAGGTTTCTCCCCCTCCCCTTTTACTTTGAACTCGGAGGAGGGCCAAGGAACACCATTTTGTTCATGTCCCAGGGTACTGGTTTATACATTTTGGTTTTGTGGGTTAAAAGCAATTGTTTGTCTGTATAATCGTGCTTACTGTTTGTTTCTATTAAATTGTTATTCTGACTTATAATCTCTCTTTGAATTGAGTTCATTTCACCTACCGGTTAACCTTTAAACCAGTACACTCAGTCGATTCCCCCTCCCCCCTCAAACACAGTGGGCAGGGGAAAAAGAAAATTCTAACATAGCTCCAAGAACAAACAAAACCATGACACCTCCCCTGCCATGCAGCAGGGACAGCTTCCACTAGACCAGGTTGTGCAAGCCCCACCCAGTCTGACCTTGAATATTGCCAGGGTTGGGGCATTCACAACCTCCCTGGGCAATCTGTTCCAGGGCCTCACCATGCTCACAGTAAAGAATTTCTTCTTATTACACAACATAAATTTCCCCTCTTTCAGTTTGTACCCATTACTCCTTGTCCTGTTACCTAAAATCGGAGAAATAGTTCTCGGGACAATTTTGTATATTGAAAGTTAAAATGCAGCTCTTTAATCTGACACTGATGGTGCAAAAAAATATATTGCACACCATGATTGCATAGACCTTTACAATTTTATACTACCATCTAATTACAATATTCAGTTTCTAATTATAATATTTGGACATTACCTAATTGGTTACATCCATCCCCAAAACTGTCCCTCCCATTGTACTGACCTTGCCACAGTCCCTGAATTTGGATGACTGGTCTCAAAATGACCACCCTTTCATCTTCATCTTTGTCTTCTTCATCTCCTCCATCCTTCTTGGAATGGTTTCAAGGCCTCTGAGTAGTTTTGACTGGTTATATCAAGTGGTGTGACTGTTATGCCTCTTTTTCAGTACATTTCTACAGATAAGATGCTTTTCACCTTGCTAAAATCTTTTGTCCTTTGAAATTCTTGACAAAGAATGTTAAACAGCATTTTAGAAATATTGTATGAAGGTACTTAGCAAGCTAAAAGTACTAATGAGCTATATTGAAACCTTATATAATATAGATTTTAATGCATCAGTCCTATCACTCCACTTCGTGATGAAGAGTCCCTCTCCAGCTTCCCTGTAGGCCCCCTTCAGGTACTGGAATCTTCTCTTCTCCAGGTTGAACAGCCCTGACTTTCTCAGCCTGTCTCTGTAGGGGAGGTTGTATCTGTGCTTAATTAGACACTGCTACTGTTGGTCTTTGTTTGACCAAGCCACCTGTGAGAGTTTGTTCTTTTCCTGCCAAGTTATGGGAAAACAGGCATTGGCAAATGAGAACTTTGTCCTTGAAGGCAGCACATTACATAAACTAAAATTAATTGGTATCTCACTATTGGCTGATGGCCCTGTAAGGGCATTTGAAGGAGAAAGTGAAGAGAAGGCTGATGAAGTAAACCCCCAGACCCAAATAGATAAGACCCCTTGAGTTAAACAGCGCATGTGATAGGGGAATCCCAAAGTACTCATGCATGCGCTCAAGAGGTACCCCTTACATAACGGGGTGAGGGACCGAAGGCCTCTAACTGGGTGGTGATGGCCACACTGGCCCAGGTAGACATCACTGGCAAATTGGATAAAATGCAAGTGGTTTGTGCTCGGCGGTTCGCTCAGCTTCACATGAAGGACAACGTTGCCTTTGCGGGGACACCCGCTATCTTGTGAGAATGCAGCCTCTGCTATGGGGAATTCTAGTCATTCTGGGGTTGGTAAGACAACCTCATAGAACAGATCTGTGTGAGTGAGGGTTTTACTGAGGGCTTATTTCCTCTTCTGTTTCTTGGTTTCTGGTTTTGTTGGTCACTTCTTTGTAATAAATATTGGGTTTTTTGAGCTTTCAGCAGTGTCTTAGTTTTCCATTTCAGCATCCTCTGAACCCCTCCCTAATACAATAGCACACCAGTGTTTTGGCTACTGCTGAGCACAGCACCAACACTGTAACATTCCTTCCTTAGTTGTGGGCAAGATCCTGGGAGGGGACCCAAGTAGTCCAGCTGACCCAAACTGACCAAAGGGATATTCCATACCATATGACATCAACTCAGATATAAAAAGCTGAGGCAAGGAGCAGGAGGGCGAGCATTCATTGTCTAATGGTTGCCTGCTGAGAAACCGTCACACGTACCGAAGCCCTGCTTCTTGGGAGTGGTCGACCATTGCTGCTCATGGGAAGTAGAGAATAAACCCTGCTATCTTTCGCTTCTGCACACGCAAGTTTCACTATACTTTTTGTTTTAAATAAACTGCGTTATCCCAACCCCCAAGTTGTTGGATTTTTTCCACCTTACTCTCTCCCCTGTCCTGCTGGGAAGGGGAGTGATAGAGTGGTTGGGTGGGCACCTGGCGTCCAGTCAAGGTCAACCTGCTGGGGTTGGACTGGTGCCCGAGACAAACTTTGATCACTGGAAAAATGACTCCTCCAACCAGGAAGCCAAGATGTAGGAGGAGGAGCTATTTGGAAATAGGGGCACTCAAAAACTGTAATAGAATTTAAACCTTCTTGTTATGCCTGTTCCAAAAGACAAACTTGTCCTTTATATTGAAACTCCCTACATGGGTCCCTTGGGTGAAGAAAAGAATGCTGCAGTGGGCAGTAGCAGTTCAGAGACAAGACAGCTAAATGAATTATTACTGCCCTCAACCAAATGTAATTCCCCCAGTTATCTTATGGATGTACCCCTTATCTGTCCCTGCGTCCTACCCTGTCCCATCTCCAAGTTTTACGTATTCTGCCCCTGTTCCACCCTAGTTCTAGTCCTTTCCTTTCAGACCCCTTAAAAACCCTTTCCCTTATCTAATAAAGTGAGTTCGCCTCTTTCCACCATCCCTGCTGATGCCTGTGATTATTCTGCTCACAACCTGGGGCAGTGCCCTGCTACTCTCACACCCAGCAGCGACCTGAGAGCAGGACAGCACGGGAGCTCCCGGCAGACTCGTTGCTTGCCCTGACCCCAAACCGGGCCATCAACCCACCAATGAGTTGGCATATGACACTTGTGTGCTCCATACAAACTTCCACCACATTGTTTGTGTACACTGGATGTCATCTGGATTTGTAGGGGATTGCTCATTATATGAATCCCTATATAGTACCTTCAGCACAGCTCATTCTCTCTGGTACTGGATACCTTTCTCCATGGTGTTCCACCTGTCTCAGTGCCCTAAAAGGTAATCCCTGAGAGAATACCTTTTCCTCATGCCTTTTCCTCATGCTTGACAGGAGTCACCTCCAGAGGCTGAGAGTTTCTGGTCTTTTCCCAATCCCCTGGTCAATATCCGCATCCTGGGACAGGGATTCGAGTTCCTTGGCTTCACTACCTTCTAGTTTCATATCATGGGATGCAATATCCCAGCATTGGAGCAGCCAGGTCATCAGGGGCTCACCCAGTTGGTGACTGAAATCTGTTCACGTATCTTGTGTTATAAGTTACTAAATGGTCGAATAAATTAAAAGAGCCAATTTATAATAAAAAAAAGGTAAAATTTATTAACAAACGGTAGATAAGTAAAATCCATGTGTGGGCTGGCTAGCCTCCCCATGGTTAGGCAACTCTGATAGTTCTTTTTCTGTTCTTTTGGTACTCTCTCTGTTCCTGTTTATCTCTCTTTGTTATCAGCAGTTGTCTGTCTTCTTGGTTTCCCTTCAGTCTTTAGATATGTATGTCAATGAATGTTTATTGAGGTCTAAGAGGGTTTCCAGGAATCACCTCTTTGAAGGATTAAGCTGTTAAAGAAATGGTTATTGTATAACTAGTTACTTATAATTCTTTTTTACAGACAAAATTTAGCCAACAATTCCCCCCTTTTTTTCTTTTTCTATTAATTTTGTTCATAAACTTTATTCAATATTTCTTTTGCTTGTTAGAGTATACTTCTGGGGAATATAAATTTGTACTTCTTACAAAAGAGCATTTTAAAAGAAAGAACATAAATGTATAAAATTGTGGCTTAATACATTTTATATGTTTTGGTTTTTTAAATTGTTCTTGAGTCTTTTTTCAGGCAAACTCTTTAATACACTGTTTTAAAACTTCATATTAATTTGTTTTATATATTTTCTAGGTCTTATGTATAAAACAGGAAATAGTTTTATAAAACATGTCATTTATCAAGGTAAAACATAACATGAAATTAAACAAGATTTTAGGTATAAAACATGAAATTACAAAACATGAAATTAAACAGTGCAGAACATGAAATTATTTTATAAAATATTAAATCAAGCAATATCTTAGGTATGGAACATGAAATCATCTTGCAAAATATGAAATTAAACAACATGAAATTGTCTTATAAAACATGAAATTAAACAAGGTAAAATTAATAATTTAGAGACAGTATATAACAAGAAGAACTCTATTTGTTTTTTATCAGGAGCTTATTATTTTCTATTAAAGGTAGTTACTACACTTGTTTCATAGCACGTGTTTTGATACACTTTTGGTAGTGATTTTTTGCGATGATTAGCAGCAGGAATATAGTTAAGGCAAGCAGAGGTCCGGTATTGCATGTACTTCCACTTTCCATGCCTATCGGATTGCTGCCGACAGCCGGATAGAGATATCTTCTTGTGGCAAGTATAGAAAGTAACCCAGACTTGCCCTCTGATGCTTTACTTTGTACTTTCTCTCAGTTGTTTTCTTTATTGTTTGATACAGAGATTGGAAATATATGTCACAGTTTTTATTCAGTAGGTGGTACTCATATTTTTTCAGGGTTATGTACACACTTTTTCTTCGTGCACACGCTGCTGGACTCTCGGTCAGCATTGCCCCCACTATGCATGTGCTATCAGACTCTAAAGTTAATAGAATCTTAGAATTTAGAATTAACTGGGTTGGAAGAGACTTCTTAGATTATTAAATCTAAAAAGAAAAAGAAAGGAAAGAAAGAAGGTACAACCTACAATCACAGGACAATAGTAATTCAGGCTAGTAGTAAATTAGTAGAATTTTTGAGTTGTCTTAAATAATTTTTTTCAGCAAGCACATGTATAGAAGGGTAAAAAAACAACCAGACAAACACCAATTTAAATTTCTAAAATTAACTGCAAACAGAAACGAAATCTTTGGATAATAATAAACTCAGTACTGTTTAAACATAATTACTTCAGTTATAAATATGGGTTACATGAGTGGTCTGTGACTGGTTGCAGTGCATGATCCCTGTCCATAGTTCATGCTTAGAAAAATTGAACAGGTAATGTTATTATTATAACTTGTTAACACAGGTTGAAATTAAATGTCTTTTGTCAAAAGTCAGCTCAGGCTGGTTATTTAAAGTTGTCTTCGGTTGTTAAGGTGTAGGTAATTATTAATTCTTCTTTATTTATCCCTGTAGATGTTGTTACATTTAACAAAAAACTTGCAAAAATGTTATTATTAGTTCAGTCAGTTTTAAGTGGTCGTTTTTACAGAAGCAGCAGTGAGTTATGTAATTTACAGTTTCTCTCTAAACTAAAAGCTTGGTTAGAAAAGCTACATTCAGTTTCAGCTTAGTCCTTCAGGCAGTTGAAATCCACAAGTAATTTGCATCTTTGCTGACAGCCACATACCTTTCTGGGATAACAGACCATTTGTATGTATTAATTGATAAAAAAATCAGGAATTGTTGAAGACTGTAATTATATTATTTAAATAGTATAGTTGTAACAGCCAAATCTATGTAAATGTATTTTAAAACTTAATGATATTAAACAACATTTAGCAATCCCCACTTCCAGCAATTCAAACAAAAAAAAAAAACCGCAGACACTGTACTGTGCATGTTTTCTATAATGAATAAAAACTTGCAATATATTTAGCATTAGAAATTTTTAACTTAAAGATAATAGTAAAAAAACATTTTTTGAAATTTTCTTCTTTTGCACTAACAATTTGAATAAATACCTTTTTGGTTTTGTTATCTTATATAGAATTTAGTTATATATGCATAATAAAGTACAGTTTTCAAACATAGTCTCTTAGGCACTTTTATAAACATTAATATGCAGGCATAATGCAAACATTTTTTTTAGGTACTTTTATAAACTTTAACAAGTAGCATAATTTTTATTCAGTTAGTCAAATTATGAAAACACTCACAAGTTGTTTTGAAGACTTTATAAGTCATGTGTAAATTACAGAGGTTTACATTTCTTAGTTTCTTATGGTTTTTCTCTGGTTCTCTCTTTTTACTTAGTAAAGTCTTCGCTGCAGTCTGGTAAACAAACACCCACTTAGTACAATTTTTAAAGAGTTATTCTCTCCCTGACTCTCTCACTCGGGTTTGCTTCTCAGTTCACAAACAAGATTTGTTCCATAAAGGTAAATTCTGCAGCACTCTTCTCTCTGTGGGTAAACCGTAATGTCTCCAGCTTATCTCTGTGGGCAGATTGCCACAGCACACTTCAGCTAGTAGTGCAAACTCGATCTACACTCAATCTTCCATGCGTGTCTAAGGATTCTCACACTCTAAATCATTCTGCTGCGTTTAAAAGTCTGAACAGAGTTCCTTCAACACCCTACACACTTCTCTTTCACTTTATCATTTTTCTCCTTCTTTAATAACTCATTTAGATTTCTTTCACTCCGACCACACTCCAATCTTTCACAATACAATTTTAATAATTTGTCATTCTGTTTTTCTTGCACACTCCAGTCTCAACTTTCCCAAACCACTTCGGCTTTCTGTCTTGACTGGCTTTCTTCCCTGGACACCTCTCACTCCACACATGAATGAACTCCATGCTGTTTCAACCGCACCTCTTCTCTCTCCAGCACACTGTGTACCTCTTCTTACATGTCTGACTGACCAAAACGACTTTTTCAGACACAACAGACCCTCCAAAACTCTTCTACTCTCTCTGCAAATTCCCATTTCTCAGCATTTGCTACAAAACATTCACACAAAATATGTTTCTACAATTGTTTTCTACATTGGACTAGAGTTTCCCTTCATCCCTCCCTCTCTGGTCTCGTCACTCATCGCCTGCAGCGCAGACTAGACCGCACTCACTGGTTATTCACTTCTTCAGGCTACAAAGCAAATCTCTCCGATCGAGCCCTGCTGCCAACCCCAGAGGGGATCCCAGAGAAATCCTTGCAAGCAATTTGAGCTGACCACAGCAGTTAGTTCGCTTCTCATTACTTTCCCCCGCTCACAGGCACATGTAAATTAAGGGGTTTTTTTATACAAGTGACCACACAACAACAATTCCTTTCAACACTTCAGCTGCCTCAACAAAGAACTTGCCAACCAGAACCTGCATCCACACTGCTTGGGCCACCACTCACACTCGCCGAAAGTTCCGGTGGAACTCTGGAGGCTGCAGCCGAAATTGGCAGCAAAAGAGCAAAGAGAAACCAACTAAAAAGGCTCTCTGCCTTCTCCACCAGAAAATGGCAGGTATCAACACATACACACAGTCCGGGCAAACTGCCCCAGGATGCCACGGTAGAGTACGGGATAGCGAGAGGGACGGGATGGCAGAATGTGCCGCCCGCTCCTGGCCAGCCCCACCACGTGCTCCGGGCCAGGGAACTCCCTCCTCCGCCTTACCCGTGGCCACGAGCTGCTCTCAGCACCACTCGCTCCCGGCCTCTGCGCCACCCCGGGCCACTGGGCAGATTCTGCTGCGCTGCCCCAGGCCGGGGAACTCCCCCTTCTGCCCCACAGGACAGCCACGGGACCACCGAGCCCCGAGGGCACGGGACAGCCATGGGAAGCCACGGCACGGGACTCCCCTAAAGGGCAGCTGAGCCCCAACACCACTCCCCAGCTGCCAAAAAAAAAAAACCACGCAAAAAGAAAAAGAAAGAAAAACTAAATAAAAAACTGCTAACAGTTACAAAATGTGTTCAGGTTTCTCTTACCCATGGAAACAGGAGATATACCCTCTCTCTGCCCCATCTTCCGAGGTGCCTCTCAAACACACACACGCAAGCGATTCCCCCATTTCGTGACCTAGGCCGTCGCCAGAACTAGGAACTGCACTTACCAGGGGTCCGCATTCGCTTCGTCTCAACGAGGCGTCTCACACAGGTGCACGTCGGGATTACTACCCCAACCAGAACAGCTCACCAGATATACTTACCTGCTCCTGAGGTCTTCGTTTGGTCTTCATGCACAAATTTTAAGGGGTTCTGTACATCCTTTTGCTTATCTATCGTAATTTAGAAGGGTTCATGGATCCAGATCTTGGCAACGACTTTCCTCAGCAGGGGGCTGTCTGACTTCAGACGGGGCGTGCCTCCCCATCTGTGGAAATTTATGTTGAAAGCTTTGGATTCCCGGCCAGTGCACCAAAATTGTTATAAGTTGCTAAGCGGCCAAATAAATTTAAAGAACCAATTTATAAAAAGTAAAATTTATTAACAAGCGGTAGACAAGGAAAAATCAACACGTTAAGGCTGGCTAGCCCATGGCTAGCAGCCCTGATTGTCATTTTTTCTGGTCTTTCGTACTTTCTCAGATTCGGTTTATCTCTCTCTGTTATCAGCAACTGTCTGTCTTCTTGGCTTCCCGTCAGTCTTTAGATACGTATGTCAATGAATGTTTGTTGAGGTCTAAGGGTGTTTCCAGGAATCATCTCTTTGAAGGATTAAGCTGTTAAAGAAATGATTATTGTATAACTATAACTCATTAGTTATAATTTTTTTCGGGACAAAATTTAGCCAACTCATCACAAGTCTGGTGCAGATCAGCAAAGGAGGGTGAATTGCTGTGGTTGGCAAGGTGGCTACTGAGAGTTGATTGGGGGTGGAGTGTTTTTTATTTTCACATTTGCTGGTAATTCTAATTAGCTTTACTTTTGTCTTCAGTCTCTGCCTCAGGTACTTCTTCTTCAAGTAGATACTGGTTTGAAAAGTATTCAGTCTTTCAGAGGCATTAGGGCTGTAATTCACACAGGCATACCAAGCTTAAGGTATCACTAAACATAATTCAGAGTTGTACTGTTTGAAACAGAATGGTGGGGACAATACTGAGTAGACTTTCTTCTGAAGAGAGTACGTACTACTAGACTTAAACTTATGTTAAGAAAAACATTTACTCATCTTATACCACATACACCTTATTCTAAAATGCATGGACAGTGAAAGTAATCATAGTTTTACCATAGAAGGAAGGTAAAAACTCCAAATGCTTGCTCTGTGAATTTTATGCCCATACTCTCTTGAGTTGCATCACATCTTGAAGCACACAGGTTTTCAGCAAAGGAGACTTGACTGAATTCCATAGAGCTGTGTGGAGCTGGTTCTCTTTTTGTTTCATCTTAAGTGCTATCCTAAACGTGCTGTTCCAGCTGACTTAGTGTACACAAGAAGCCTCCTGTACTTGTGTTTATGAGAGGAGTTCGATAGACTTCTTTCCAAGTCACTGAGGTCCTGCTCTCAAAGGAGATACACCAACATTAGAGAGGCAAGAGGGACTTTGGGCTCGTTAACATCGGCTGTACCAGTATTGCAGTTGGCTGTAATGGGGAGGCAAGAAGAGGTGGTGGTAACTGTCGTGGGTTTGCAAAGGTTCCCCCTCCCTGGGGATTGGAAGTAGTTTGTCCAGCTGAATTTCCAGACCAAAGCCAATCAAAAGTTTTGGTGGTGCCTTTGCCAATTACATCTTTAAGAAAACGGAAGAGAAGGCTTGTGGCACAGATGAAATTAGGAGCCATGTAGGAGGAAGGTGTCAGGCCCCAGCGGGGACCAGGCCTCCCTCCTCCCCTGGCCCTGAAGGCCCTCTGACCAGATGTGTAACAGAGTGGAGAAAAAGAAACTTTAAAGGAGAACTTGGACAGGCTGCTGCAGAAAGAATTCCAGCCAGAGAGATAGTGGAGCCTCAAAGGTCAGAGCTGCCAGCAGGAGAGAGATGAGAAGCTGTGAGGGAGGGAGATGGCTCCCTCTCCTACTTCCTCTCTCTCTCCCTTCAGTAGTGAAAAGACTGAAATCTAAAAATCCCTACCACCCATGGAAGATTGTTGGGGAGCAGAGACAACTCCATCTGCAACTTGAGGAACTTGTGCTGGAGTAGAGTTGGAGCAGAGAAGTACATGAGGAAACTGAGATTCCATAGGAGGCCTAGATGAAACAGAGTCTTGAAGTGATTTGTGGCCAAGGAGAGCGATCTTATGCTGGAGCAATATGGCTCGGGTAAGATTTGTGTGATCCCAGTGAGGGATCTGTGGTGATGCAACTGCATTTGTGACCCTGAGGTAGCAGAGAATGGAAGAACTGTTGTCCGAGGAGTAGACCCACATCGGAGAGGTCTATCAAGGACTATTCCCATGGGAAGGGACCCCACAAGAAACGGGGGGAACTCAAAAGCCATTATCCCCTGTGACCCTGTGGTGCAGATCCATGGAAAAGCAAGTGTCCCCTTGTAGTCCATGGAAGA
>JAWWMA010000564.1:0-10472 GCA_035041425.1 Mionectes olivaceus | reverse complement strand
AGGATCAGGAAGCAGATGCCAGGATCAGGATGCAGATCCCAGGATCAGGATGCAGATCCCAGGATCAGGAAGCAGATCCCAGGGTCAGGATGCAGATCCCAGGATCAGGATGCAGATCCCAGGATCAGGAAGCAGATCCCAGGATCAGGAAGTAGATTAGCAGGATCAGGAAGCAGATCCCAGGATCAGAAAGCAGATTAGCAGGATCAGGAAGCAGATCCCAGGATCAGGGAGCAGATAACCAGGATGAGGAAGGAAGATTACCAGGATCAGGAAGCAGATCCCAGGATCCTGCCTCCCATGGGAAATAAAGGAAGTTAAAAAAGCCAAGAAAAACAAAAGGAAAACTGCCACAATTGGGGTTTTAAGATATTTTGCTTTTCCTGATTCCTGGAAAAGCACAATCGCTGGAGCTCCTCGGCCGAGAAGCAGCTTTCCACAGTAACAACACTCTCTGGGAATTGTTACACCATTCCCAAATAAACTAAGGCCAGAGTCCCAAAGCTCCCGTGAGGACTGTTCAGAACCGAGTTTACCTGGGCCCATACCTGGATCTCTCTCCTCCTCCCGCCTCCGACCGCCGGACATTCCGCGCCCGCCGCTCCGCCGCTCCCCTCGTCCCACTTTTCCGAGCGGCTCTTCTGGTGGCTGATGGCGGAGTAGAGCTGGGAAAGCCTGGGGGACACCCTGACCCTGCGGGGGCCGAAGGCTCTGAGCAGCCTGGCCGTGTCGATGGTGGACAGGGAGCTGCTCCTCCCCGCCGGCGTGTCCCGCTCCGTTCCCGTCTCCCAGCCCGAGGTGCTGGAAGTGGCGGTGCTGGTGTCGGGCTCCCCGCTCAGCCTCGTCTCCCAGGAATTGTCACTGGCAGATTCCAAGGGCCGCTGCTCCTCCGGGAATTCCGTGCTGTGGGGGATCTTTGTCTCTCCTGCCCCGTTCCCCGCAGGCTCCTCCAGGTTGTCCCGTGCTCTTTGTTTGCCACGCGTTGCCGTCGGCTCCGCGCCGCTCCCAGCCGCGTTGTTCTCTCCCAAGCCCATTTTTGTCCGCTCCTTTCCCTTGATTTTCCATTCAGGAACGTTCCCCCCAGCTTTTGCTGGGATCAGGGTGTGTTGGATGGGGTTCTGCAGGACCCTGGCCAGCCGATCCAGGCGTTCCACCAGGGACAGCTCCCCGTTATTGCTCACATCGTGGTGTTGCTGCCTCCTCTGCCTCTCCAGGAACTTAACCCAGAGCTCATCCAAGCTCCCCCTGGACTGGGTTCTCTGCCCTGGTGGTCTCTCCATGCTCCCCTCGAGGAGAGCTGTTTGGCTCCGTGGCAGAGGAGAATTCCCAGCCGCTCCTTGTCCTGCTTCCCTCCCGTGCTGACGTCGCTCCATCCCTGCCGTCTCATTCCCAACGCTCAGATCCTCATTTTTACTCTCATCCGCTTCTGCCGTGAGTGGAAAGAACTCCCTTTTCCCGCTTTTTCTACGACGGGCAGAGAACACCCGTTGGTGCCGCTGTGGTTTTTTCCAGGCCCCACTGGAGGAAGGTGGAACAATTCCCGCTCCGGAACCGTCCTCGGAGAACTCGCTGCTGTCACACGTGGGCATGGGGTGGTGGAGGTAGAACCGTGTGGACCTGAAGGTGGAATGAGTGGTTTTCACGGGTTTGGAATGATCTCTCCGCTCTGCAAGAGGGAAAAAAAAAACAAACAACAAACACTGGAATTCTTCGTTTCTTTGCAAAGAATCACGTGGAAAACGTCAAGTCCTAAACGGGATGGTTTTCACCCTAAAACTTCCCAAAGGATTAAAAGCAGGATCACTGAACCATTCCCAAAGTGCAAGAAACTTGGAAATGAAGATTCAGGATTATTAAAAGCACAGAAATGATATTTTTTTATCATTTTCAATCAGAGGTAGAATATAGAGTAGAACACAGAACATTCAATAAGAGACTATCACATCCAAGAGGATCTGAAGGAGGAATCTCATCACACCTCAGGAAATTTCCCTGTCCAACATTTTAAATGGACTCACTTAGAATCTAAATGGGTCTATGTAGAATCATGGAATGGGTTGGGTTGGTGGGACCTTAAAGACCATCTTAATTCCAACTGCCTGCCAAGGGCAGGGACACTTCCCACTATCCCAGTTTGCTCCAACCTGGCCTTGGACACTTCCAGGGATCCAGGGGCAGCCACAGCTTCTCTAGGAATACATGGAGCAGACACAGGATTATGCTCCAAAATAAAGTCATTTTTAATACAATACCAAAAAAAAATATCGAGTTTAAAACTGTGGTTCCTGTTCTTTGTGTCATGGAGTGAACTGTAAAACCCCTTCCCTTCCCAACAAAGACTTGGGCGCAACATCAAGAGCAGGGAAAACGTAACCATTCCCAACCCCACCCGCCCTGGAATCGCTGGAATTTGTTTTCCCATACAAGGTCAGTGTTTATGTACTTGTGTAAGAGCTTCCCCCACATCCTCCTGACAAATGAGCTCAGGCTTGGGGATACCAGGCAGAATTCTGCTATTCCTGGCCTTCTTCAAAAGTTCCCAACCGAATGGCAGGAATGTAAACAGGCGAAAAAATAAAGAGAAGTTTAGAAACTTTATTTAAAATAAAATAAAAATACCACCAAAAAACAACACATAACTTGCATAATTTTAAGCTCTAGACAAGCTCTGTGGGTAGAGGTAATCTTTTATTAGACCATCTAAAAATATAGTTGAAGAAGTCAGGGAAGATTTAAGACATTAAAAGCCATTTTAAAAGCTGTTTTAGGTTCTAACTGCACTGGTTGGTTTAATCAAATATTATTTCTCCTTATAGTTCTTTTCATACCTGGGCTTTGAGATCATCAAATAATAAAAAATGTAAAATACTGGTTTTAATCATTAAAACGTAGAAAATAATATTACTTCATTTTATAGGAACACTTTTGTCCCCCTTGCATTTTTCTCCAGGTTATGGGTCTTGCAGCCTTATTGGAAATTTTCTGCTGCAAATAAAAAAAATTATCTTTGGAAACACCAAAATCCCTCCCATCGTGAAAAGGCAAAGAAAGAAAAACCCCTCCTCGAAGAGAAGAATTAAAATGATCAAAGCCATTAAAGAATTAAAATCAAAATGCTGTGCCAGGCAACAAACAGCTTCCCTGAGGAATTAAAGGGCTGCTTGGAGGAATCACTCAGCAATTCCCTGTCCAGGAATAAAAACCCTCATCCCCGCTCAGACTCCAGGAATTGTATCAGCCACTCAAAAACGAGGTTTAGTACAAAAAGAGTGTCCAGGAGGACCAATTTTAGCTGCTGTCACGAGATCAAAGTGTCGAACCCACCAGTCAGCTCTGCCTAATTTCATTCTGCCAGCATTCCCAACAAACAAAGTGGCCACTACGGGGGAAAATCCTGACCTTCATCCCTCGGGAATATCATCCAACGAGGAAAGGTGGAAGAGAGAGCAGCAAACCCAGTTAAAATTTAGGCAAACACCAACGTGACAGAGATTCTTGACGTGACACCACAAGGCATCAGATGCTTGTGGGCAGGAGCACAAACCCCCATCCCAACACCGAGTCATCCCTCCCTTTGCTTACCAGGGAATTCCTGGCATTTTCTACACGGGCTCCAATAAGCCCTGGAGACACCGGAATGCTGACAAATACTAATGGTCAAGCATTTCATGGAATCATGGGATGGGTTGGGTTGGAAGGGACCTTAAGGATCATCCAGTTCCACCCCTGCCACAGGCAGGGACATCTTCCCCCATCCCAGGTTGCTCCAAGTCCCGTCCAGCCTGGCCTTGGACACTTCCAGGGATGGAAAGTCCACAATCCCTCTGGAGCAACCTGTACTTTGGGAGTCAGGGGGAAGCAGAAAGTCGAAGAAGAGAACCCCAAGTCAAATTTAGCACCACCTGGCAGACCATCAGGAACATCCCAGGGTCAGAAATGTGATTGTTTAGCTCCGATTTCTTCCCTGCGCGTGAAAACAGACGGGAAATTCAACCCACGCTTTTTAAGTACCTGCAGAATCTTCCAGGGGGATCCTTTGCTCCTCAGCCCAGGCCAGCTTAGGCTTGGCCCTCTTACTGTGGTATCCTTCTCTTTGCTGCAGAGCTGCACTTCCTGGAGGATTCTCATCCCTCAAATCAGGCAAGTGGGGCACGAACCTTGGAGGAGGAGAAGCCTCATTTGACCCTGCAGAGAGAGAGCAAAAGTGATGAGGAAAAAAATCAGGGAGCTGGAAAAACAGAGACAGGAATTCCACAACAAACCAGCAATCCTGACCCCTGGAAGTGTCCAAGGCCAGGTTGGATGGAACTTGGAGCAACCTGGGATGGGGGAAGGTGTCTCTGCCCGTGGCAGGGGGTGGGATGAGATGGGCTTTAAGGCGCATCTCCCCCCCAGCCATTCCATGATTCCATGATGATCCCTAGTGACTCACAGCAGGGATTACCTCACATGGTTTTTCATGATCTCTGGAGACAAAATTCTCCCTGAGAAGTGGATAAATTTCACCTTTTGTACTTAAAGAAGAAAAATGAGTGTAACAACTCTGCTTGGAAGCAGACGCGGGACTTGGAATGTCCAGACTCCCTCCTGCTCACATCAGAATTCCAGCCACTTCCACTGCCTGATGTTTATAAATACCCGTTTGCCAAGCTCAGAACAGCAATGGAGAACAACTGGGAGACCAGAATAGGTCTATGTAACCCTGAGACAGGAATTCCAGGGGGCAGAGCTTTTCCCCAGTCCTGGAAGTGTCCAAGGCCAGGTTGGACAGGGCTTGGAGCAACCTGGCATAGCAGAAGGTGACCCTGCCCATGGCAGGGGGTGAGCTTGGTGATCTTTAAGGTCCCTTCTAACCAAACCATTCCGCAATTCCATGGTTTTATCACTGCCTCATAATGTCAGAAACCTCAAGTTGCCCTCCCCTGACTCCTCATCCTTGTCAATCCCAGCAGGTGGGATTTACTCCCCTCAATTCCTTCAGCTCCCGAGCTGAGAAGAACCCTGAGTGCAGCAGGGAGGTGGAAAAACAAGCTTTATTTTTCAATCCTGCCCTTCACTTTCCTAGAACCTTCCACGGCTTCATTTGCATGTGGCATTTTTATATCTGGCATCGTCATTTGTGCAAAACAACAGATTTGCATCACATTTGTTTCTCTCCTTTTGGACGTATTTCACCAGATAAACTTGAAAAAGATCAGGAGCAGAGACACCTTTAACCATCCCAATCCCAGTTTGGGGCTGGAACGTTGGCTCAGCCTACTCCAGCTGTCAGGAATTCAGGAACTGGCTGTCTCCAAGATTAACTCTGAATATTACCTGGATCAGATGACTTTGGATATTTAAAAAGCTCTGAGTGAAAACAACCCGCAAATAAAGCCTGTAATGCCCAAGTGATCCGTCCTTTACAGGAGAACTGGCAGGGATAGGGAAGAATCCAAACTGAGCAGCCATTCCCAGAGGGAAATAAAGGATCATCAAGCTAAAATATTAAGCTTGGTGGGTTTTCTTTTCACTGCCAGAATGGAGCAATAACATCCCTTCCATCCAAGGAACGGGAATTGAAGCAGTCAGGAATCGTGCACTTTGGGGTGATATCCATGGATATTTTGCACCTGGAAAATCCAAGGGAAATAAGTACCTGAGGGAGAGTTCCCACCACTGGTTTCTGACTCAACTGGAGACATTTTGGCTCCTCCTTTTGGGAAAGGAACATAATACATCCCAGTGCTTCCAGAGGGTTTGTATGGCACCAGCAAGGGCTGAGCTGGGGGGAGAAATCACAACTATTATTTCATTTCAGTACCTAATTAATTGAATTCTTTTTTACCCACCCACAGGTAAAAGGGTTTTATTTTTCTATTTTTTATTAAAAGCAGGACTGTGCAGATTTTCCTCTCTTTTTTTTGTGTTATCTTGACTATAGAGAGTAAATCAGTAATTCGATTTATCCCTTGATAAACTCCACACAGTGACTCAAATCAAATTATCTCCACACAAATGTCAGAGAATTTAATCACTAAATCAGATTTAATTAAAAAACTAAAGTTATGGGACACACTAAACTCAGTTCCAGATAAACCTGATCTGAATCACGACTTTATCCATATAAATCCCTCCTTCAAGTTTAAGGGTTGGGTATTTACCCCCCATAAGAGCAACTTCATATATCCAAATTATCTCAAAAACGTTACTTCCACCAAAAAAATGGCTTTAGTTTTGGTTTTTAATACTTAAAAATGTCTTGAACTTGAACAGCTTAAATTATATATATATAAAAGATGGGAATTTGCTCACCAGGCTGCCTTGGAAAAGGGGAAATCTTGTTATGGGATGAAGTTGTAACGTTGGGAAGTTCCGGGGGTTTCTGGGCAGCACCTTCATCCTCTTGGGAATGAACGTAAATTTCTGCAGAAAAGGTGGTTTTCTCAGGACCTTCTGTCGTGATCTGAGTGGCAGCATCCGAAGTCCTTCTCCCAGGTTTTGCAGGAAGTACCGAGCTGGAGATATCCCTGGGAATGAACCCCCCTGATCCCCGAGCAGGGACTCGAGGTCTCTCACCGCTTTGCTGCACCGGCTCTCGCCCGGAGGAAAACACCGGGTTGGGATCTGCTGAAGGCACTGGGAAAGGTGATCTTGGACCTTCTGGAATAAGGCCAGCGGGTGGTAATTCGGGAGCAGCTTCTCCTGAATCTTCTGGAGCTTTCAGAGGCACCAGTCGAGCCTTACTTTGGGGTTTCTCCCCCAGGTTCATCCCATTTTCCACGTCCCCGCGCAGCTCCAAGCGATGAACCTTGGAGGAAAGGGTGATGTGGACACAGGACAGGAATTTCTTGGCTGGGGAGGAGGGAGCTGCAGATGTGGTGGATAAAACCTCCTCTGGGGGTGAAGGGTGAGATGCCTCCACTTGCTCCCTCCCAGCCTCTGCTGCTGGAACGAGAGGTGGCTCATCAGCACTTTTCCTCTCTTCTCCCAGCTCACTCTGACCCTGGAGCAAATCCACTTGTTCTGCTGGATTGGAACCTTCCAGGCTCTCGCTGAGCTGCATGTGGCCAGAGCTGCTCTTCTCCTGCTGGGAAGAGCTCAGGGAATGGGGTTCAATGCACGGATTTCTCTCCTGACTGAAGCCCATGCCCAGCCCCCCAGCTCTGCTGCTCTGCCTGCCCAACTCACCCCCATCCTGGGCCAAAAAATCACCCTTTTCCGCACTGGGGATCTGTCTTTTCCCAGCATGGAGACTCCCAGAATCCTGAGCTGACAAAGAGTCTGTGTCCTGACAAACTCCAGCTCTGTCCCTGTCAGCAGAGGTGGGATGGAACCTGCCTCGATCTGCAGGATCAATCTCCTGGAACAGGGAGCCAGCCAGCACTGGACTTGCAGGACAAGTCCTGGATCCTTCCCAGTCTCCTCTGTCATGGCTCTGTCCCCCAGTGGCGGCAGAGTCGACATCCACAGGCACGATCCCATCAAACCCATCCCTGGAGAGGCTGCTGCCCAGTGCCTGGGAACCCAGGGGGGACTGGAGATGTTTCCAGGATGAGGTGGTGGTGGAAGTGATTGGCTCTCCCACCTCTTCCCAGCTCTTCTCCACAGGCAGCACCTTCGGAGCTGGCACAAGGAATTCCGTTTGTACGTCAGACCCCGTCGCACAGGGATCCCATTCCAAGGGTGGGTAAAGCTCAGCCACGGTGTGGGAATGGCCTGTTGCAGCTGGGGGGTGTTGGTTGCACACAGGCCTTCCAGGAGCAGCATTCCAGGATTTCAGCTGCATGTCCCTCAGCGGGAAGAAGTCGGAGGGATCGGATTTATGGAACAGCACAGCTTGTCCTGAGCTGGGCTCTGAAAGCTCCTGAGTCCTGGTGGGCTGGGGGTGTCTGACAGTTGGGAATCTTGGAGTTTTGAAACGCTCTGTGTCCTGTTCCTGCTTATGGAGACACTCAGAGGCGGCTCCCAAACCACAAACCCAGGGATCCTGGAAAACAAAGAACAGGTCACAGAGGTTGGGTGGAAAACTTCCCACCCTCACCAAAATCTGGATGGGAGAATTCAGAGGGAGAGGAGAGTTGTCAATAACGCAGTCTGTCATCAGGAAGGGATGGAATTTATCTGTGGAGGGACTCATTAAAAATTTATCATCATTTCCGTGTGAAATCAGCTCACGAGGGTTTGGTTGATGGTTGTAACAAACCTGGAGTCATGGAATGGTTTGGTTGGAAAGGGATCTTAAAGACCATCCAGTTCCACCCCCTACCACAGGCAGGGACACCTTCCACTACCCCAGGGTGCTCCAACCTGGCCTTGGACACTTCCAGGGATCCAGGGGTAGCCACAGCTTCTCTGGATTCAACCCGTGCCAGGGCATCACCACCCTCATAGCCAGGAATTCCTTCCCACTATCCCACCCTTTTCCACTATGAAGCCATTCCCTGTGTCCTGTCCCTCCATGCCTTGTCCCCAGTCCCTCTCCAGCTCTCCCTGGAGCCTTCTCTTCTCCAGGGAAACCCCCCCAGCTCTCCCAGCCTGGCTCCAGAGCAGAGGGGCTCCAGCCCTGGCAGCATCTCCGGGGCCTCCTCTGGACTCTCTCCAGCAGCTCCACGTCCTTGTGCTGTTGTTCCCAGGGCTGGAGGCAGCTCTGCAGGGGGGTCTGCCCTGAGGGGGCAGAGGGGCAGAATCCCCCCCTGTCCTGCTGCCCACGCTGGGGGATCAGCCCAGGACAGAGGGGTTTTTGGGATGGCAGCACATGTGGAGCTTCCCTACACTCTGAAACCCACGTGGAGGGATCAGCAGGGAGGGATGGACAGGATTTTTGCTTCCAAGCCTTTTCTAATTCCAACAGAAGCTGCCAGGTGCTGGCAGTGGGTCTCTGCAGCACCTCACCTGCCTGGTGGGGTGGGGGGGTGGGGAGAAAAGGTTTAGAAGAGAAGAAATGCAAACATCTCCAGATTAAAGACCCCACTCCAAACAAGGGAATAAAAAACCACACCCCAGACACGCAGAACTCCTGCTACTCTTGGAGCACAACCAGAAAAACTGGGAACAACTGGGGGAAAACCTGAAGTTGCCACTGACAGCAATTTATTACTGTCAATGTTGATCCAAAACCCACCACTGGTGCTGCCCTGGAGGAAATTCAGGGAATGACCCACCTGAGCTGAGTCTCCCCTCGCTGGGACACGCACTGATTAAACAGGTTATTCCCATCCCTGACACAAAATTCCACACTATATCCTGCACCGTCCACTCCAGAAAGCACGAGGGAACCTCTCAAGTGGCCTCAACTTCCACCAGAGAAGGTTTAGTATGGATACTAGGAAAAATTTCATCATGGGAAAGGTTACCAAGCCCTGGAACAGGGATGTGGTGGAGCTCCCATCCCTGGAAGTGTTCCAGAAACACGTGGATGTGGCACTTGAGGACACGGTTTAGTGGTGAACACGGGGCTGCTGGTTGATGGTTGCACTTGATGACCTTAAAGATCTTTTCCGACCTCAAGGATTCCAGCATTTGAAGCGTGGACACAACTTTATCAATTATCAGGTGTCATTAGAAATTCCAACATTTCCACTGAGGTGCAAATCTGAGATAACTGTACTGCCATGGAGACAGACCAGTTAAGTTAATTTTTAATTTTTTTTTAAATAAGCAACAAATTTAGGCTTTATTTATTTTTCCCAGAGATTGGACCAACTGTGGAAGCAGCAAGAGTGTATTCCATTAACAACACAGTTCCCTGGATGGTTTTATCCCCATCAGATGGTTGGGATCTGCCAATAAAAATCAACCAAACAAGAATTCCACCACGGGATTTTCCAGCCTTTCTCACATCCCAGACGCCGCCCCAGCCGCGAAGCAAAGGCCGATGGATCGTTATTCCACTTTTTGGTGCCTTTATCTCTTTTAAACCGGCTTAAATCAGTTGAAATCTCTTTTTAAATCCGTCTATTTGGCTGCCTGGATTTCCAAGAAGGACAAAAGGGCTCATGGACATGGAAGCAGAGCCGTTCCAAGCACAGGGTATGATCCCAAGACATCCCTTCCCTAAAACCACGTGCCAGTTCAACGGCCTGAAGTAACACGGAGCAACTCCCACGGCCGAAAGCGAGCACAGAAGTTGCTCTAAACTCATCTCCCCAAGCCTTTCACATGTTTTATTGTGCCTGTTATGTGTCATCCTTCCAAAAATGATCTGGGTGGCATATGATCCACAGGAGTTCTGCAGTGCAAATTTAGAGCTACAACTCCTTGAACTTCCTGAAGAAAGGGAGAAAGCACGAGGAGTGGAAAAATACAGCAAGAGAGAGAGAGAGAGCGGAAGAAACCGGGGGGGAAGAGGGAAAGATCTCGGGAAAGGCAACGGGGAGCATTTGGTACCCCGGGAATACAGGTGGGGTGACAGGAGCAGATGACACCAAGTTGGGAGGGAGTGTCGACCTGCCAGAAGGCAGGAGGGCTCTGCAGAGGGACCTGGATAGACT
>JAWWMA010000563.1:0-10486 GCA_035041425.1 Mionectes olivaceus | reverse complement strand
AAAGGTCACCTCCTTCCAACCTGCCATGGGCAGGGACACCTCCCACTATCCCAGGTTGCTCCAAGCCCCGTCCAACCCGGCCTTGGGCACTTCCAGGGATCCAGGGGCAGCCACAGCTTCTCTGGGCAACCTGTACCAGGGCCTCCCCCCCTTCCCAGGGAAGAATTCCTTCCCAATATCCTGTCTATCCCTGCCCTCTGGCAGTGGGAAACCATTCCCTGTGCCCTGTCCCTCCACCATTTGTCCAATGCCAGGTTGTCCCAAGCCCCATCCAACCTGGCCTTGAACACTTCCTGAACCATCTTAGACCTCTCAGACTGAGAAGTTGTTGACGCCCCATCTCTGGAAGTGTTGGAACTTTTCCATCCCTGAAAGGGCTGGAGTGGGATGTTCTTTAAGGTCCCTCCCAACCCAAACCATTCCGTGATTCTCTGACCGGATTCCCCCTCCATTTTGGAGCAGAAGGCCCAGAGTTGGGCAAAACAGGTTTTATATTATGAAATGTATTGATATAAAATTCTAAAATGCATTTCTGTTTCAGCCTGGCCACGTCTGGCTCTGCGTGTATAAAACCAAATCGAACTAGGAGAAGCTTTCCATTTACATATTGATTCTACAGCAAAGCCCAGCTTTAACATGTTTGAAACGCTCTGGAAAACTGAAATCCTGGCACAGCAGGAGCCTCCCCTCCTGTTCTACAGGATTGATCTGCTGAATAAGGATGAGGTCAGCCCCAGCCGTGACAAATGTCCCTACTCTCCTCCAGATATCCCTGGGAAGGGGTTTATTTGCCACCCAGCCGGCCCCTTGGTAATGAAAGGTTGTTACCAGTGACCCAGCAGCTCGTCCAGACAATTCTCCCAGATTTTTTTTTGTTGCTGTTTCTGTCTCTGGCACTCAGAGGAGCGGAAGGAATTTGCTTTAATGCCAAGTGACAAGTCACAACTGAGACCATTTCTTGCTGTCAAGGAGGATAAAGAGGCAGGAAGAGCCTTCAGGTCCTGCAGATGTCCTACCACAGCTCCGATGTCACCTCTGGCCCCTTCTCTAAGTATGGCTTGGATCCATTCACGGAGCCCAAGTGATGCCCTGGCAACCCCCACCCTCCCAAACCCAGCCTTTTATGTCCTGAAGCCTCCAAATCTGGGTTTTTATGCTGCTCCACTGGTCTTGCCTCACTTTTAAGCACATCCCCGCTGACTTTGGGCAGTTTAGTTGACACACACACACACGCGAGGTTTTGTTTCCAAGTGTTTAAAAGAAACCTCTTAACCTGTTTAACTTCCCTTCCCACTGGAAAAAAGTGCTACAAACTACATTCAGTGATGGAGTTTACACCTGCCCACAGACATCCCATGAATACTGGGGTTAATTCTGGATGTAAAGCTTGAGGAGAAAGAAATGAAGAGGGTTTTTTTTTCCCCCTGTGTGATGACTGATGAGCACAAGCACAGGGCCAAGCCCTTCCACAAATATTCCAATGAGAGAAGTCATTCAGATTATTTTTCTCCCCACATCAGATCTCTTTTGTCTCCGTAAACCTTCTCTCAACTCATAGCACTTGTGTGGAGGGTGAGAGAAAACCGACCCCAAATAAAACCCACGACAGCCAGAGAGATGAAGTTAAATGTCTTTACCTCCTTTCCTTCTCCCTGGCTGTGGTTCCAGGTTTTATTGACCAGGTTTATGAACTTTATTGATCAGATTACACCTAAATACATTAATAAATGGGGAAAAAAATGATTAAAAATAGGGAGTGAAACAGGGGTTTGAACCAGCTTGGGTAACACAGGTAGTAAAAGTATTAAGAAGGGAAGAAAATGGATTCATAACGTGATTCTTTGGCCTGGTTCCTGAGTCTAAAAGTCCTTTGGTGTAGATACAGCAGAAAAAAATAGAATATATATATTAAAAATTAAAATATTATATTTATATCTATATAAATATATAATATATAAATATATATGAATGTATATCCATAGCTTGGTAATGAAGCCAACAAACCCAGCAGTTTTACTTTGGGCTTTCAGTTTTCTTCTCATGTCAGAGCTGGGTTTTTAACATGTGTATCCAAAATTAACATAAAACAAACAGACAAAGGTAAAAAAAAAACCCAAAGCACCAATAACATTAAACACCAAACCAAACCAAGCCACAAACCAACAACATAAATTTTTCCTTGCTCAATTTAGTCAAGTGCCACAGCGACCGCCCTGGAACTGCTTCAGGGCTGGCCAAACACATTTGGCACGTGCTGCTGAACTGTCTTTTATCTCCAGTACAATATTTTTTATTAATAAAGGCTATAAAGTCTTCTTTTTCTTTTATGGCTGGGCAAATATTCCTATTTAAAACAAAAATACAACCAAACAAAAAGGTTTTTCTCATAAAATGTGGGCATATGTGGATGGCTTGAAACCACCCCCTCCCTGGGTAGCCCACTCCAAGGTTTGATCACTCTTCCTGGAAAGAATTCCTTCCTAATATCCGACCTAAACCTGCCCTGACACAGCTCAGGGTTCTGCCCCCTTGTCCTGGGAGCAGAGCCCCCAACCCCCCCCCCCAAGCTCCCCCCTCCTGTCAGGGGGTTGCAGAGAGTGCTGAGGTCTCCCCTGAGCCTCCTCCTCTCCAGGTTGAGCCGCCCCATCTCCCTCAGCCTCTCCTCATAGCACTTGTGCTCCAGTCCCTTCCCCAGCCTCGTTGCTCTTCCCTGACCCTGCTCCAGCCCTTCCATGTCCTTTCTGAACTGAGGGCCCAGAGCTGGACACAGCACAGTATCCCCCTCTAACCCATTCATCACCTCTTGGAAGCCTCTAAATCAAGGTCAGGCATCTCCCAACAGGCTCACCCGACTCCCACCACAGCAGCATCCAACCAGCTGTGGGATGGACCCTCCATCCCTGTCCCCAGGAGCTCAACCAGCAGATCCAAACCATTTCTTTTGTGCTCAAAAGGCCTGGCTTTCCTTGTCTGCCCCTCTCTGATGTTCAGTGCTCAGCAAAGAGACCATTTAATTCAGAAAGGACCAAAATGCGGCTGCAGCACCAGCTGTTGAGGGGAAAATAAGTTTCTCACCCTACTGGCGTCCTGAGGTGGGGAAGACAGGCGGGTTTGACTCATCAGCAATCCCAGTACTTTCCATGGAAACCTTCCCCCCAATTTCTTTCCATTTCTAACTTCCCTTCACACCATTGGAGTGGCTCTGGTTGCAAGTGCTAAATGTGGGACGTTGTCCTTGGCATCTGTTTTTTTTCTTGATAGACAAATGGGCCCAAAAGTGCCTCCACCTTCCCTTCCCGCGGGATGTCGGGAAGAGGGGCCGTGGTGCCGCGGGATGTTGGGAAGAGGGGCCGTGGTGCCTCCACAGTGTTCCATTCTTCGGTGTATCCAGGTGTTCATCCATGCTTTAGGGAACTTTGTGGGGCATCATGACCTTATGATACCCGGGAAGAGGGAGAAGGAACCTGTTTTTTGTCATTCGGGAAGGAGCAGCCTGTTTCCTTCCATAATTCCATTTTAATTTTTGCCCTGCCCATTCCTCCACAGTCCCAAGAGGGGACAGGGAGGGCACGGAGTGCTGCAGGGTTGGCACAGCACAAACTGCCTATGCAAACTGCACTTATGTTTAACCAGGAGCTCCAAAGGGTCATTCTCCAGGGAAAACTCTGGCAGGGAAAAAAGCAAGAAGGAACAAGCTGTTACATTCACCCCTTGGCAAAAGTTGAAGAGTTGAGCAAGGGGAAGCAGCTTCCTTTGGAAGGGGAGGAACTGCTCCAATCCAAAGGCTGTTTCTCTTCCTTCTTTTCTGCCTCTCAAAAACACCTAAGGGCAAGTGGCAGCCAGGAACTCATTGTTGCCTTGTCCACAGACAGAGAGGTTTCTCCAGCAAAGTTCTCTCTGATTTATCACCCAAAAAAGCAAAAAAAAAAAAAGCTAACCTTGGATACCAAATGATTGGGAAAGGAGGGAATGTTCCCAGCTCAAAGGACAAAGTTCCAACCGAAGGTATCGTCAGGAGCTTTTGAGTTGGGAATAAAGAGGTTTTGAGGTGGTTTGATCTGCTCCAGCTCCCGGGGCAGTTACACACACAACAATTCCCTCATCTGCTTTGGAAAATGTTCCATCTTTAGGGAGTAGAAACCCGACATTGTTAAGGATTGAAGCTCAAGCACGGGTTGAAGTCACTCCACACGAGCCTTTTCTGGGCATCAGTTGAGCTTTACAACTCAAAGAGCACCCTCAAAGGCATGATGCTGAGGCCCTCCAAAATGACCTCCAGCTCCATGTGAATCCATGTTCACCTGGGCATGTATTTAAACCCCTGAAAATTCGTGAAAGAAATATTTATTTCCCTAGAAAATACCATTGCACATATTAGCTGGAATTTTCCCCAAGGCACGTGGATAACTCGAGTGCCTGAAATTCTCCTGCTCTTTCCATTTCATTTGTGGAACCTTCTCAAGGTTTTAAAGGGTTTGGGTTTGGTTTGGTTGTTCCTCCCACTTGCCCTGATCTGTGTAAAGACCAATTTTAACATTTTTTAAGTGTTAATATGGAGACGTGGCTAATTGAAAAAGGTCATATTCCCATGCCTGAGCTGGAAAAGGCCACGTTCTCATGTCCTAGTTAAAGCAAATGGATACAACCTGGATATCAGCAAGGATAGGGGGTCCTTGCTAGTTGCAATGAACGGAACAGAGAGCAAAGAAAGAGGAACAAAGTTAAGATGCATTCGATACATTAACTGCAAAAATGCATTACTCATATATCATGCCATGTATGCTTTAACCAATAGACTGTGAAAGATTTACATACGTATGAGTTTTGTAGAAATATATTGAACTACTGCTAAACAATAAATGGACTGTGCTTATCAATCATATTGGTTGTGCTTGTAGTTCCTCTCAGCGACATTAACTTACTAAATGTGTTTTTTCGTTGCTGGATCTACTCACGTCCATGAACATTTGATGCTGCCTTAGAAATCACAACAATGAGCAGGCACCTTGATGCAAGTCAAGATGCAATTCCCAGGAAGAGTTTCTTCATGGAAAGAGTGGTCAGGCAATGGAAGGGGCTGCTCAGGGAGGTTTGGAGTCCCTGGAGGTGTCCAAGGAAGGACTGGATGTGGCACTCAGTGCCCTGGGCTGGGTGGTTTGGACAAAGGTTGGATTTGATGATCTCAGAGGTCTTTTCCAACCCTAACAATTCTGATTTTACATTGGAATAACCACCCTGAAGCCCCTGACTAGGAAAGTGCCTTGAGGAGGATGGCAGAAGTCTTTGAAGAGCTGTATTGGACATGTCTCATTATCTGTGCCTTTTTTCTCTCTCTCTCCTCCTCTCCTTTTCCTAAAGAATTCTTCCCATTCTCCACAGCATATCCTGGAATTATTTATTCTGCCTTTGTGTCCTTGGTCAGCAGTGAATGATCTCCTTTCCCAGCCGTGACACGTCAGTCACTTGAGGGATTAAGGACCCAATTCCTGTAAGGAGAAGAAAGAAATCTACTTCCTTCTGCTTTAACCTGGAGGTGGAGCTGGGACAGCCCTTTCAAAAGCAGGGCGCTGTGGGCCTACATTTGCACCAAGGGAAGTCCTAAATATCTTAAATATTAGGTAAAATTTCATCATGGAAGGAGCTGCCAAGCATCGGGAACGAGGTGCCCAGGGAAGTGGTGGAATCACCATCCCCTGCAAGTGCTCCAAAAACCCATGGATGTGGCACATGGTGTGCTGATGGTTGGACTTGGATGACCTCGAAGGTCTTTTCCAGCCTTAACAATTCCATGTGGCACAGAGGAGTCCATGGAAAATGCTGCGTCCGGGAGTAATTTCAGCCCAAGGGTGTCACCAAGAACCTCAGGAAAATGGCAGAGGCACGTTGGAAAAACACAGTTCATAAACCAGCTCTTTTCCCCCTTTATTTTTGTATTTTGGACACTAAAATCATTAAACTGATGGGCAAATCCATCATCTTCTCCCTCAGGAGCAGATGATTACTATGGCTGCAAAAAATCCATGTCCTGAAGGATATTCCAGGGGCTGCTGCTGTTTTCCACATTTCCCAAAATCCAGTGGAAAGAGATCTGCAGGGGACCCATGGTTTGGTAGTTTGGGAAGATGAGGACATTAACACTGATGAATTAATTTCTTCCAGCTCACTCCCAGAGGATTTTCTGCGCACACACACACTTCTCTATGAGCTCCTCAGTTTGTCCCACCTTGTGGTGGAAATTCCAACTGTACTCCCATTCCACAGGTTCTGACAGGAATTGCTTTTCTCCTGAACTTTAAAGACAAAAAAAAAATAATAGGAAAAGGAAGAATCCCTGAATCCCATCACTAAATCCAAGCAGCTTTGGAGTGAGGACCTCTGTGTGCAGGGTAAAAGTGCTGGGATTTGCAGGGAACACTGGGACTTTTCCACTGAACGATCCGG
The DNA here is from genome assembly GCA_035041425.1 of Mionectes olivaceus. NCBI lineage: Eukaryota > Metazoa > Chordata > Aves > Passeriformes > Tyrannidae > Mionectes > Mionectes olivaceus. The sequence continues at coordinate 4,045 of JAWWMA010000563.1, read as the reverse complement.
GGTTTGGTCTTTGTCTATTTTTTTTGATATTCCATTGAATATATTGCATCCTAAAAACCCACTTATTGATTTGCTAATAATCTGACTTTTTTTCACCAGGAGGGAAGATGAGCTCAGGAAGGGTTTGGAAAATGCATTTCTTGGATGATCCTTGTGGGTCTTTCCAGCTCAGGATGTTCTATGTTGGTGATCCTGTGAAAACCCAAGTTTGGGCTTTTTTTTGCACAAGTTTTGATGCCCAAACACCTCCAAGGCCTCTGTACAGGGAAAGATCCACACAGTGATGAGAGACAGGCAAAGCATGGAAGCATTTTCCCTCCTTGAGGGTCTCTGCTTCCTCCAAATCCCAGGCAGACATCTGAGTTACTGTGGCTAAACATCGTGGAATCATGGAATGGCTTGGGTTGGAAGGGACCTGAAAGATCACCTCATTCCACACCCTGCCATGGGCAGGGACACCTCCCACTAGACCAGGCTGATCCAAGTCCCATCCTTGGACACTTCCAGGGATGGGGTAGCCACAGCTTCTCTGGGCAACCTGCACCAGGGCCTCCCCACCCTCCCCGGGAAGCATTTCTTCCCAGTATCCCATCTAAACCTCTCCTCTTTCAATTTAGAGCCATTAAGGATTTAAATAACCAGATGCCACCTGGTCCTTGTCAAGTCTTGAACCGCTTCGGGGTCTGAAAATTCAGAGTCTTGTGGACACTTGTGGAGCAGGGGTTTGGTGGAGCAAATATTCCAGGATGCTGGCAACACTCTGCTTTATCCAGTGTCTTGTCCTTTCATTCCCAGCGGAAAGCTACTCGACAAAATGAGTGACAAGTTGACTTATTTTGCATCTTTGTGTGAAGATCAATGTCTGGTGGATCAGTGAACAGAGGATGAGGGAATAAAGGGAAACAGATTAAAAAGAAGAAGAGAGAGGAGGGATGAGCCTCTTAAAAGAGGCTTGAGTTTTGCAGATCCACTGACGGTGGAGAAAGAGCTGCAGGAATGACCTGTTGGATGCTGCGGAAGCCTCAGACACACTTACGCCCCTCGTTTCCCTGTGTCTCCTGGATCAACCCCTCCTGCATCAACACTGGGAACATTTGGGGCCTATTTTCCATTTTTTTTGCCTTTAAAATAATGGGTCTCCCGTTTAACTCAGGAGGAGAGGGGCAAGGAGGACACAAGGCCTCGAAATCACTTTGCACACAAGGCTGAGCAGCAGGCAAAGTTGCCTGGGAGCTGCTTATTAAACCAGGGTGATGACACAGCAAAAAAAAAAAAAGAAAAGAAAAGAAAGCATGGTAAATTTGAAGGCAGTTTTTCTACCCAAAGTACTCAAACATTCATTTCCATCTGCCCAGGATGGGAAACTTTGCATGAATTAGGCTCATGTGCACCATATGCCTATTTATTTCCCTCTTTATCCTCCCTTGCAAAGCTGTTTGAGGAAAAGGTGCCAAGCTGGTGTTTTAGAGGTTCAGCGAGTTCAAAAGAAAGCAACAACCCCCCCAAAAAAAACCCACCTAAAAATCAAATCAAGGTAAAACAACCCCCTCGCCTCATCACTCTCACTAAAGGATTAACATCCTTTGTCTCCACTTGGGGTATTTCTGCTGGCAACAAGAGAGCCGCAGCAAAGCAAGAGTAGATTAATAGCCAATATTCCCTTTAATTGAGTTTAAATAACAGTTAAAAAAATGCATCAATTATCACCAGGCACGGGCATATAAAGCCTAAAAGAAGGGATGGGTAAACCAGGTCAGTGAGTCCGAAGTGTGGAGGCCCAAAGGTAGGAGCAGCTGTTCCTGAGCTGTAAAATTCCATGTTTGTCTGCTCCTTTCCTGAAGATTTCTGTCCCTGGCTGGCATTTGGCACAGGAACTACAGGTGACTGTTCAGAGGGAGCTTTTAGGCACCATCATCACCATCATCATCATCATCCAACTGAGAGCTACAGAGAGGAAAAATAAGCTCTTTGCGGTTAATTTCTGCACCCTCAATTTTCAAAGAGACGTCACATCCCTGCGAAGTAACAGCTTTTGTTAGTGATGAATGGGAAGGATCCACATTGCAAAGTGTCCTGAGCATCTATTTCTGGGGGATTTTGGATAAAAAAATCGGAAAAGAAGGTGAAGGGAGGTGAGATCTGGTCCCTCGCAAGTTGAAATGTGAGTTTTGTGGCATGTGGAGAAATGAACAGAGGAAGCAGAGTTTTCATGAAACTCTTGCCTTCATTTGGGATTTGGGGGAATCACAGAATGGTTTGGGTTGGAAAGGACCTTCAGGATCACACAGTTCTAACCTCCCTGACACAGGCAGGAACACCTTCCACCAGACCAGGTTGCTCAGAGCTCCATCCAAGCTTTCCTTGAACACTTCCAGGCATGGGACAGCCACAGGGAAACCTGTACCAGGGCTTCCCCACCCTCCCAGGGAGGCATTTCTTCCCAATATCCAATCTAGACCTACTTTATGTCAGTTTGAAGCCCCTGCCCCTTATCCTGTCCCTGCTTGTACAGTCTCTGCATGTCTTTCTCGTGGGTTCCCTTCAGGTACCAGGAGGGATTTGGGTCAGCTGAGTTGCATTTATTTGGTTCTGGCTATAAATTTTGCATTCCCAACCAATTCAGATGTCTCTGTAGAACCCCTCTGCCCTTCTCAGAGTCAATCATTGCCTCTTAGAGATGCTGTCAGCAGGAGTTCTATCCTTATTGCCCAGTCACTGGTAGTGAAGCTGAATAGTTCTTGCATCAGTCATGATTTGCCATTCCTGAGATTCATCATTTTACCAGCTTTTAATTGATTTGATGTCTATATTTCTCCCTTTTTTTTTTTTTCCCTTTTTAATAAGACTGCTGGAAATGAATCAAAGTCTTCACAAAACTCTCCCACTGATGCTGTTCCCTGGATCACCAATCTTGCTATCTCATCACAAACATAATCAGTTCGGCTCGACAAGGACCCCTACCCTCTGCACACTGAGTGACACCGATCGTATTCTGACCCTCTGGATCTTTACTGGTTGCATCTTGGAACATTTATTTCCCACTATTTTGTAGAGAATTGTTGTTCACGCTTAGGAACTGATAATTGCCATCACCAGCTGGTAATTACCAGCTCATCTCTCCTGTCCTGCATGACATTGGATTTGGGCTTTAGAGCTTCCCTTCCCCTTCCCCTTCCCCTTCCCGTTCCCCTTCCCCTTCCCCTTCCCCTTCCCCTGCCCTGCCCTGCCCTGCCCTGCCCTGCCCTGCCCTTCCCTCCCCTCCCCTCCCATCCCATCCCCTCCCCTCCTCTCCCCTTCCCTCCCCTCCCCTCACTGCTCCTCATCCTCCTTTCCCTCCTTCCCAGGGCTCATATTTCTCCTCCCCCTGTTTCTCACACTGGCTTATCCGTGTTACAACCCACCCCAGAAGGGGAGGGTGAGCCAAGTTCTTGTTAATAAATCCCTTTGGGGTGGATTGGAGTGAAAGGACAATTAATGATGGGTGTTCATAAATATATACATATTATGTTTGTAAATATAGATAAAAATATTATATAATATACATTATACCGTACATCCATCCTATTTTATCTATATTATATTAATATAATGATATATTAAATATACAATATTACATATTGTATATAATGATACACAACATGTATCTAATAAAATACATAACATAATATATATTATGAAATAGAATTAATTCTATACATTATATATAATGATACATAACAATAATACATAATGATACATATAATACACAAATCTATATTACATGTAATGTATAATAATATATGAGTATTTGTTATATGTGCTATAATATATAATTTTATATAATATATATTACTTTATATATTACTATATATATTACTATATATATATTACTATATATATATTACTATATATAATATATATTACTTTATATTTTATATATTTTTATAGAGTGTATTATAAACATCACATATATTATATATATAAGGGGGGCCCCTGGTGGTCTAGTGGTTAAGGGCGCCGCCTTGTAACGGCGGAGACCCGGGTTCGATTCCCGGTCAGGGACACT
>JAWWMA010000562.1:0-10488 GCA_035041425.1 Mionectes olivaceus | reverse complement strand
GGAGTTGGATCAAGGGTTGGACTTGATGATCTTGGAGGTCTTTTCCAACCCAATCTATTCTATGATTCTATGATTCTCTGGGTTTGGTCAAGAAAGTCACATGTTATCATGTGTTACTGTTTGAACCCCCTATTTAAACCCCTGTTGTTGCTCAATAAAGCCAGTTCATTATACACCACATTGGTGCCTGTCTGGTCCACATGGACCCATTATTTATTCATTTATTATATTAATAATATTGCCATAGTAACAGGGTGTTTGCATAAACACAAGACACTTAGCAGATGTTTTCTATTGTTCTTTTCTTGGTTACACATTTATTTTAAGTCTCTCATTATTTATTTGGCATTCAGAATGGCGTCATTGCAGTTTGCCTAGAACAGTTGTTTGCAGTACTAGTTGTACAAAATCAGTTGTACGGTTTGATCCAGAGTTTTACAAAAAAAGTCCTAAATGTAACAGAAGGAAACAAATTACTAGAAAAGGTCAGTTAAAGAAAGTAAAAAAAAAAAGTTTCAACTTTAAAAGTCTTTTCAAGAAGTTACAGCTGTAGCAGACATAATTTCCTTAGCTGAAGGAAGCATAGCAAGAAAAAAATGGAAACTTTCTTTTGTTCTGTAACAGTCTTCAGCATAATTGTGCCTTTGCTGTAACCTCTGTGGCTTGAAGAACTGCTGTCAGAAGATTAGAAATCATATTGAAAATACCTCTCACCAACATTTCAAATAGCAGATTATTAAAATGGAAAGATAGTAAAGCAAATATTGAACCTGCCAAGTATGCCTCACACAATTCATGCTATGCATATGATTTTAAGCACTAAGTTTATGGGGAAATTTAAGCAAGTAAATCTTTGCAGATTCTGGCTTCATAGGGAAGTGGACCTGTGGGTTTTCCTCTTCTTTGTTAACAACTTCATAGATAATTTTGCATTTGTCTTGTTTACAACAAAGAACTTAATTGCTGTCGTTGAACTTCAAGTTCTGTGAGGGATTATTTTTTAGGAAAAAAGAATTAACACCAGGAGGCTGAGTTGCACTATTCATCCATTGAAAGAGAAGATTTGTACTCTCTACAGCTACATGAAAGGAGGTTGTAACCAGGTGGGGGGCAGTCTCTTCTCCCAGGCAACTAGCAACAGGACAAGAGGACATAGCCTAAAACTGCGCCGGGGAGGGTAAAGGTTGGACATTTGGAAGAATTTCTTCACAGAAAGGATGATCAGATATTGGAATGGGCTACTTAGGGAGGTGGTAGAGCCACCATCTCTGCAGGTGTTTCAGAAAAGACTGGACATGGCACTTAGTGCCATGGTGTAGCTGACATGGTGGTGTTCGGTCATAGGTTAGACTCGATGATCTCAGAGGTCTTTTCCACCCTGGTTGATTCTATGATTCTGTCATTCTGTGATTTTACTTGTGTTTTAAATTAAAAATTAGTCGAATATGTTTCCTTAGGAATTTTGCATTTATAGAAATATTTCCATCTATTTTAGAGTGGGAAAACCAAACAAAACTTGTTTACAGTGCATGAATCTAAGTGCAAATTTGGCTCAAATATAAGAAGACTTTATAAAGGTTTGTAACCCTTACAAAGACATTGGTTAGGAAGATTTGTCATTCATTGTACAAAATAAAGACCTGTAACCAGGGGTTATGAATGGACTGATAAACTAATTTCTTTTTCTGTTTATTTTCTGCTACCTTACAGGTTTATGACAGACCACAAAAACATTCTGTTCTGCACTATGATCCAGGTCTCCAACAAGACGTCACCAGTGACACCATAAAATCAAAGCACGAGCAGAAAAGTAGCAACCAGCACCATCTTTACTGGTCAGAGAACTCTGATACTGGATCCACTTCTCAGAGTTGCTTTGTCAACACAGAACCCAGTAGAGAAGTAGTTAGTGCCACCAAGATCTCCACTCTGGAGCTGGGAGTTTCCTTCAGTAAATCCCAGGCAAAGAAGTCCTGCACCAGCAGCACATGGGGGCAGATGTCAACCAGTAGTACAGAGCTTGCCATTTGCAGTGCAGTCCCATCCCCCAACAGCAGTAGTGTGGCCGCCCAGCTGGGCAGCATCTCTGAGTGCAATGGGCTTTTGCCTCTTGGTGACCAAGAGGTAGGTGTGCAACTGGAAGCCCCCAGTTGGCCCACTGAGAGTACAAAGAAGTCCAGTAAAAAGGACTTCATAAGTCAAACCATCCAAACCACAGACACTGAGTGGGTGAAGAGCACTCAGAAAGCATTTGATAGTAAATCCCATTACAACATGGAAGGAAAAAAGGAGTCTTACTCGATGGGCAGTATGTTGGATACGTCACCCTTGAAGCAGGATTCTGCTTCTGCTAGCAGTTGTGAAAGTGACACCAGTCACGTACGAATTACTATCCCAATAAAGTCTCCAACAACAGATACATATGACCACAAAAGGAAACAAAGGCACTCCACAAAATCTTTCATAGAGAAAACTATCCAGGTGAAAAACCTGCCTTTTGGACTTGCTATGAGCAGTGAAGTAGCAAACAGGACTAGCTCTCAACCAGAGGAGAGTAAAAAAGATCTTCGAGCCACAAAGCCAGGAAAAGTGATAGAAAATGAGTCCCCCTTAATAGCTATCGACAGTGGTGTGCTCACTGATAAAGTTTCCCCCAGCTGTGCCACCAGATTCAGAAAACCTGTATCTGTGACATCCACTCTCGTACCCACTGAACTTCCCACAACTGGCAAATTATCTGAGGTCCAGCACCCCAAACATGCAGCTGAGCGGCGATGGACCTGTAGCAAACCTAAATCTATCCTTTGGGACACCTCCACAACAACATCTGATAAGCTGATGGTGGAGCCTCCTTCAGCCTATCCCATCACACGATCCAGCCCTCTTTATACCAATACAGACAGTCTTACTGTGATCACACCTCTCAAGAAAAAAAGAGGACGACCAAAGAAACAACCTTTGCTCACGGTTGAAACCATTCACGAGAGAACCTCCACCAGCCCAGTGAGTCCAATCAATCGCGAATTTGCAGGAACAAAGAAAAGGAAGAGGAGAAGGAATCTATCTAAGTTGGCCCAGATGGTTCCAGGAGAGAACAAGTCCATCAGTGAACTCAAGTTTAACAGAAAGGTCGGGAAGCTTGGGGTGTTGGATAAGAAGACCATCAAGACCATTAATAAAATGAAGACACTCAAGAGGAAGAATATTCTCAATCAGATCTTGTCGTCCTACTCCAGCAGCATAGCTCTGAAACAAAAAGTCCAGACACTGTCTATTGCTGGACCAAACACCATTGGTGTCAGACTAGGGAAGCAGATCAATGTCAGCAAGAGAGGCACTATCTACATTGGTAAAAAACGGGGCAGAAAGCCAAGAGCAGAGCTGCAGACTCAGTCAGAAGAACCTAAGACAACCATTAAGCACTCAAAGCCTGTTTTCAGCCAGCCAGAAAACCCAACAGTGCCTTCCAACCTGCAGTCACTTGCAGCTACTCATCTGCTTTCAACAGAGTTATTGGGGACTAACAGCAACCTTAACCCTGCAAGCACTGAAACAAATTTTTCAGAGTTAAAAACTATACCAAATCTTCAACCTATCAGTGCTCTTCCTACAAAAACCCAGAAGGGAATGCACAGTGGAACTTGGAAACTGTCTCCACCCAGGCTAATGGCTAATTCACCTTCCCACCTTTGTGAAATAGGTTCTCTAAAAGAAGTCACGCTGTCACCAGTGAGTGAGTCTCACAGCGAAGAAAACATACCAAGTGACAGTGGGATAGGTACAGACAACAACAGCACTTCTGACCAAGCTGAGAAAAGCTCAGAATCCCGTCGGAGATACTCCTTTGATTTCTGTGCTCTGGACAATCCAGAGGTTATCCCATCTGACACCAGTACAAAGAATATGCATGGTCACCAGCAAAAACATCTCATTGTGGATAGCTTTCTCTCTCATGAGAGTATTAAAAAACCAAAGTACAAGAGGAAAAGGAAAAGCCTACAGAACAGAGATGGCATCCAGTTTCTGACAGACCTTGAGGAACTCATCAATAAATTTCAAATGTTCAGGATTTCCCATAGAAATTATACATTTTATCATGAAAATCCATATCCCAGCATCTTCAGGATTAATTTTGATCACTACTACCCTGTGCCATATGTCCAGTATGATCCATTGCTCTATCTTTGCAGGACCTCTGACATGAAGTCTAAGAAGAAGCGTGGTAGACCTGCCAAAACCAATGGCACCATGACAAAGGTGCCTTTTTCACAAGGGTTTGGTTACCCTATTCCCAGTGGAAGTTACTATGCACCCTATGGAATGCCTTACACATCAATGCCTATGATGAATCTTGGTTACTATGGTCAGTATCCAGTTCCTCTGTACCTTTCTCACACGCTTGGAGCAGCTTCCCCATTTATGAGGCCTACCTTGCCCCCACCCCAATTCCATGCAAACTCTCATATGAAGATGTCCACCACTGCCAAACATAAAGCAAAACACAGAGTGCACCTACAAACACCTGTGGGAATGGACCGTGGAGACATGCAGTCCTCTTTGACTCCTCCAGAAGTTGGAGGAATAAGCCTTTTAAGAAGCCATCTTCACAAAAAGAAACACAAACATGAGCACAAGCATAAGGATGAGCAAATACTGGGGACACATGATCTGAGTGGTCTGTTTGCTAGCAAGTCCACTGGCTTCTCCAACCACACAATCAATGAAAGGCTAAATAGATCAGATAAAGACCTCTCCTTGCTCAACAAGAAAAGAAAACATAAGGAGAAGCAGAAGTATCAGCATTGTGAAACTGAACACAAAGGCTCAAAGAGTAACTTTGAAGTGTCTACGTTATTACTTTTTGATGCCCAGAAGTGGACACAGAGTAAAGATAAAAGTGACTCAAGCAATGATCCCACTGACTCTTGCACAAAGAGATACTCTGGTAATACTGAGAGTAATGGAAGGCCAGAGTCCCTGGACATGTTTGGTGAAATGAATTCCTCAAGTGAAAAGAAGGACAATGATGCAAGTGGGAATAAAAGAAGCTTTGAAGGGTTTAGAACTTACAGGGAAAAGGACATTCAGCCCTTCAGGACAAATAGGAAGAAGAGAAGTATTTATGATTCTTCAACCTCTTCAGGTAAGCTCTGCTTTATTCTATTTTGCCTTACTGCATTTAAATTTCAGTGCTGAACAAAGAGGGACTTGTCATTTACACCAAATATGTTTATGAGTCAATAACTTCTCTTTTTTTTTTTTTTTTTTTTAATCGACTGCCAGTCTGCATCCAGACTCTGGGGAGATCAACAAGAAAGTTGTCCATGCCTTAAGCCAAAACCTTTAAAAGTCTTTGAGTTGTTGCACATTTTTTTGAATATTTGTCCTGCCTTCATCTATCTCTCACAGCTTGTTACGCTTCCTCCAAAAACCTCACCATTGCATTCTGCAACAGCATCACTTATAATACCTTATTGGAATCTAATCTCATGGGATGGTAGTTGTTGCCCAGCCTTTGGGAGAACAACCACAGTACAGAGCGAAGAGTCTCTACTCTGGATCACAAAGCATACAAAAGCCATTTTTTGATGGGAAGGACCAGATGCATGGGAACTTGTGGAGCTGGGTCTGTGTCCCATGACTGGTGTGGTATACTGCTGATCCAGAGGGATCCATCACAGTGATGGCTGGGCTGAATATATGGAGATCCTGGGTACAATACCAGTGTAAATCTGTTACAATATTATTAATATAATAAATAAAGGGTCCACGTGGACCAGAGAGACACCAATGTTGCTTGTATCAGAAGAGTTTATTGAGAGAGACAAGAGCTTAAATAATGGTTTCAAATTGTAACACATCATAACATGTGACCTTGATCAATCCTGCTCATGTGCACCAGAGCATCTGAGTCTTCATTTCCCAGAATGCTCTTGTGGCATTCTTCCTGAAACCCGAAACGCTACATAAATCTGTCACTTCCATTTGGCAGGTGTTATGTAAAGTAATTATCCTGAGCACTGAGTGGCTGTGGGAAGGGACTGGTGTCATGGAAGTAATAAACCTTCACCAGTTGACTCTGAAGAGTTTTGTGTCTCATGACTTGGAAATATAAGCTGGGTACATGAAGAGGGAGGAAACTCCTTTCAGCTGCTGAGGACATCTGTTCCTGTCCCGCAGAGGAGCAAAAAAAGGAATCTGAATCTTGTCTGAGAGACTGAATTGTACTTTACAATAGGGAGCTGATTTCGTGATGACACAGAGGCAGGTGTTTTACTGCAATATAAATGAATTTAGCTTGGGAGCAAGCCCAGATCTCCTGCACCATCAGGTATTTATCACAAAGCAGATTTCACACTAGGTTCTGGAAAAGAGTGAGCTTTACTGAACCAAACAGTGGTGGATGACATTCTGATGTGCTAAAAAAGAGCTCCAAAAACCCCATAATTTGTAGCCTCCAAAATGAAAAGTGAAACAGCTGAGAACACAGAGGGAGCAGAGAATTGTATAAACTGCCAAAGTAATGCTCTGAAGTTTTTTATTGACTTGTGCCTGAGTTTGAAAGACTGCTCGTGCTTAAGCCACCGAAACATTTCCATTTCCTTCACTGAGACCAGTATCTGGACTATAGCAATGAAAAACAGTCTAAAATGAGAGTTTACCCCATGAAAACATTCCCATTCATGATACCATATTATAGCAGGCCAGTTGTGACACCCAGAAATGAGACACCAAAAAATATTGGAAAAGAGACTAAATTCAGTCACTGGTTATATCAGGGTTACTACATGACTGACAAATAACAAAATTATTCTTCACCAAGTACTGCAGTGGCTATTGCACTAAGGAAGTTGTGTCCTAGAAGACAAGGGCTAAAAGCAGCAACTTGGACTATCACTGACCATGCATTAGTGAGTCTTGTGAGCTTTGGTTTATTTTACATCTCTTAGGACCTCTTGGGGTTAAATGTGCAATATTAATTGTCGACGGGAGAGGTTCAGAGACACATGCTAAACGATCTATAAGATCATGCAAAATGTCCCCGTTTATTGAAGGAAACAACAGATTTTATATCCTCCTTCATGCAGCTTCTAACAGTCAGGTACACACAATTGAATGTAGAGCACAAACAATTATTGCAAGTACCTTTCTCATTGGACTACCACAACTGGTCAGATAAAACATGGCAATTGTTTAAAGAAGTGAAGGAGTTTCTCCTAAACTCCCACATATCCTCAGCGCCACGTTCAAATCAGTCCACCACACCTACAAAGCTACATGGGAATATAAAGCAGCATTCACATATCATAAGGCCCAAACATGAATTGTTCATCCAGTCACAAATTGTTCCTTCCACAATTAATACATATGGCTATTTCCTAGCACTGTGTCATGCATGGGTACATATGCAAGTCACATGTATGAAATACACAAATGTATGTGTATTTTTTTTATTTTCCAACATCTTTATCTTAAAAGTGCCTTTGTTCTGTTAAAAGCTTTACATTGGGTGATTAGACCTTCCAATGGGAGAGTTGGAGGAATACTGAAGGAAGAGAGGAGAAGTGGCAAAGGAATGAACAGCATTCATCTGATGTCAGTACAAACATATAAATAGTCATGCTCTGCTAAGGTGTGTCATTTATCCAGATGAAATTTCTTCCTTGACAGAACTCCCCTCCATATCTCAGTTTCCTTCTGGAATGGGCCATTGCCACACTACATAAATCTCTGGTTCATTTGCTCTCAGAAACCAAATGTATGATGCAATTTAAAACAGGACTTGCTATAAGCAAAATCAAATATGGTGAAATACTGGCAAAGTCACCATGAGTTTTATTTTGGTTTGAGGAGGGTTGTTGTTTGGGGTTTCTTTCAAGAAACAGCATATGCACTTCTGGACTACTACTATGAAGCCTTAATCACCCACAGTTTTAGAACCATAGAATGAGTTGGATTGGAAGGGACCCCTCTACCATGGTCAGGGACACTTTCCACCTTAGCCTGACTCACTCTCTACAACTACTGAAATGGGGTTGTAGCCATGTGGGGTGTGGTCTCTTCTCCCAGGCAACTAGCAATAGGACAAGAAGACAGCCTTAAGCTATGCCAGGGAAAGTTTAGGTTGGACATTAGGAAGAAGTTCTTTACAGAAAGAGTGATTGGGCATTGGAATGGGCTGCCCAGGGAGGCGGTGGAGTCACTGTCCCTGGAAGTGCTTAAGAAAAGACTGGATGTGGCACTTAGTGCCATGGTCTAGTTGACAAGGTGGTGTTACATCATAGGTTGGACTCGATGATCTCAGAGGTCTTTTCCAACCTAGTTGATTCTGTGATTCTGTAGACCAGGTTGCTCAGAGCCCCATTCAGCCTGGTGTTGAACACTTCCAGGGATGGGGAGACCATAACCTCTCTGGGCATCCTGTTCCAGTGCCTCACCACCCTTATAGTAAAGAATTTCTTCTTAATATCAAATCTAAACCTGTCCTCCTTCAGCTTATGGTCATTCCTCTATGCCCTATCACTACATGCCCTTGTGAAAAGTCCCTCTCCATCCTTCTTCTAAGCACCCTTTAGGTACTGGAAGGTACTCTAAGGTCTCCCTGAAGCCTCCTCTTCTCCAGGTTGACCAGCCTCAACTCTCTCAGTCTGTCTTCATAGGAGAGGTGTTCTAGCCCTGTGATCAACTTAGTGACCTCCTCTGGACCGATTCCAACAGGTCAATGTTTTTCTTGTGTTGGGAACCCCAGAGCTGGATGCAGTACTCCAGGTGAGGGTTCACAAGAGCAGAGTAGAGGGGGAGAATCACCTCCCTCAACCTGCTGACCACGTCTTTTGATGCAACCCAGGACACAGTTGGCCTTCTGGGCTGCAAGCACCCATTGCCAAGTCATGCTGAGCTTCTCATCCCCAAGTCTTCCTCCCCAGGGCTGCTCTCAGTTCATTCTGTGCCCAGTCTTTACTTGTGCTTGGAGTTGCCTCAGCCCAGGTGCAGGACCTTGCACTTGGCCTTGTTGAACTTCATGAGGTTTGCACAGGCCCACCACTCAAGCCTGTCAATGTTCCTCTGGATGGCATCCCTTCCCTCCAGCATGTCGACCTCACCACACATCTTGGTGTCATCAGCAAATGTGATGAGAGTGCACTTAATCCCACTGTCCATGTCACTGACAAAGATGTTTAAAAGTGCTGGTCCCAATACCAACTCCTGAGTAACGCCACTCATTGCTACTCTCCACTTGAACATCAAGCCATTGACCACAACTCTTTAAGTGCAACCATCCATAGAGTTGTCCATTTCTCAAATCCATGTCTCTTCAGTTTAGAGTTCTGTGCAACGAAAACGAGCCTTACTAATCAGCTGTGCCAGAAGTTCGAATAAACCAGGGGCGGTCTTTTTTGAGCGAGCTGTTAGGAAAACCCATTCCAGGACATGCAAAGGATCAACCCAATCAGGGTTCCACTGTACAATTAAGGCAAATGGTACCATACTTTCAATCAGGATGTAAACATGAATTGAAACATTGGTATCAATTTGCCACACGTCTTGTTTGCATCTGCTGTTCCACCAAGGTGATGACTTGTTTGGCGTCTGGGGTCAATCTCCTAGGGGCTCGAAGATCTGAATCACCTCTTAGGAGATCAAGGAGAGGTCAAATTTGAACTGTAGTTAATCCTAAGTAGGGGCGTAGCCAATTCATATTTCCTACCAATTTCTGAATATCGTTTAAATTTTTAACATTTGTGTTCAGTTGAAGGGCCCGTGGTTGAACAGTATGCTCAAGTACCTTCATGCCAAGGTACAACCACAGCTGAACACGCTGCACTTTTTCTGGAGCCACAACTAAACCATACTCCTTTAAAGAAACATGGGTGTCTGACTCCATGGCAGACAGCATATCACTGGAAGGAGCTGCTAACAAGATGTCATCCATATAATGGTAGCAGTATCCTTCAGGGTGTTTGATCTGTACAGGGTTTAAGGTCTGCGCCACAAACCACTGACAGATGGTTGGAGAATTTTTCATAGCCTGAGGGAGAGTCCTCCAGTGATACCTCTTGGATGGTTCAGCGTGGTTGACAGATGGGACAGTAAATGCAAACTTCTCCTTGTCACTTGCATGTAAGGGAATGGTGAAAAAACAATCCTTAAGGTCTATGATGATAATAGGCCAATTCATGGGAATCACTGTAGGTGAGGGCAATCCTGGTTGTAATGCTCCCATGGTTGCCATCACCTCATTGATTTGACCAAGATCTTGCAGCAATCGCCACTTCCCTGATTTCTTCCTGATAACAAAAACAGGTGTGTTCCAGGGACTGAGAGATGGTTCAATATGACCCGCATCCAGTTGTTCCTGAACTAAGACTTGCAGGGCAGTAAGCTTCTCAGCGCTCAGGGGCCACTGGTCAACCCACACAGGTCTATCTGATAGCCATGTCAAGGCTATTGTGGGTTGTTTCACGCCCTGCATCACAGTGGCCCCCT
>JAWWMA010000561.1:0-10497 GCA_035041425.1 Mionectes olivaceus | reverse complement strand
ATAGACCCAGCTGTGGAAGGTCACAAGAAAGCATGGGAGGAGTTTAAAACCCAGGCTTCCCAAGCTGGAGATGTAGAGGCATTCAGTGTCTTCCCTATTTATTCAGAGGAAGGAAAAACACCGGAATGGAGGCCTTTTAGTTATCCCATGTTTAAGGATATCAAGAAAGCCATAACTGAATTTGGACTGAGTGCCCCATACACAATGGGTATAACTGAATCCTTCTTCCAGACCTACACAATGACTCCTAGTGACATCCACATGGTGACCAGAGTCTGGCTTTCAGTCACTGAAGTTGCTGCTTTTGAAAATGGATGGAAGTCTTTGATTAAGAAACATCTTAAAGAGACCACAGACCTGAAGGGAATACCTCAACTTCAGGCAATAGGTCGGTTCTATGGGGAGGGTGTCTATTCAAAAACTACAGAGCAAGCGAAAATTCCCATAGACCAATTAAATCTCACTAAAAACCTTGCATATGAGGCATTTAAAAAGGTAGCTAACACGACCACACCATCTACATCGTATGCACTCATCTTTCAAGGAGTCAAAGAACCTTTTACGGACTTTGCAACACTTTTAAAGGACGCTATCACTAAGCAGGTCCCTGATTCCAGAGCACAAGATACCTTATTTAAAAGTTTGGTAATAGAAAGAACCAACGAAGACTGTCAAAGACTCCTGAAACCTCTCAAAAATCCAACAATGCTTGAGATGATAGAAGCTACATGCAATGTTGGTTCCCAGGGGGAGAAGAACAGGCTTCGAGCCTATGCTGTTTTGGGAAAATGTTTTACTTGTGGGGAATTTGGACACATAGAAAAATTCTGTCCTAAAATTAAAACTCCTAACAAGGTCAGCCCACCATCCTCCCCTCACACTCCCTGCAAATGGTGTGGGAAAGGAATGCATTGGACCTCTGAGTGCCGGTCCAAAACTGATTTGGATGGTAGACCTTTACCACCGAGATCGCCTGCGTTCTCGAGGTCATCTGCTCCTAACTCCCCTCACGTACAGAATAGGAGGGTGAAATTTAGCACGCCACCAACCACCAGGAAGTGTTCATCAGCAACCAACCTAGAGAGATGGCACTCCTTGGGAGACTTGGAAAGGAGTGCTGTGAGGAGTGCTCAGACATCAAATGCCTCCCAATGCCGGTGTCACTGCCAGCTCCAAAAACCCCCGAGGACCTAACCACTTTCAAACCTGCTGCCTGGCGAAACAGCAATGGACAAATAATTACTGTCCCAGAGATCCTACTGGCTTTCAACCAGTGGGGTGTCAAAAACTTTAAAACCAATGTTGTTTTAGAATACAAAAAAGGAGGAAATGTTGGGGTTGGCTGTAATGGAATTTAAGCCTTCTAGTTGCTGTATTGAAAGTTCCCCTAAAGGTGCCCCTTTTGTGAAGGAAGCTATGCTGCAGTAAGATAATAATGACCAGTCTTCGTGAACTAAGAGCCAAGGAAGGTCTTTACCCCTTCCAACCTGTGCATTGGATTTTTTAAGTGAAACACAGTGCGCGTGGAACTGAGTCCACCCTTTAATCCTAAGGTTCATCTGTCGGGACCAAGCGAGTTTGGACGGTGGCAGCGAGGTCCTCAGGACGTAGATGGATTGCCTTACAGGGTTAACGAGCTCCACCTGCCCGGGGAGTGTCCCCGACTGGGAATCGAACCCGGGCCTCGGCAGTGACAGCACCGTATCCTAACTACTAGACCACCAGGGGCTCCTGCAGTAAGATAACAGCACAGAGAAAAGACAACTAAGTGAATTATTGCAAAGGTTTTACCCAGTTGTGGTTGCCCCAGTTATCTTAAGAATGTACCTTATATCCTCCCTGTCTCTTACCCTATCCCATCTCCAAGTTTTTCATATTCTGCCCCTTTTTACCCTAATACCAGTCCTTTCCTTAGAGACCCCTTAAAAACCTGTTTCCCTGTCTAATAAAGGAGTTCGCTCTTTTCCACCGTCCTGGTTGTTTCCTGTGATCCTTCTGCCCGTGACCTGGGGTTGCGCCCTGCTCCATCACCTACAGCAGCGTCTGATACCACAACAACTCAGGACCCCCGTGGACTCCGTCCTTCCCCCATACCCAAACCGGTACAAGATACAAACTTGGGAAGGGAACTGTGCGGGTGGGAAGGGGGGGTATGCGAAATAAGAAATGGCGAAGGTCCCAGTTTTCATGCATGCGCGGTTACCGGGGAAGGGATGGGAATCTCAGTTCGTGAATCCAACACCCAGGGGCGAAACACAGATTCCCACCGTGGCGTGGGAGGGAGGAACCCAGTAAACTTACCCCCTTGTAAGAAATGAATGGGGAGGTTTTATTACAAGCAAGGGTTTACTCATGTCAAGATGCCTGGAAACTGTATTGTTTGGGGGGCTGAAGAGTCATTTAGTAGTGGGTACTGATAGTCTGCCTGCAACTACTTACTGTTGTTTCTGCTTGCAGCTACTTATCGCTACTTACTTGTTGCTTTTTACAAGCCTACTTGCAACTACTTACTGCTACTTTTGCTCGCAGTTACGGTTACTTGTTGCTGTTGCCTATAGTTACATAGTTACATGGGAAGTTGAATCATATTGCGAAGAAATTCTTTACAGAGAGGGTAATCAGGCATTGGAATTGGCTGCCCAGGGAGGTGGTGGATTCTCCGTCCCTGGAGGTATTTAAGAAGAGACTGGATGTGGCACTTAGTGCCATAGTCTAGTAACTGTGGTGGTAGTGGATCAAGGGTTGGACTTGATGATCTCAGAGGTCCTTTCCAACCCATCTGATTCTATAATTCTATGATTTCATTCTCTGTGTTCCCTTAGTTCTTCATGAGTTCAACTCTAGCACTACCAAACAGACCTATGCTTGCAGCACCTAAAACACCATAAGTTAATAGCAGGGATGAAAATTGCATCTGATGATGTCAGCAAAGGGTGGTTTTGGTGCTTTAGTCACCATTACAGGTGCCTTTACTCTCACACATAAATGCTCATGTGAGCACCCTCTGTCATATTTCTAGCACTATTTGATAAAAAAATTAGTAATGACTGAGTGCCTGTGCTCATGAAATCCTTTTCCTTCAACTTACTAGACTCTTTGGTCAAAGCATTCTCATCCTCTGATTTAAGCCCTCTTCCAGAAAACCAACTGTCCCCCATAGGTCAGACCTTCACGGACAGGGAAATTTGAGCTAGAGGCTTCTAAGCCTTTCCCCAGTTTTTTATAAGTCTCACAAAAACCATTCATCTGTAGGGTTCTTGAGGTATATGAGATTGATTAATGTTTTTTTAAGCTTTCACTAGAAAAAGCAACTTGGTTTGGTGCTGAGACACAGGTTCAGCTATGGTTTTACCTCCGCTCTACTTCCTAGGTCTAGTCTTGTCTAGTCAATGTGCCCTTTGGAAGACAACTAGGTCTAGGAGCAAAAAGCTCTTTTCTTGGTCAGGGGATGTGTCTGTAGGGCAGACAAGGCTGTGGAAGAAGGATGCTCTAGTCCTTTGAGAACTGTATGACCGCATGCTGCCTTAATGGGAAATATCATGGTGGCAGTAGCTCTGCAACTGTTTGGAGGGATGTCTCTTCAATTATCAGGGAGATGTTTTTAAGTACACCTTCTCCCTGGAAGCAGTGGGAAGATTTCTGAACCTGCCTGATTGATTCATTCATCAGCTGATTCCACTGGGATATGATCCATTTAGATTTACAGCTCATTTCCAAGGCGGAGGGAGCCCAGAGAGGTTCATCCATCATATCTTCCATCACTGCAAATGAAAGGCATCTCCATGCTGGGAGACTCCCAATGCCAAAGGGAGAGGACGTTTGGCAGCATGGCTCCTAGATATTTCTGGAGTTGCCTGATACCAATCCCTGTGCTTTTCTTGAAAAGAAAAACCCCTCACTGCAAAATGGTCTGGCACATGATGACAAAAGACAAGTCAGAGGATTTGAAGGGATGTGCTAGCCTTTTAACAGTCAGCATTGCATGGCTGGACCAAAGCATGACCCCTCAAGGTCTGTAGTAATGCTGTCCATTATGGTCATCTGTAAGACACCAAAGCAATTTGGGAACACCACAGGTTTCCAACTCAGAGCCCAGAAGGATTACTTCAGAATTAAACCCTTGCTCCAGGACTTTCAGGACTTTCCCCAAGAAGCACAGGGTTGGGGAACTGGATCATTTTAAACAAGCAGGCACCATTCCATCCAAAACAACTGGTTGCCCCAGTGCCCCAGTTAGCTGTTGCAGGGAAGTACAGTATTGCCCTCACATCGCTGTGCTTCCTGAGTTGCTGCTACTGCTGCTGCCAGGTACCAACACAAGACCTGGTGAGTCCTACAGAGCTTCAGAAGAAGATTGAACCTAAACTGCCTTCAAAACAAATTTGAGACCAGAAGATGACAAACAGGCAAGTTCAACACAGAGGAGGTCAGCTCTTCCCTACTCTATGTCAAACAGGACTTACAGAAAATCCCACTAGAAAGAACAAACAGAAAAGGGAAGGAAGGAAAACTCTGGCAGCCTCACACTATTTGTTTTCTCTACCAAGCTAAATATTTTCCCTTACGGATACCATTTCTGAGTTCTTGACTGTCAGACAAGATCAATTCAGAGCCCCAGGAAGCCAACAGGGTGATATCCACTCCCTTCATCACAGTTTGGTGCAAGCCTTTTTATTCACACCCCATAAGAGCATGTCTACAAAGGGGTAAAACTTCCTGTTGGAGATGCAGTGGACTCCTGGGATGGGATTTAAGGAGACTGAGGTCTGCTCCCAGCAGTACTCCTCTGTGACCACAACCAAATCACCTCCCTTAGTGTTTTTTCTGTTGTCTGAAATGGGCATGATGTCTTGCCCTTCTTTGTGGGATGCTGAGATTTATGTGCAAAAAGCATGGCATAAAAATGAAGTATTGTCATATAAAATAAGATGAAGTTATAAAAAGAAACCAAGGTAATATGGATACCATTAAAATCAAAATCCTGACAATGAGTGCTAGAAATGGCTTAAATTTGCTACGCTACTCCCACTGTTCACTTTTATTAGCCATGGAGAAATATTGCCTTGCAGATAAACATTGTGATTTGGTAAATGTCTAGAATTTAATGAAGTCCATTACAACAGATGAAAATGTAGCTTTCATTAGTTTGTGAATGCCTTATTAATTTTTTTTTTTTGTAAATCCAGGAAGAATGTTTTTCCTAAGTAATTGCCAAGTAAGAGAGTAAACAACTTCTGTTCATACACATTCATCTTTTCTCCAAGACTCTCTCCTGCAAGGGAAATGTTCTTGTTATACATCCACCAGCCTTGTCCACAGTACTCTTACAAACCTCTCCAAGTGAGATGGATCCATCCCCAGTAAAGGCTGACCACAGTTGGGTGTGCTAATACACCTCAGTTGGCAAGGCAGCAGTGACAGTGATTAAAGGAAAGTCCAGGGGTGAGATCAAGTTGTACAAGAGGGCTCCCGAGTTCAGGAATGTGTGTGGCACTCCTGAGCCTTTTGAGGACCTAGAAGCCCTCGACAGCCAACCAGGAGAGGAGGCGCAGTGCCAGGAGCATCAGAGGGAGATTTAAACTGTTCTAGGGTGTGGAATATCTGCAAGAAAATGGACACTTGGTGAACAACCCATACTACCAGCTGTGAAAGAAGGTTCAGGCTTCCCATGGGAAGAAAACTTAGTTTACAGTTAACACCTGTGGTCTCGGACAGTCTTCCCATAAGAATGGAATTAGTTTATGATAAACTGAGCAGGCTTTCCATGAGAATGAAACTGGTTTATAATAAACGACTA
The DNA here is from genome assembly GCA_035041425.1 of Mionectes olivaceus. Classification (NCBI taxonomy): domain Eukaryota; kingdom Metazoa; phylum Chordata; class Aves; order Passeriformes; family Tyrannidae; genus Mionectes; species Mionectes olivaceus. Next base: position 4,700 of record JAWWMA010000561.1, on the reverse strand, counting down.
TTTCATGTTATGGGAAGACATAGGAGGAGCTGGAATCCAGGTGCAGAATATCGATCCTGCACCTTATCCAATGGGCAGAAGACATGAACTCGTGGACAGGTTGAGCTAACCAGTAATCAGACTGTAATCCTGGACCCACAAGGGCACGAAGGTCTATAAATGTACACCGTATGTTCAATAAAGGGACTCACTGTTTAATCATATTGGTTGTTCACAGTGTGTTCGTGTACCTGTCGTCAATACTAGGGAGCATGAGCAACCTGGAGGATGGAACAAGAGTGGGCAAACAGGAGCATGGCACATCAGTGAGGGCATGGCATTTCACTTAGGCAGCATCTGAGAGCAGCCAGTAGAGGCAGCAAACAGACACAGTAGCTGGTAAGGAAGAGCAAAGAGATTCTTTCAGCCAGCCCCAGTCTTATTAGTGTACTAGTTTAAGCTTCCTCAACTATGGTGTTGACTCACCATAAAGCTCAATTCCTTGTAACTGCAAGAGTCACTGAACCAGCCATGCCAGAGGCCTCCAGCCAGCCAGATCAGCTGACGGTAGAGGCAACTCTTCAGGTCACAGGTTGCCAGGAGTGCCTGATGCCTTTTCATGAGGTTGGGGTTGACAAAGTGTTATTTTACAGAAGGTGTGCTGTGGTTGAAGACCTGTGCCACCAGATGAAGGAGTTACAGGAAGAAGTGAACAGGATGTATAGTATCAAGAAAGAGAGAGAGATTTTCAGAGACGCTGCAGTCTCAATACTCTCAGGAGTCTTGAACTTCCATTGCAGTGGAGAAACAGGTGGACTCAGAACCCTGCAGGATAATTACTCAAAGGACTGTTACTCAAGGGTCTGCCAAAGATGAAGACTGGAAGTTGATCACTGCACATACCAGGAGGTATGAAAAGTAGGGTTGGAACCTTCTACAAGAGAAGTAGATGGTGGATGAAGGTCCTTCTGGGATAGTGGGGCCTCCTAAAACAACACTACCTGTACCCTGCATCAAGACCTCCTCTGTTAACAGGAAAAGAAGGGTAGTTGTAATAGGACACTCCCTTCTAAGGGGAACAGAGTGCCTGATATGCAGACCCAACCCAACTCACAGGGAATTCTGCTATCTTCCAGGGGTGTGGGTAAGGCACATTACTGGAAAACTCTCCAGTCTAGTAAGGCCTTCACGGGTCCCTTTCAGTAGTGAGAGCAGTACTGTTATGCAGTGCAGCGCCCTTGTTGGGAACGCAGGGCAACACAGGCTCTGTGTAGCAAGGAATGTCAGGGAGCAGGGGGGGAAGTCAACTCAGGAGATACACAGACAGAGAGAGAGTGAAAGCGGAAGTGCTCAGTTTTTTTATTCCCCCCAGTTGTCATGGGGTCTCTTTCCAGGGATCCTGCCCCAAATCCCATAGCACTCTTCACTTCAGAGATCCCGTCTCAGTTCTCAGGGGAACCTCCATCTTCTCCCCCCACTTCTCTGCAACCAACAGAAACTGAGCATTGTGCAGGACAGTCCAATGCCTTCAAAGTAGTTTTCAACAGTCCATTACACCATTCAACCATCCCAGCAGCTGGTGCATGATAAGGGGATATGATATATATATATATATATATATATACTCAATATATACTCAATTGGGAGCCCCTGGTGGTCTAGTGGTTAAGGATACGGCACTGTCACTGCCGAGGTCCAGGTTCAATTCCTGGTCAGGGACACTCCCCGGGCAGGTGGAACTCATTAGCCCTGTAAGGTAATCCATCTACATCCTGAGGACCTCGCTGCCACCGTCCAAACTCGCTTGGTCCCGACAGATGAACCTTAGGATTAAAGGGTGGACTCAGTTCCGCGCGCACTGTGTCTCACTTAAAAAATCCAATGCGCAGGCTGGAAGGGGTAAAGACCTTCCCCAGATCTTCGTACGTGAAGACTGGCCATTAATATACTCAATATACATATATACTCAATATATACTCAACACCATGTTCTTTAGCCCAGGTGGTAACTAGGCTATTCAAGTGAGTCCCGTTGTCAGACTAGCTTTTCAAGGCCCAGGATGGTGCTTTTGTCAGTGGTGTGAGACACAGGGTGCGTCTCTAGCCATTCGGTGGTTGTTTCCACCATAGTAAGCACATAGTGCTTACCTTGGCAGGTTTTCGACAGTGTGATGTCGAGGTCTGCCAGACCTCTCCATATCTATACTTATTCCAAAGTCCACTATACCACAGGGACTTTAGTCTTAGCGTGTTTTATTGCAGTACATTTCACAACCATGGATAACCTGGGAGACAGTGTCCATGGTTAAATCCGTCTCTCAGTCTGGTGGTCATCTGTAGGTGACATCTTTTCCCTGATGACCTGAGGCATCATGGGCTCATTGAGCTAGAAACAACTGTCCCTTGTGCTGCCAGTCAAGATCTACCTGTGACACTTTGACTTGGGCAGTTCGGTCTGCCTGTTTGTTGTTGTGATGTTCTTCATTTACCTGGTTTTGGGACACATGTGCATTCACATGGAAGACTCTCACAATCAGCTTCTCTACCTGGGTGGTGATGTCTTGACACATTTCAGAAGCCCATATGAGTTTTCCTTTGCGTTGTCAATTGACCTGCTTCTATCTGTTTAGCCATTCCCACAAAGTGTTGATCATCATCCACAAGTCAGTGCAGAGATAAAACCTTGGCCACTTCTCTTGTTTGGCAATGTCCAAGGCCAGTTGGATGACTCTGAGCTCTGCAAGATGGCTCAATTCACTTTGTCCTTCAATAGTTTCTGCAACTTGTCATGTGGGGTTCCATATGGCTGCTTTCCATTTTCAGTTTGTCTCTACAATGTGACAGGAACTGTCAGTGAAAAGAGCATAGTGTTTTTTTTCTGGCAACTGATTGTATAGTGGAGTTTCCTCAGCACGTGCCAGTTGTTTCTCTTCCCCTTCATCTGTCAGACCACAGTTCTCACCTTCAGACCAGTTTGTGATTATCTCCAAGATCCCAGGGCAATTAGGGTTTCCTATTCAGGCATGTTGTGTGATCAAGGTAATCCACTTACTCCATGTAACCTCAGTGGAATGATGCATGGAGGGAATCTTTCCTCTGAACATCCACCCTAGCAGTGGTAGTCAGGGTGCCAGGAGAAGCTGTGCTTCCATGCCAATCACTTCTGAGGTGGCTTGAACCCCTTCATAGGCTACTAGAATCTCCCTCTCTGTTGGAGTGTAGTTAGCTGCAGACCCTCTGTAACCTCGGCTCCAGAATCCAAATGATCTGTCTCAAGTCTCCTCAGGCACCTTCTGCAGGAATATCCAGGAAGGACCATTTTTCCCGACTGCAGAATAGAGCACATTCTTCACCTGTGGTCCTGTCTGACTGACCCAAGGGCTATAGCATGAGCAATCTCCTGCTTGATCTGGTCAAAGCTTGTTGCTGTTTGGGGCCCCACTGGAAATCATTCTTCTTGTGTGTTTTGAAGTAGAGAGGACAATCTGGCTGTATTCTGGGATGTTCATCCTCCAGAAACCTACAGCACCTAGGAAAGCTTGTGTTTCCTTCTTACTGCTCAGTGGAGACAATGCTGTGATCTTGTTGATTACCTCTGTTGGGATATGATGTTCTGCCACTTCACTCCCAGGAACTGGATTTCCTGAACAGGTCCCTTGACTTTATTCTGTTTGATGGCAAAACTGGTTTTCAGGAGAATCTGGATGATCTTCTCTCTCCTGTGTTCCCCCATACAATGGTGTCATCGATGTGCTGCAAATGTTTTGAAAACTCATCCTTCTCTAGTGCGACCTGGATCAGTCCATGACAGATGGTGGGACTGTGTGTCCGCTCCCGGGGCAATCAGTTCCGGGTGTACTGCACACTCCTCCAGGTGAAAGTAAACTGGCCTACACTCTGCCACTAACAAAATGGAGAAAAACATATTTGCAATGTCAGTGGTGGCAGCACTTTTCTGCCTTGGACTCCAGTTCATACTGAAGCTCCATCATGTCTGGTACAGCAACATTTAGCAGTGGGGTGACTTCATTCTAGCAACAATAGTCTACTGTCAGTCTCCATTCTCCATCAGACTAATGCACAGGCAAAACGGAGTTGTTGAAGGGTGAACCTTGCTGACCACTCCTTGGCTCTCCAGTTAATGAATCATTTTGCAGATGGAAATCATGGAGTCTCGATTTGTTTGGTAGTGCCGGCGATGCCCTGTCAAGATGGCAATTGGTACTTGCTGTTCTTTTACTGTCAAGAGTCCTACAGCAGAAGGATTTTTTGACAGTCGAGGCAACATGTTCAATTGTTTAATCCCTTCTGTCTCCACATCAGCAATTCCAAAGGCCCATCAGTGTCGTTTGGGGTCTTTGAAGTACCCATTCCTGAGATAGTCAATGCCCAGGATACAGGGGAAGTCTGGACCAGTCATGATGGGATGTTTCTACCAGTCTTTCCCAGTCAAGTTCACTTCAACTTCTAACACCATCAGCTCTTGAGAATCCCCTGTTAGCCCAGAAATGGAAATAGATTCCAGTCCCATATGTTCTGACAGCATTAAAGTGCATTGAGCGCCAGCATCAACCAAAACCTTGAATTCTTGTGGTTCTGATGTGCTGTCGTGGGTTTGCGAAGGTCCCCCCTCCTTGGGGATTGAAAGTAGTTTGTCCAAGTAAATTTCCGGAGTAAAACCAATCAGAAGTTTAGGTGACGCCTTTGCTAATTACATCTTTA
>JAWWMA010000559.1:0-10527 GCA_035041425.1 Mionectes olivaceus | reverse complement strand
CAACCGCAGGAAGGCAGAAAACGACCCCCTAACAACAACTGAAGCATGCGCAGAGTACCTCCACTACCTCACAAACAAGGGAGTAAAGGTGTATAAAAAGGAACCGTGTGAACTGCTTAGCACGGCAGTGGGCGGAGCACAGACTCCCCTCGTCGTCCAGCACTGCTTTTGCTCATATTCTACTTGCTAAAATTAATAAATTTTAATTGGATTCTGATCCGTTGTGGTCTCAATTTATAACACTCCCTACTGCTTCGTGCTGCACCGCGCTCCCGCACAGCCCCCACAGGAACCCGGTGGGGCCTGGGGCGGCCGCGGCTGCCGCGCGCTTTCTCGATTTCTGTCCGCGCACCCTCCGTGCTCCGTGCGCACTTGGACACTCCGTGCTGCATCTCGCTGCGAGTGCCCGCATGCTGCGCTCTCTGCGTACGTGGACACTCTGCACCGCATCCTGCCCCGCCCCCATGTGGCACCACACAGGAGAAGACATTCCCGTCTTTGGCATGGGCAAGATGGCGATGGCCTTGTAGCAATGCATTTATCATGCAGTCGGGACCTGGCGGCGAGCATGTGGCTTACGTCATTTTTCACTACTTTCCCCATGCCCCCACAACATGAATTTTCCGCTCGTCCCGCAGCAGTGGCTCCGCTACTTGGCTCCGGCAATCAGCACGGCGTGGTACCTTGTGCCGCCTCTCGAGCCTCGCCACTGTTCGTTCCCCGCAATGGCTCTGCAACTGGGCTCTCGCGCCTGTCCTGCCACAGTAGTTCCATGCGTCTGCCCCCCTGAACTCATGCATCTACGAAAATTCGGTATAAAGAGGCATATCTCAGCGCTTGTCTTTTGTGTCTTCGATGACCCCTTCCCCCCCGGCTCCCCGTTCAGGAGCGAGGCATCTTTTGCAGTTTTACGTCCATGATTGCCTAGCAGGGGGGAGATTTAAAGGGTTTTTTCTTTTGTTTCTCCAGGAATTTCATTAACAGGATCCGTATTAAGAGTCCAGTTACTTTATCCCTCTTATCTTGTTCCCAAAATCTGTTTAATATTAAGCTTAAGGTTCTTGTATTTTTCTTTAATGCATGTGAAGTCTTAAGTCCCATTTTGGCTCCTCACCTGGGACACAGTTGCAGTTTTTTTCTTCTTTGTTCTCGAAACGTAGACTGTTATCCATCCTACTGACTGAAGTCCTCCGTGTGCACGTCCGAGTTCATCTGCATTTTTTTCCACCAATACCCATCAGAGGGTTTTTTTCTGGTACCTAACATCCAGTTTTCTCCAGCGAGTTTCCATCAGCGCTAATATACAGGCTCGTACCTGACACATTCTGTATTATCCTTGATTCAAGGAAGTCCCTGTTCCAGGTGCCATTTATGGCAATATTATTAATATAATAAGCGAATAAATAATGGGTTCGTGTGGACCAGACAGACACCAATGTGGTATATAAATGAACTGCCTTTATTGAGCAACAAGGGTTTAAATAGGGGATTCAAACAGTAACATGTCATAACATGTGATTTTCTTGACCAATCCCAGAGAGGACTCTCACTGCACATGAGCCTCGGAGTCCTGGGACTTCATTTCCTGGAATGCCCTGCTGGCAAGCCTGAAACTCAAACCCCACACTATCCCACAGGCAAGAGACTGGGTCTTTTCTTTTGAGCCAAACACTTTCCATATAACTAAATGTGAATGGCTGGTTCTTTACAGGTGTTACTGTTAACTTGACCTGTCTTGTCTCTTGTGCTAATGCATTCACTCCTTTGCACCCCACTTGTATCTCATCTTCCCTTTTGCCTATTATAGTATCTAATGAAACTGGGGTCTTTTTCCAGTCTTGTTGTGTATATGACTGGTTGCTATGTAAAGCATAAATGGCTAGGTTTGGTTTCGGCCCTGGATCAGTTGAGAGTGGCACACCACCCCATGGGAGTGACTCAACAAGATGTGCATTGGACCATGACCATTCTAGAGTAGAGTCCCGAGATAAGGTTATACTTATCAATAGTCCAAAAATCAGTGTTGGGAGGGTTTGAGAGCAGGTACTTCCTGTTTGGAAGTCCATGGTTCCAGGTGCTCCCAGAAGCTTTCTTGGTCTTCCCCCAGAACTCTCTTGACTCGGGAGTAGTGGATCCAAGTCGATCGTTCCTTCACCCCAACTGCCGTGAAGGTGGTCAGCAGCACCTGGAAGGGTCCTTCCCACAAAAAAATTTTTAGTATATACCAAATCACCTGGACTGAATGGATGCAGTTTACAGTCAGGCTGCTTGGGTTGGTTTTCTATTACTACTGCAGCATTCTTATCAAAGTGTTCTCCCACCACTATAACATAATCATGCACATATTGATTGCCTATCTGATCTAAAGCTTCACTATTTACAATTTGCATTGCATAGGGTTGACCATAAAAAATTTCAAATGGGCTTAATTTTTCCCTTGATCTTGGTTTGACTCTTACTCTGGTTAGAGTCATAGGTAAAGCTTGGTACGACTGAAAATTTGTTTCTTGGCATATTTTATCAATTTGTTGTTTAATGAGATGGTTCATCTTTTCTACTTGCCCTCTTGCTTGGGATCTGTAGGGCGTATGCAATTGCCATTTGATTTTTAATGCTTTACTTATTGCTTGTACAACCTTTGCACAGAAGTGAGCCCCTGTCTGAAGAGATGCTTCTAGGCACCCCAAACTGTGGTATGATTTCATTTAACAGAACTTTAATCACTTCTCTTTCTTTGCATGTTTTGCATGGGAAAGCTTCAGGTCATCCAGAAAATGTATCTGTCAAAACCAAAAGGTATTTGTACTCCCCTTTTCTTGGGAGTTCAGAGAAATCGATTTGCCAGACCTCGCCTGGGAATTTCCCTTTGTTTATTGCCCCTTGTTGTATTTTGGTTCCTGGGTTTGGATTACTTTTCAGGCAACGTTCACATCAAGATGTGACCTGTTTTATTGCAGTATATAATTTTGGCCCTGCTACCGTAGCTTTTAAAAATACTGATAGAGCAGATCTAATCCCCAGCGTGTCTTGTCATGTTATGCTTTTACAAATTGCCATACCAATTTTCCTGGCAGTATGAGTTGCCCTGTTTTCAGCTGACCCCACCCATTGTCCAATAGCTTACCTTGATTCCTCTGTATCCACTTATTGTCTCCCTCTTGATATTCTGGCTGAAAATCTGTGTCTTAACTTTTCTGGCACTAGGGTTGCTACTGATAATTCCCTGTCTCTTGCAGTAGCTAATTTGGCTTCTGCATCAGCTTTTCTGTTACCTATTTCTGGGACAGTATTACCTTTCAGGTGTCCCCTATGATGCATTATAGCCACATGTACCAGGAGTTGGACAGCTTCTAACATTTGTAGGATTTCTTCTGCGTGCTTTACAACTTTCCCTTGGGTAGTCAATAGTCCTCTTTCTTTCCAGATTGCTCCATGGGTGTGTGCAATAGAGAAAGCATATTTAGAGTCTGTCCAGATGTTTATGTTTTCTTTTTTCCAGTTCAAGAGCTCGAGTAAGGGCTATTAGTTATGCTTTTTGGGTTGAAGTTCCTGCAGGTAAAGGGTTTGATTCGATTACCTGTTCCGTTGTGGTAACTGCATATCCAACCATTCTCATACCTTGTTTCACAAAACTGCTACCTTCTGAAAACCAGTTGTCCGCATCTGGAAATGGTTCTTCCTTGAGGTCTGGGTGGCTGGAGTACACTGCTTCAGTGGTTTCCAAGCAATCGTGCTCAGTCGGTTTTGCTGACATTCTTCCTTCTAGGAATGAAGCTGGATTAACAATATTAGTCACTTGAATGGTGACACCATCAGGCTCAACCAGGATCGCCTGGTATTTCAGGAACCAAGAACGCGATGACCAATGGCTACCTTTTCATTCCAGCACAGATGATACAGTATGGGACACCAACAGAGTCATTTTCTGTCCCATTGTGAGTTTCCTGGCTTCTTCTATATTTACAACCACTGCAGTTACTGCTCTCAGGCAGGTGGGCCATCCTTTGCTGACCTCATCTAATTGTTTGGAGGAGTAGACCACTGCTCTTTTGCATGGCCCCAGTTGCTGAACTAGGACCCCTAAAGCCGTTCCTTGGCGTTCATGTGAGAACAATGAAAAGGGCTTTGTTACATCAGGTAAGCCCAACACAGGGGCTCTCATGAGCTCCTGCTTCAGTCGTTTAAAGGTTTTATCTGTCTCAAGGGTCCAGATTATGTTGGTTTTGGTTTCCTTCAGCAAATCATATAAGGGCTTTGCATGTACTCTATATTGATATATCCATAAGCGACACAAACCTGTCATTCCTAGGAAGGCTTGTAGGTCTCTCATTGTTTCTGGTCTGGTTGTTTGGCAGATGACTTCCTTCCTTGCTGTTCCTAGAGATCACTGACCTCCAGAGACTTCATATCCCAGGTATATCACCTTCTCTTGTACCAGTTGTGCCTTCTGCTGGGAGACTCGGTAGCTGTTTAAACCCAAGAAGTTTAAAAGGAAGATTGTCCATTGTACACATTCTTCCCTTGTCCCAGTTGCTATTAATAAGTCATCTACATATTGCAGAAGAACGCCATCTCCTGGTGGTTGTTCCCATTGTTCTAACTCTTTAGCTAATTGATTTCCAAATATAGTGGGACTATTTTTGAATCCCTATGGTAAAACCGTCCACGTCAACTGTCTTTCTCCCTCTGTTAACAGATTCCCATTTGAAAGCAAAGATCTTTTGGCTTTCTTGAGCTAAGGGTAGACAGAAGAAGGCATCTTTCAAATCTAAAACTGTGAACCAAATCAAATTGTCTATTAATTTTACTAAAAGTGTGTATGGGTTGGCCACTACTGGACATATTGTTTTTGTTATCTCATTTATGGCCCTTATATCTTGGGCTAATCTATAGGTCCCATTTGGTTTCTTAACTGGAAGAATGGGAGTGTTAAAATCCAACTCACATTCTATTAAAAGTCCCAATTTTAAGAAGTTCTCTATTATTGGTTCAGTTCCTTTCCTGTCTTCTAATTCTAGTGGATACTGTCTTCTAACCACTTTTTTTGCTCCTGGTAATAACTCGATTTGTATAGGGGTTACCTGTTTCTATCTTCCAGGTATATCAGTCACCCAGACCAGGGGATACACCTGATCTAAAATTTGGTTATTTTTCTAATTGTTTTGTTCCAGTTCTACGCAACCCATGGCTAAACTCAGGGCTGCTATTAATTGTTTTTCATTCATCTGAAATTCAAATTTACCTTTTTCAAGTTTAATCACAGCCCCTAGGTTTTCAAGTAAATCTCTACCCAACAGAGGTTTTGGGGAGTTGGGTGAATATAAGAATTGATGAATTCCCATCTGTTTTCCAATTTTATATTTAAGAGGCTTTAGAAAGAAAGCTTTTTGAGATTGGCCTGCTACTCCCACCACTTGAACAAATTCATCACTCTTGGGTGTGAATTCTTGGTTTAAAACTGAAAATGTGACTCCAGTATCAATCAGAAAGTCTAATTTCTTTTTACCTTCCCCTAGCTCCATTTCAACCAGTGGGTCTGCTAGGGGACAACTCACTGGTCCCCCTCATTCACTACTTTGGTGAGCAATGACAGTTCCTTCTGCGTTTCTATTTACTAATTTGGGGCAGTCTTTCTTCCAGTGACCTATTTGCAGTCAATAGGAGCACTGGTTTGGCCCTATTCTTGACTTCTAAAAGGGGAAGCTTCCACTCCCCCATGTGGACTGTCCTCTGCCTCAACCTCTGGCGTTTGGTCCTGGAAAATTCAAATTTTGGGTTATAGCAGCTACTACAACCTTAGCCAATGTCTTATCTTCCTTTTTCTCCCTATTCTTGTATACTTTCCAGGCCTCATTCATTAGTACTTCCAAGTACTTATTAGAAGGATGGTCTATCTTTTGCTGCCTTTTCTTATATCCGGGTTACTTTGTCACATTAATAGTCCCAACAATTGTTGTTTGCCTATTTCTGATGACGGGTCCAGGGTAGTGTATTTTCTCATGGCAAGTCTAAGTCTGTCTAGGAATGCTGAAGGTGTCTCAACTTGTCCCTGTCTACCATCATACAGTGCAGCCTATGGGAGATTTCCAGTTGGTTCTGGGAATCTTTGTGTGTTAGGTATTAGGGAATTGAACATCTGTGCTTACTCAGCATGGCAACATCGGAATGGAAAGCAGTTACACAAGTATGGATTTCCGGTAGCCAGGCTACTTCCTTCCTGACTCGGTGCTGAGTCATTGTTTAAGAACATGCGTAGTGTGTGTCCAATGATGGATTGCTTATGTGACTGCTGGACCAATTGTACCATGACATGTGTAGCCAGAATCTGTATATATGTAGCACTGGTAGTTGGAATAAAGAGTTCCTGTTCTGCGGATTCCTGGTTCCTGCCTTCTGATACCACGTCGCACGTCCACCCCGGCAGCGACAGTAGCCCAGTTTACAACTCTGGGTATGGTATTTCACAATCCTACTAAGATCAGTCTTCTGCATTGCTCTAACAGTTCATAATGCCCTGGATTATTTGGGTCCCAATTAGGTTTCTGTACTGGAAAAATGTCATCTATCCTTCCTGTTATAGCCCCTGATGCAATCTGTCCTTCTACATGGTTCCTTACTCTCCTTATTACAAGTTCTGTTTCTGTTTCTGTTAATTCTGAAAGCATTAGGTTTATATCTGACCAGTCGATATCTTGATTTTTCACAATTAATTCAAACCTTTTAGCTACTTTCTCAGGATTTTCCCAGAAGCATTTAGCTTCCTCTCTCCAACTGTTCAAATCACTTGCTCAGAAAGGCACTTTTACTCTTGTTTGTCCCCCTGTTGGAGCTATTACTTATCAGAGAGGGGCGACTGTATGGCTAGCTCCAGTTTTAGCTTTTCCTTTCCCTCTGTTGTGGGTTTGCAAACCCATGACACCATCCTACTTTGCCTTTGGCTTTTTGTCCAGCAGCCTGAGTTCAGTATGTACTGCTAATTCCTTCTTCTGGGTCATCTACACTCTCTGCTATGCTTTCAGTATCTGTCTCGCCCCTTCCCGACTCCTGCAGGCTGCCAGGTCTTTGTACACCTGGTTCTGGTCCCTGAGGTTGTAGCTCTTGGGGATCTATTATACTTTTCTCATCAATTTCCCTTTTCCCTAATTTGAGACATCTGTGACCAATACTCACAACACCTTTTCCTCTCTTTATGGTTTTTCTGTTCTTTCTCTAATGCCAAAACAAAGGGACCTTGAGGTGGAATGTTTATTCCACAGCTTCTCTGCCATTTCGATTTGTTTCTTAAGGTGAAAAACATATCATAGTACATTATTTCATCCCACTTCTGCTGCCTACAGAGGAACAACATGAGCTGTAAGATTGTATTATAATTGAGACTCCCGGTGGCCATTTTTCACCATCATCTAATGTATACAACAGCCACCAGTTTTGGTAGTATTTTAAAAATGTCCTTTTACTCAGATTCCCCCCAGGAAATCCACCTAATTCTTTCCAGTGTCTCAGAATGCAGACCAGAGGAGTTTTAGAATGTACTTCTTTACTCAGTGCACTTCTCATTGTCATGGAAACTTAGTATACCTGTCTGATGCCATTAACACGTATTTATCCCAGAGTGTATATTACAGTTTTGGGGCTTTTTTTTATTCTTTCCTGATTTCAGTGGTTAGGGATAGTCTAATCTATCCATGTGTCAGTGATATATCGTCCTATATAGGGGTCATGAGCCCACACAAGTTCCCAATTACTAAGGTTTTAAATAATCAGTTGCGTCGTCCATTTCTGGCCAGGGTCCTCTCGCACCACACAGAACCGCAGAGTTGGACTCCTCACTCGCTTCGTAGTAAAGACTGTGTCTCTTACACGCACTCACATGCTTCACATACACACAAAAAGAAGTTTTCTCTACCTTCCAGATTTATGTGGTCGGTTTGCGTTACCACACAAAGTCACAAGATGTCGCTGTGGACCACAAAATGCACATTTCACAGTAGATTTGAATAAACAAGTGTCTATTTTTTTGAACAACAATATCTTGCCCACTCGGTCTCTTCCAGGTTTTGACTAGTTCTGCATCTGATACAATACAGATTTAGGGTTTGATTCAATCTTATTTCCTGCATTCCCTTATATCCTTGGATATATTTACCACAGTTATTGCATACAGCCCTCACGTATAACAAACAGCAACAGAAAGGGCAGATCTTAATTTTGGGCTTTAAGTGATGTGGTAGGTTCTCCGTTACTCGTTCAGATGCACTTCTTATAAACAATCCCCGTTTTAAACATAAAGTAGAACAGCACAACAGGAGACAAAACAGATAAAAACACAGAGCACAGAGTGCTATTTACATTCCAGGAATTCCTCAGGAGGATGAGAAGAAAACCAAAGGAAACTTAACACCTTAGTTCCCAAACCTTTAAGAAAACCTAAAGGAAGCTTTTTCTGCTTTCCCAAATCTTTTAGGTGATCCAAAAGGAACTTAAAAGCATAAGTTTTCCAAATCTTCAAGTCAACTTGACCAAACACAATTACAAAGCATACCAAAGCTGGAATAACCAGTCAAGGGTTATTATACCCTTTGAAGGCTTCTTATCCCATGGAAACAGTGTCCTGTTCCCGTCTTATGGGGTAAATTTAAACAAATTAAACCATGGAGTAAACACATAAATACCTTTTATGTCGAGCAGAGGTTCTTGTCCAGCTGTGCATGAGGCCAAGGGGTCAGGGGAGTCTCACCAACCGAAGATCCAGTTGGGGGGACCCGAGGGTCCCCAGGCTCCCCAGATTCCAACACTGGCGGAGTTAATCCCTCCTGGCTGGCTCGTCAAAACTGATGCCAAAAACAGCACAGAATTAACTGCTCAAGACACAAATTTTGTCTTTAAGCAGCAAGGTATTTATTTCGAACAATGTTGGGGATGCTAACCAACTCACATTGGACAAAATAGTTTCCAAGTTCTCAGTGAAAAAGTCATGTTATTTATACATTTTTCATGAGAGGTTACAACATTTCTACATACATATTCCTTAAATTTCAACATCTAATCATGATATTCATAGTAGGCGGGGTTTAGGCAGAACTCGGGGTGGAGTCTTCTAGAATCATCTTTTGGGGAGTCTTTCAGTGGTCGTTCCTGTTTTCTTCGGCCTCATCCTAGGGGTCTTCTGCTCTCCTTCCTTGCGTGCACTTTTCAACTTTGTTCACAGGGGTTTGCAAAACCCCTCCCGACTCATGGCTCCTTTATCTACTGGATGATGCTAATTTAGGACTACTATATTGACCTTCCTACTATCTTTACTCGAACAGAACAGAACTATCTCCACTATGTAGGCAGAGCACTTGGAGTAAGGTACCATCTCTCCCTAGTTAATCCTTAGAAACCTGATCCCTGCTTCTGCTATATTTTAGCATAAACATCACATTCCTCAGAGCAAGGTACTGAAACCTTCCTTCTGGGATAAGATTGTGACACCCTCTGTGTTAACTCCTTAAATCCTTGTTTCATTGCCAGGACCTCTTATTTTCTCCCTTATTTTCTAAATTTATCAGTAAAATTATCTCCTGAGAAAACGTGTGCAACATCTTCTCTTTACGCTACCTTAAGGTATTAAAGAACCAAGGGGTCTTCAAAATATTCAGTGGGTGAATTTTTGGAGCCTTATATGTTTTTAAAAGTAAAACTCCTGGTTGAACTTGTTGCTCTGGCCTTGGGGTCGTAGAACAGGAACAGGAATTGAGGGTCCCTGCCTTTGACCAGGAAGAGGAAAGGGATGACCATGCATACCAGACTGTGTGGATTTAATGTGCCACGTCAGATCCACGGAAGTATAAAGCTTTAGTAGACACTGGTGCCCAGTGCACACTGATGCCATCTGGATCTGTGGAGTGACAGGGGGATGCCAGGAGTTGTCTGTATTGGAGGCTGAGGTGAGTTTATCAGGGGACAAGTGGGAAAAGCACCCCATTGTGCACAACTGGTCCAGAGACCCCTTTTATCCTTGACATCAACTACCTCTGGAAAGGGTACTTCAAGGACCTAAAGAGGTACCGATGGGCTTTTGGTGTAGCCACTGTGAATTCAGAGATCAAATAGTTTTCTACCCTGCCTGGTCTCTCAGAAGATCCCTTCACTGTGGGGTTGAAGACCAGCAGGTGCCAATTGCTACGAGGAGGGTGCTCTGGTGACAATATCGCATCAACCAAGACTCCCTGGATCCCATCCATGAGTTGATTCACCAACTGGAGAACCAAGCAATCATCACCAAGACTCACCCTTTAATAGTCCCATGTGGTATGTCCAAAAATCTGCTGCAGGGTGGAGGTTAACAGTAGACTATCATGGTCTGAACAAAGTGACACCACTTAGTGCTCCAGGATCGGACATGTTAGATCTCTAATATGGAGTCGAAAGCAGCCAAGTCGTATACTACAACTGCGTCCCTTCCAACTCAGTATGTTCTATGATTCTAATTGACACTGGCAATGCATTTTTCTCAATTCCTTTGACTGCAGAGTGCAAGTCATG
>JAWWMA010000556.1:0-10554 GCA_035041425.1 Mionectes olivaceus | reverse complement strand
CCCTCTGCAGCTCACGATGGAGCCCACACTGAAGCAGAGGAATGGATGAAGAAGATGTAACTGTAAGAGGTCTAAGGCAACACAAGGTTTTTCCTCTCTCCTGTGGTCACGGAGAGAGGAACCTTACGCTAGAGGGAGATGGCCTGGGTAAGGTCTTGCTGAGATTCCGTAGGAGGCCTGAGATAAAATAGAGTTTTGAAGTGATTTGTAGCCACGGAGAGGGAGACCTACGCTGGAGCAAGGTGGCCTGGGTAAGATTTGTGGGATCCCAGAGAGGGATGGTGCAATTGAGTTTGTGACCCTTAAGGGCAGCAGAGAATGGAAGAACTGCTGTCCAAGGGGTGGATCCACGTCGGAGAATTCTATCAAGGACTATTCCCATGGGGAAGGGACCTCCACAGGAAACAGGGCTGGACTAAAAGCCCTTATTCCCTGTGACCCTGTGGTGAAGACCATGGAAAAGCAAGTGTCCCCTTGTAGTTCATGGAAGACCTGACAGGACCTGAGTAACCCCCGGTTTCTGGCCTAGCCCAGGAGGGAGGTAGGCTCAGCCCTGAGGTCAACACAGGAAAGAGAAAGAGACAGAGAGAGAAACAGTTCCAGGTGCAACAAATCAGAGTGTCATCCCAGAGATAATAGAGAAGAACTTACAAAATGCTGCAGAACTGCTTAGAAGACATAAAGCTTTTAAAATGGAAAGAAACCTAGTTCTTCCTCCTAAACTGATACAAAGGGAGGAGGGATGTTTTTGTAAATACATAGTGCTTTTACTTAATTAAAATTGTTGTAGGTATAGTTGTTTAGTTTTTATTTTTCTAATAATAAATCCTGATATTATTTTCTCCCGAGTCAGATCTCACTTTGTCTGCATAAACCTTCTCTCACCTTAGAGCAATTTGTGAGGGGTGTGGTAAAAAATTGTCCCTAGGCAAACCCATGACAAGCACATAATCTACTGGAGAACTTGCTAATGTTATTGTGCTTTCAAAAGTGTGAAACAAAGATGAAAATTGTGACACATCCTTAAAAAGGCTCAGATGCTCTGCATATCTATTGGCATATTTTGAAATGTCCGTATTTCTTATGCCCCCATCACCCTCTGGGATTAACCTTTTTATAGAATCCTAGAATAGATTGGGTTGGAAAAGACCTCAAAGATCATCAAGTCCAACCCTTGATCCAACTCCAATTACTATGTCATGGCACTAAGCGCCACGTCCAATCTCTTTTTAAGAACCTTCAGGGATTGTGAATCCACCACCTGTCTGGGTAGGCTGTTCCAATGCCTGATTACCCTCTCCGTAAAGAAGTTCCAGAAGAGAGAAAATTGGCATTTTAAATATACATAGTGATTCCTTTTTTAGTGGAGCAGAGCTCTTGCAGGACCTTTTTCTTATTCCTGGCTTCTGAAAGATAACAAGATAAGAGTGATTCTCACCATGAAGACTGCTGCTTTCCTGTAAAGCTTTGTTATTTTCACACTACCTTTTTTGTAACCCCCTATTATTAGCCAAGTAGGCCAACTTATGTGACAGAAGTTTTGTACTCCATAAAAGGTATATGTAGTTACAGATCTATTTTCAATTCTGTAGTTTCATTTTCTTCAGCGAACAGAAAAGGGTTGGTCGCATTCCCCATCCTGTAGGCGTCTAATTTAATGCACTGATTTCCAAAGGCTTTTTATATGATCAGTAAAGAGGGATATGTGATTCCAGAGGATGCTTCACCAGACATATGTGAGGTGCCTGCTTGTGCTTAGTGTAGCATTTCAGTATTTAGACTGAGAGATTTCATCCCAAAGACAACTCTCTCCTTAAGCACCTGCTTTTGTCCCCTTCTGCATAAATTCTAAACATTGCCTACACAGAGAAAGAAAGTCTGCAATCATGCGTCCCAGTGTTTGTTTGCCTATCTCAGAATTGTTTTTTATTTTTCCTAAGAAATAGGTAATCTCAGAAGGAGAAACAAATAATTTGTATCCACATTTCCACAGGGCCTTTGCTTTGCAGATAAGTACAGTATAGGTGTCCTTCATGAAGGCTACAGTAGTATAAGATGAAGTGAGGCCATGGAGTCATGATGAGATTTTTGTATCACTTGAAGTTTTTTTTAAGAAGAACCAGTGTAGAAATAGTCTAAAAAGTAATTTATCCAAGATCTAGATGTGTGTTCTATATTTTGTCTGAAGTTATTATCCCTTGAAAAACAATGTAACTGTTCTACTTTCTTTTGAAACTAACTGAGAAAGTATCCTTAGGGCAGCTGTTATAAAATTTTAGAAATATTTAAATTAATGAAAATTTTGATAGTTTTGCCTCTCAGAAAGTATTTTTGTAGAAAATCACATCTTACTTGGTGTATTTGGCTGAACTTACAGAAATTTGAAAGTATGGATGATAAAAACTTGAGAAATTCAGTATTATCAGTACCATAATATAATTTTTAAGTTCATATGTTGTAAAGAAACTTCAAAGAACACAAAATTAGTCATTTTCTGCTTATGCAAATCATTACGATAGGATACAATGATATACTATATGCAAAACTGAAGCTAAATTATTTTTATTTACTGTCTTTGTTTTGTAGTTTACCTGGCCTGTAGGTAGCCTGTCAATCTTCACATATGAGTATTATCATTTCTTTATAGATGGCTAGAGTAAAAGCATGGGAAGATAAGTGGCTTTTATGGAGCCAGCTAATATAGGAAGCAAACTTAATGGCTGCTACATTTCAAGTTTGTGCTTAGTTCATTAAAACCACATTACTACCAATCTCTCAGTCTGTATTGCCACAAGTGTATTTTTTGAATTTATTGTATTTTCTAAATGGAAGCCAAATTTAGTAGTACTAGAGCATTAAATTGCTGTAATAGTAGAAAGTAGAAGGAGCTTTGGGATAAATGATTATCAGGACAATCTAAATAAAGACCCTTCTCTTCCTGGAAACATCTCCTTTTGGATTGCTTCAGATTTCCACCCTCATTTCCATTGACAAAGAGCATTAGCACACATTGTTTAGGCACTCTGTTAACATGGTTTAGCTTTGCATGTAAAAATTATTTGTAATAGCTGAAATGGACCTAGCATGGACCAGAAGAAAATAAGGCAATATTTAACACCAAGTTACTTAACACCGAATGGTGTCAAACATATCTGGGAATGTCTTTTTGCACTGTACCAGCACAAAACCTGCAAAAATAAAAGATAAATAAATAAAAAAAAGTAAATTCCAGGATCGTACTTATAGCTTTCTGACAATAATGGGATTTCTGTGTGTGTGACTTGCATAGACTGGACCATCTAGTGCATGAAAAGATTATTTTTATTAACTTTGTTGACATAAAAGCCCTTATGCTGTATACCACAGCTTTTCAAAACACTGTTTAAGTAGGTGTTAAATGATTCAGTAATTTTTTTTAAAAAATCAAGAATCAGTCATCATGCCAATACTCAGAAACTTTGTGTAAAGGATGGAAAAGTCATACAGTTTAGGATTTAGGTGTGTTTTGTAGGATGCTTCATCCTATCCCACTGAGTATTCTCGTCACCAGCACTGCTGAGCCAGAGGATCAGAAGTTAATTTCATAGGCCTATACCTTTACTGCTGTCTTCATTCACTTGCTGACCCCAGAAGAGAAACATGGCAAAAATAATCCCAGGAAAAGAGAAAGATGTTAAGGTTACTGTATCCCCTTCTCTAAATGGTGAAATTAAACTCATACCATGTTCTATGAGATCCTTTCATTAAAATGCTGAAATCCTTTCATTAGAATGCTGGGAAACAAAATCTCGATTTCAGTGTCCTAATAAGGTCTTTTCATTGAAAGTGAAGCTTTTCATTTATCACATTGCATAAATACTGAAAAGGTGTAAGGGTATTTATTTGTTTTCTTTACAAAAAAAGTGTCAGTGCATCTATAAAATGTGAGTGTTGGGTTTTTGGGCTGTCATTTGAAATGCATCTGCTACATGATATGGCACAGATAATCTTAAACAGACATGGGCCATAGCTCATCTGCTTTGGAGCCGAGAGTAATATAACAGTGTCAACAGAGTAGCAGAGACAGGGAGAATAAGGGTTGAGGGAAAAAGCTTCCAAGCTTTGCTTTGCAAATTTGCTGGCCTTACTCTGCTACATCACTGCTGACCTGGCTCCTCCATCTCATGCTCACGTAATGACTCTAGGTACTCTCTTCCTTAGTGGCCTTTGGATTGGTCATGTTTTGGTTTGTGTTGTATTTTGGTTTGTATTAAAACTCTTCACTTCTACAGGTATGATTAAAATTTACTAAATAACAGGCACTTTGGTAAGTGCTTTGTTGTACAAAATCTGTTAATGTCCAACAGGCTGAACTTTGGTTATCACAACAACCATTCCACAATTGCTGAACTCACTGCAAATTATAACAGTCAGGTCTATACCATGTATTAATGATTTATTGATCCATAAGAAAATATGAATAAATAGAACCTTGGAAGAGATTCTGTCAATCCTCTCAGAAATAGTAGTAATTAATGATTACACCTGCTAAGAGTCTATTTGCCAAGTATAAAAATACCTTTCATTCTTGCAGAGGCTAATGCATTACCAACAATTTTATGGTTTTGTTTTGGTTTTGTGGGAGTTTTTTTGCTTGTTGGTTGTTGGGGTTTTTTTGGGGTTTTTTTTGAAGTAGCAACTTGCATACTGGATTTTATTACAGTATTTTCTTTGCGTGTGGAAGCTGAAATGGAGTATGTGTGATACTCATATGTGAGGTGAAATCATAAGGTCTAATTCCTTTCCTGTTGCTATCAGCAAAGTTTGGAAAGATTGCTACTACCAGTACTTTTTTCCATTTTTCTGCTAGATTCCTTTAAAATGAGGAAGTCCACTTTAGCCTTCATTCATTCAGTTTCTGCAGTGATGCATCATATAACTAAATTAGAACACAAAATAAATATATTTTTGCCTTAATTTATATTGGTGTGATTTTCATTTCATGTTTATACTTTTTAATGGAGGAAAAAGACCTGTGTTAGCATCTTTGCCACAAATTTGACTTCTAGTAATGTAATTTTGCATCTAATTTTACATTTAGTTTTGCATCTAGTAATTCATTGCACAGGAACCTTAACCTAATGGAGTGAGTTCAGTTACAAGTAACTGAATACATATGCTTTGAGTAGCTCTTTATCTAAATTCAGAGGTTGGTCTGTGCAGAGCAGTTACTTAATGCCTGGGGTGGAAGTTCATCTGATTGTTAAAACTTACTTTTCTTGCTGAGTCTGTTCAGAGAACAATTGTGCCTGTTCCTAGTTTATCTGTATTAAATTACCTTTATAGGTACATAGTTGTACAGTTATATATAGATAATTATAGATAATTATGGGTAAACACAAATTAATATATAATCCTGTGACCCAGAAAATATTTTTTATGTCCTAGACAGCACAGACATCACCTTAACAAAACCCTCAGAGGTTGTTGTAGATTTGAAAGACTTCTAAGGAGAAACATGACGTGACCATGAGCTATGTGGAGAGAGAAGCTGTTGTTTTACACAGAGAGGGCTTGGAGAAACTGGCTTATATTGGTTCAGGAGTGTCATTATGTTACATTACATATTCTGAGTGAGCCTGCACCAAGAGCCACTGTACTGATGTTGCTGGTGGAGACACTGTGCCCAATGTAGCAGCAGAGAAAGCAGAAGCTTGCTCAGGTTCTTAACAGTTCCCACTGCCCTCACTGGAATGGGGTGGTGAACATCACCTATGGATTTCTGTATTCATTAAATTATGTGAATTACTGTAATTATTAATTGCATGAAATGACACTGCCACACCAGGCTTATGAGACTTCCAGTACTTGCTTATATAGGTGGGTTTTATCTAGTGTTATGTTTGATCTGCTTGACATAAAATTGCTTCAAAATCCACCTGCCTGGCAAAGTTTCCCTGTCTCACTTCAGAATTTCTAACTAGTTCCCTCAGGAAATTTCTTTGACATCTTATAAGGCTTTTCATTACTTACTGATCAGCCTATCTTCTCAGATAACTTCTGCAAAGAGGCAAAATGCTTCTGTGAACACCTGAGCATGCACAGTTTGGAGCTGGAAGCCTAGTTAGGTCAACATTCCCTATCTGGTCTGCCCTGGAAGTGCTTCCAGGCTTGTGGAGCTCATCTCTGCATGCTGGCCCTGCCCTTCAGGCAGAGCCAGCGTTACCTGGGACCATGTGGACAAGCAAGGAGTTCTTTCTCTCAGCTCTTACTGGTGGAGGGAAAATCACAGAACTGGTAAAGCACCAGAGTAACACAAACAAAAAAACCCTAAAGTGTTTCTTCCAGCCATGCACTTTCCTCTTGACTCCCCATGCAGCTCTGGACCTGGCAGCTGTCTGTATTTGCTTGCATTGGACTTGCCATGCAGCCCAGGCAGCTCTGTCAAACACTTTGAGTGGTTTTGCAATGGGAAAACATGATCCTGCAGAGCCAGAAGTTGTTGCCATACAAGGGTGCTGGAAAGGATAGAAGTGATCTGCAGCCCTGACACAAAGTGGGAAACCTCAAAATATATTCCATGCTAAGGAATAGGAAAATCTATGCTAAAATAAAAAAATACCCAACAGCTGAGGTTATTGCTTTGAAAAATGGGTGAAAGTCTATCCTTCAACAGCTCCTGTCATTTTTTCCTCTGGAGAAATGCTCCACAGATAGCAGGAACGGGTCACAGAGCAGGTCATATCCAAATCCTTGTTTTTAGTGCTGCAAACATGTCTTAGGTCACTTCTGGCATTAATCCATTGGAGAGAATTTCCAAGAAGGAAAGTAACTTTTTGTTTTTCAAGTACAAGGAGAGCCAACAGTTTTAATATGCATTTCATGACTTACACTGTCTGTTGCTGAATATGGGTACTTACTGCAAAATTCAGTAAGTACACCAAAGCATGGATATCAAATGTTCCAATTGCTTACTTTCAAAATACATATTTATATCTAGATATTCTTTGGTGATATATTGGTATGCACTGACATACAATTTAGAGTTTTATTAGCAGAGTAGAAAACTAAGTACTATATATAGTATACAATATTTTTAATTATATATATTGAGTCATCTTATATAGGCCATTACTCTCCCAAGTGTTGTTCTTGTCTCAAAAATGCAGAGTCTGAGTCTATTTAGAAAGCCCTGATAGAAATTTTTGTGCCATTGATTTTTTTCTGTTGAAAAAAAAAATTGTAACCCACAAATGGAAATTCTAGAAAACTTCAGATCTTACCCCACCTGGAATAATGCCTGCAGTTCTGATGCAGTTGGAGCAGCCCAGAGGAGGCCATGGGATTGATATGAGGACTGGAGTACCTCCAGGGTAACAGTGAGGGAACAGGTAACTGTGAGGGAAACAGGTTGAGAGAGGTGTGGCTATTCAGCCCAAAAAAGAGAAGACTGTGTGGAGCCCTCATAGCAAACTTCCAGTATCTGAGGGTGGCCTATATGAAAGACAGTGAGGGACTCTTCATCAGGGACTGTAGAGACAGGACAAGGAATAATGGGTACAAATTGGAAGAGGGGAAATTTAAGATACATATTAGAAAGAAGTTTTTCAGTGGAAGAGTGGTGAGGCACTATCAGGTTGTCCAGGGAGGTTGTGGATGACCCAACCCTGGCAGTGTGCCAGGCCAGGTTGGATAAGGCCTTGAGCAACCTGGTGTAGTGGGAGGTGTCCCTGCCTGTGGCAGGGGGCATTGGGATTAGATGATGTTTAAAGTCCATTCCAACCCCTTAACATTCTATCATTCTATGATCAAATCCATATTTAATATGAGTGTGTTTTTTATTTTACTCTGAGAAACACTCCCTATGGAAAGATATCTCAAGTACTCTCTTGAGGTACTCCCTATTCTGTCCTTGCATAGACATGGAGCAAGGAGGGGCAGAGGAAAATCAGCTCAGTACCTCAAGCTGGAAAGTGTGTGATTTAGATGACAGAGCCAAATTATACTTCCACTTACTCTTGTTCACCTGCTTTTCAGATATGGAAGGACATCTGTCTTTGTCTTTATTTTTGCCCATGTTTCCCTTTCTTGAGAAGTATACCTATCCAAAACAGTTTTAGCTTACTGCTTTATAAATAAGATGTGTTCTGCTGTCCCTGAAGCTGGGGAAAGGCAGTAGATATCTATAGTAATTTTCATGAAGATCAAGGGAAGCAGGAAGTGTAAACTGCTGATAGTTCCTGTGAATATCACTTAATTGTGACATTCAAGACCTGCTATACAAGACCTGCTCTACTTCTACGATTATCTAGTATCTTGTTATCTAGTAAAATTGCTTCTTGTAGTAATTTACCCATCTGTTATTCTGGATGTAAAAAGCACAAGAAATCATTATAAGGTATTTCCTGGAGTAAGTTTTAACTAAAGGTGGTTGAGGATGGAGAGACTTTGGTTCCTTACAGCACTGTGTGTCTGTATCTCTCTAACTGGCTGCAGCATCCCCAAAAGGATTTCTCAAATAATCAGAGAATGCTGGAGTGTACAAACACCTTATTTCCACCAGTCTTGTCCTAAAACACCCAAGCAGCAGATATGAAAAATACTGATATCAGTTATCCACAACCCTTCGGTTCTATCCAACATGGAGTTTTTTTAAAGCTCCTTGCATTTATGGCTTCTGAAGTTTTATAGTTTATGTTACAATTTTTTATGGCACTACAGTGAAATAAATACAGCTTAATAAATAATCTGTCTGATTTCTCTGTCAGACATTACAGAGTAACAAGAAATAAAGAGACAGTAGTAAGCATAAGAAAGATTATGATATTGAAAGAATTCCTTAAGGAGGAAAAATGTTGTTACAACAATAATTTCTTGCTGCACTTAACTCTTTGAGATTCTCTGTAGTAGCATGTAGCAGTTCAGCAACAAACACAAAGTGAGCCTCACTCTTTTGACTCTTGCTTCCACCAATGCCTACTTTAATTTTCCAGTTTCTTTTATCTCTGTGTATTTGACATTAATACACATAGGACAGAAATTACTGCTTTAGCAAAACATAGCGATAAAAAAAATAATGTGCTGCAGGAATAGCACTTTCTTTGACTTTTTATATAGGAAGATTGGCCTGTGTTGCTAGTGTGCTAGTGTGTATGGGCTCTGAATGTATTTTTTTCAATAGTTTCCTTCCCTCTTGAGCTTTCCACTTGCTTTTAGGTATAACTAGAGAATTATCTGGTCTGAGACTGTTAGTCAGGGATTCTGTTGAGCTAGAGACAGAGGTGACAAAGGCATTATTCATCCACCTTCTCTCTTCGAGAAGGAAATAAAAACAGTAGTAGCCTTAGATTGTAAGGTCTGCATTAAAATTTAGGATTTACCCTGAAAAGCAAGTATGAGAGTAAATGTCTGAAAAATTTTGTGAAGCGTATGTGCAAATTCATGACCTCTGATATTTCTATGTCTTTACAGACAATGCCTCTGAAAAATACCTGAGGAAAAACCTTATTGTGTTTGATCTTCCTGTTTATTCTTTTCTAGTGTAAGGTTCTGTCATGGGTTTGCTTTGTGCCAATTTCTCTCACATCCCCCACACAATTGGTGTAAGTTGAGAGTAGGTTTATGCAGACAAAAGAGATCTGACTGATAAAAACTAAAGAATTATAGAAGACTAATAAAGAATATATAATAATATAATATAATAATAAAGAATTATATCTACAACAATTCTAATTAGGCAGAAATGCTATGTATTTACAAAAATACCCCTCCCCCCTTTGTATCAGTTCAGGAGGAGAAGGAGTTTCTTTTCAACTTCCAGAGTTACAGGTCTTCCAAACAGTTCTGCAGCATTTGTAAGTTCCTCTTCTGTTATCTCTAGAACAACAACTCGGATTTGTCGCAGCTGAAACTGTTTCTCTCTGCCTCTTTCTCTCTTCTCTGTTGCCCTCAGAGCTGGGCCTACCTCCCTCTTGGGCTAAGGCCAAAGGCTGGGGATTACCCAGATCTTGTAAGGTCTTCCATGGACTGCAAGGGGACACTTGTTTTATCACGGATCCTCACCAGAGGGTCACAAGAGATAATGGCTTTTGAGTCCACTGCTGTTTCCTGTGGAGTCCCTTCCAACAGGAGAACAGTCCCTTAATAGACTTTTGCAACATGGGTCCATCGCTCGGGCAACAGCTCTTCTATTCTCTGCTGTCCCTAAGGGTCACAAATTCAGCTGCACCAGCACGGATCCCTCTCTGAGATCCCGAGATCCTACCCAGACCATCTTACTCCAGCGTAAGTTCTCTCTCTCCATGGGCCACAGTCCATCAAGACTTTTTTTCATCTTAGGCCATCCATGGAGTCTTATCTTTTTGATGCACTCCTCTGCTCCGATGTGGGCTCCTTCATGAGCTGCAGAGGGTCGTCTCTGCTCCTGTCGTGGGTTTGCCTAGGGGACAATTTTTACCACACCCTCCACACAATTGCTCTAAGGTGAGAGACAGTTTATGCGGACAAAAGAGATCTGATTGGGGAGAAATAATATTAGGATTTATTATTAGCAAAATAAAAATTAAACAACTATAT
>JAWWMA010000554.1:0-10577 GCA_035041425.1 Mionectes olivaceus | reverse complement strand
AATAATTGGAGTTGGATCAAGGGTTGGACTTGATGATCTTAGAGGTCTTTTCCAACCTAATCTATTCTATGATTCTAAGTTTAGTTCCTCATTGTTGTTCAGGATTTAAGCCTTGCAGACTTGATTTCAGAGGATGAGTCTGGCCAGATCTCAAGGTCATGTGTCTGCAGTTGTCCTGTAGCAAATTTTTCCTTTGGATTTCTGATACGTGTTTTGTGTTTCCTTTGTTCTACAAGTCTTCTTATGTGCCTCTTTCATGAAGGAGTTGTAACATGGGAAATGCTTGGTTCTTCAGGCCTTTGCGTTCTCATGTTACAGGTGTAGACAATGAAGCCTAACCTAAGTGGGCAGGACTCCCTGTGCAGGAGCCAGTGTGTGCACCTGAGTGTCCAGTTGAATTTGCGTTCTCCTGAAAGTGCAGTATGGACTGCCAAGGAAAGGCTAAGGCAGTTGCTGTTTCAGCCTCTCTGGGGAAAGAGATGACCTTTTGGGGTTTTTTGGTGTTCTGATGTTTGTGTCCAATGTCTGTCTATCTACACAGAAGCTCAACAGTGGGAAAGCCTGAAACCAGAAAGCAGAGAGCACCTCATTCGTTCGTTGTCTACAATGGCGTCAGATAGCAGACCCGAGCTACAAGAGAGGGCATTTGTATTGAAGAAAACACTTGAAAATCTTGATTAAGTTGTAAAAAGTAAATTTCGAAGTGCCATGTAAAACAAAAACAAAAAAGTGCAGTGGTCTGAAAACCAAGTGGGGAAATGAAGATTACTCTGTAGGATGCATCATTCCTGGCCAAAATAAAAAATGCCTTAATTTCTTTTCCCCGTTAATGTTATTTTTACTCTTTTAAGCTGATGGGTACTTGTTTCATCAGTAAATACCTCTAATGGTCTGCCCTAGAATGTAAGTGTGCAACATGAAAAATGGAAGGGCAAGATGCTTTTTTTTTTTTTTTTTTTAAATCAGCAAAAGAATGTTATATCCCCTTTGTCTTTCCAAGGAATTGTTGAAAAACCACCAGCGCAGAAAGTGAAAGCGTATTTGATTTTCACTTGTTCTGTATGTAGAGATCTGTTACCTGGTGTATAAACAGTAAATCTTCAGGACTCTGCAATAGTGCTGGTATTCATCTTTAGAGAACGAAATGCTTCCCTTGATGAGGCTTGTGTTAAAGTCGTGTGGCTTCTCAGGAGCAGGGTTTCATCTGACACCCACCTCTGCCATCTGCTTGCTCCTCCCTTGCAGCCTGTTGTCTGTGCATGATGAAAGGCAAAGTACTGTTAACTTTGCTCCTTCCTCCTTGTCTGACCTCAACATGGATTGACCGAGATTATGCCTTCCTGAGCCGGCAACCTCGGCCTCCCAGACTTTAAATGAGAACTTTTTTCCTCAAAGGATGCACAAGAGAGCACTTTACTGAGCTGTGTGGGACAAAATTGGGGCTAGTTGGTACCCAGGTGGAACACTGCTCTTCTCGAAATTGTTTTGCATGGACACTCCTCAGCTCCAGGAAATTAGGAAAAAACCCTGAAAACAATCTTTTCTAGATATGTTTTTGAAGAGCGTTTGAAGTTTGCAATGACACATTTTTTTTAAGAGTGGTAATGTTTTATTCCCTTCCTGTTCGTAAACTTGTTCTTGCTTTGGAAAGCTGTAACAATTTAGACTTGTCAATATTTGTAAGAAACTGAATCATCTGTCATTTATCAGAGCCCAAGTCATGATGGTTTCTAGCAAATACTTTTTAATTTGCACTTAAGAAGCAAGATTATATCTGCAGTAACATGGGAGTAAAATTGCTCTATGGTGATGTGGCCATGCTGCCTATCTCCTTTTTTTTTTTCCCCCTCCAACAAAAGACAAACCTGACCACTATAGCAACAGACTTTTAATAGTGTGAAGACAGCACGGCTCCATAACCTGACCAGTATGTGTACAGCTTTTTGGGGATAAATGCTTTGCTGATGGTGAAATAAAATCATTGATGTGGGCAATATCACATCCATGGCTTTCAGCATAGGAGGGTGTTTCTTTTCTTACAGTCTGCAGCTTCTGTGGATCTGCTCTGTTAGGGAGAGGGTTGCTCAGATGACAGACATCACATTTCCTCCATGCTCATTTATTCAGATTCAGGTATGCAGTACCTACTTTCCCCTCAGGTGCCATTTCCCTGTTAGTGTTTTTTGGTACTGTAACAATCTCGTTGTTGCTCTCCGTGGGAGGAATGTAATTTGTGAACACTTGGTAACAAAATGTCAGTTAAAAATGGGCAGGCAGAGCTGTCCCACTGGCTCTCGTGTAGCAGAAACCTCAGCGAGCACTACACATTGTACACTAGAACTGGTCAGTGGGCAACTCCTTGGTGCTGGGAGCTGGTGCTATGTTTTGATTTACACCTTGTTGCAGGGAGCTGCTCTTTGTTTACGTGTAGTTTGAACTATTGAGCACAGTGTACATTTAAAGATTTTACTGGGCAAATCACTTTGCAGTATCTTTAACAAGTTGCTTACCGTGACATGTAGTGTCATGAGTTTTCTTTTTGTATTAGGTGAGTATTACCAGTGATGCTTTGCTGTAGCAGTTCATTGTCTGACTTGGGTTTTTTCATATTGGTGAGTGACAGTAACAGAAAAGCAAGAGCCTCCATGTCTCTGGTAATTTGAGTTTTCACTGTGGACTGGAGTATTCAGAGGCAATGCCTGGTATGGTCTAATGACTGTACGAAGAATAACTGTAATCATTGTTGATAGTAACCTGAATTTCTCTATTGGGGATTTACACTAGAGGGAAGAGCGTATTCTAGGAACTCTATAAACAGCTGGATTAACAACTCTGGCCAAGAGTGTTAGGAAGGTTAGAGATGGTATGACACTTTCTGAATCACAAAGCAATATGTCTTTCTCGTGATTACAGAGCAGATTCAGAGCTCCTCTCTAAAGCATGTGCCTATACACAAAACCTACCTGTACAAAAGTTAATTAAGTCAGAGGTTTGATTTCTACCCCCCTCGCATTTGTAAACTTGATAGGATTAAAAAAAAAATAAATAGATGTGGCCTTCCTAGAGTTTCTCCTCTAAAAGTGATTGCACTATGTAAAACACACTGTACTTTGCCCAGCACGGGCATCTCTTGTGCTGCTGCGATGCTTTGTATACCTGGAGTGCAGTGCGCAGACTTGACTCTAGCACTCTCATTCTGACTTACAAGACGTTGCTTAAATGGATGTATATTGAGACGTTTTCTAATGTTGCAAGATCTCCATCAAATTCACTGCAATCTGTACTGTCCAAGTCTGTGAATGGTCTGACTGAAAGAAAATCCTCCTGCTTACCAAAAAGGTAAAATTAAATAAAAGCTGCATGACCTGTTCCTCGAACTGACTACTGGTGGTTTTTTCTCTTGTATTCTCTTGTTATTCTGTAGCATCCTTGTGTTCCAAACTCAAAGTGCACCACTGTTCTGCTTTGCCCCTTGCCCCATGGACAGTAGCTCTGCAGTTTCAGAATGAGCTGTGGGGTTTTTGGTGGGTTTTTTTTGGTTGTGTGTGGGGGTGTGTGTGGTTGGTTTGTTTGTTTTGGTGTGGTTTGTTTGGTTTTGGGGTTTTTTTTAATTCTTTTTTAAGCTCACAGTTTTCAACCAGGCAGGGTTAGGGGATGTGTTGCATTATGTAGACACATTCTTTGCATATATATCCATTCTTATATTTTGTGTATATTATATATAGATGGAAGATGAGGCCATGAGATTAATATTTAACAGCAAATTGCAAATACTGTTAAAGTAACTTGGGAGTTAGGGGTTGATGATTGCCTTGCTCTGTAACAATTTTAGTCACTTTTCTCTGGAATTTGACAACAGGCAAGGAAGGTAATGTTTACACTTTGTAACAGGTCTTCTGAATGCTGTAAAATACTTTAAAAAAGCTAAAGTAATAAGGAGTATCTTAAAATGAAAAACATATTTTGTTTTAAGTAAGAAAAAACACTTAATCTAATTCTGCAACTTGAGGGCTACAGTTTCTCCGTTTTGCAGGTTGTTTCACAGGGCTGCTTGCTCTCTTTTTTTTGCCAGGAGACCTAATGTGTCTTCTTTGATTGTATCTTGTGATAGTGGATACACCATCCAAAAACCTGGTCTTGTAGAGGACATTCGCATTGCTGAACATTCCATCCTTCAAGGACACCACAATGAACTAAAACAAAACAGAAAAGCTTTAAGTAAATGCTGCCATTCAAATAAAGACTAAGCAGCAATGGAAAAGACTTCTAAAGAGAGAAGTACTTTTACTTTATTTGGCTAAAAACTTGGTGGTAATTCTTAAGAAAATATTCTAACGGTAACCAAGGCCCAGCAGACCCACAGGCCAGACATTTTCTGCAGCTAATAACATACATCCCGGTCCCTATCCCAGTGCTTGGCCTGGGATACAGTCCACAACACTGGATACCCATTCGTGGTGCATCAGACACGGGTAAAAAAATGTTGCCACTAATTTTGTAAGAATGCAGGATCTTTCATAGTCAAAAGATAACTATTCAAATAATTTTACCATGCTGGTAGCAAATGTTCCCCTTCTTTCTCTGATTATCTGAAAAGGTCCTAACACAAAATAGACACATACTACCTTTTTTTCATGTATAGGTCACAGTGATACAGCAATTCTTTCCACTAGTGCCTGGCTTATTTTACTAGGATCAACATGAAATATTTTTAACCTCAGGTTAAAGAACTCTAGGAAAAAAGAATTAAGGATGTGGGTCATGCCTGAGACGGATCCTATCACAGATCTTCTTTCCTATTACTACCTGTCTTCTAACCACTGCAGCAACGGCTTACATTAAAATATGTTTAAGTTTCACTATTGCCATATCATCAGTGTACCTTCCAGTTGAAATAACTCAAAAACACAACACAACAGTCCTGGAATGAAACAGGTGAACAGCTCAGGGTTCTCAGTGGCAGACAGCCTCTGGAAAGAATGGATGGAGCTCTGAGCAGTCTGGTGCAGTGGAAGCTGTCTGGGCCCATGGCAGGGGGGTTGAATTAGATGATCTTCAAGGTCCCTTCCAACCCCAACCATTCTGTGACCACAGTAGTTTTAAGATCATACCTGGGAGTGTCTGAAATGAGTCTGAAGCATCATCCCAATATTTTGGGTATGAGAGAGATCAAGGGCTGCATCCACTTCATCCAAGATGTAAACTGGGGCAGGCCTGAAGAGGAGCATGGCTAAAATCAAGGATAAGGCCACCAATGATCTAGGATGGAGAAAAGAAAGTTATGATTTACTCTCGTCTGAAAGGCTTTGGCTTATGAAAACAATTGTTGAAGGGCAATGAAGCTGATGAAGCGGCTAGAACACAAGTCCTGTAAGGAGCAGGTAGTGGGGTTGTTAAGCCTGGAGAAAAGGAGGCTCAGGGGAGTCCTTACTGCCCTCTACAACTACCTGAAACGAGGTTGTAGCCAGGTGGGGGTTGGTCTCTTCTCCCAGGAAAAAGTGACAGAATAAGTGGAAACTGCCTCAAGTTACACCAGGGGAGGCATAGATTGGATACTGGGAAAAATTTCTTCACTAAAATGGTTATCAAGCATTGGAAGAGGCTGTGCAGGGAAGTGATTGAGTCATCATCCATGGAGGGATTTTGAAGATGTATGGATATGGCACTTAGGGACATGGCTTAGTGGTCAACCTGGCAGTGTTAAGTTAATGGCTGGACTCTATGATATTACAGAGCTTTTCCAACCTAAACAATTCTATGATTCTAAAATGTTCTCTCAATGGAATGAGAGCTTCCCATTTCAAATTGTGAAGTATCTGTTGAAAACGGCAAATTTACATATTTTTTTTATCAAGAGATCAGGTCAGTTGGGTGACAATATTTAAAATTATGTTATTGCTCTGTCTATTTTCAATTCTGGGTTTTGCAAAGATGTTTGTCAGTGTACAGTTCTTGAAGTATTCTGTCCTTAGAAAGTTCTGTATCTGTCTCACCTCTTCCAAAATTCTGTTTCTGCTTTTCAACTTGTTAGATTCTTTTTCCTTGCAAAGCAGCACAAACCCTACACAGCAGCTGTAGTCACTGGAAATGAAAACTGTTGTCATGACACTACTTTTATCCTGGGCCAAATCTTGTCTATATAGATTATAAGATTTTAAGATTATAGTTCAAAGAGAGGAGCATTTAATTCAGCACTACATCAGTACTACATAAAGTTAACTGCAGTTTTCTCACTACTCAACTCATTTGTTTTGTCACTTCTTCATGGAGTAAAATCTTGTTTGTTATCTTGTGCCAAGCATTGTTCTAAGAATGAATAGTGCTTCCAATATTGAGTCAGCTTGGAAGGAGGAAGAGTCCCTACCTTGACAAGGGAAAAGATTAATTTTTTTGTTTTTCAGAACTATAATTAGTTAGATGTATCAATTAGATCCACAACCACAGTGGAAATCAGATATATTCACAAACCTTTGTCCTCCACTTAGTTCTGTTAAGTTTTCCTTCCAGGTGTTTCCTAAGGCAACTCTGAACTCCACACCATCCAAGACATTGTTGCTTTTAGTGGCTACCAGCATAGCTTTGGCTCCTGGCAGGAGTGTTGAGAAAATGGAACCAAAGTCTTCATTCACCTAGAAGTCAGACACAGAAGATGTATGAACATGTTTTGAATCAAGAGCCCAAAGAACAAAAACAGTAAAAGCTGCACAAAGCTCAGGACATCTTGCCCAGTTTAACCCAATGACTCATGCCTTGGAAGATTAGGACATACAGGATAGTGATAAAATACAGATTCTTATTTTTCCTGTACCAAAAAAAGAGAAGCAGCGCCAAAGGATATATGACACCTCATACTAAGCATTTTAGAAAGATCAAATGAAAGAAGTATAGGAAGGTTTCTTTATGCTATCACCCAGGGAAACAGTTATGCCTTAACACAGTTTTATTAACTGGTAAACTGTGATTTCTCCCAATTAATTAAGGGACTAGTAAAAGTATAATCACCATGTAAGAGGTACACACTGGCATCCTCCCCACTCTTATTCTTCCCAGGTTTACTTAAGCAATGCCCAGGTATTGGATGAGATGCAACTTCATAAATGCAGATTAAAACTTTCCACTTCTTTATAGTTTTCATTAATCAGAGAACTAGTAAGAAGGCAGAGTGCTTGGGTAACAGAAACATAAATCAGATGTTGCTCTAACCCAAAATTAAGTATCCTATCAGCAACAGGAACAGTACCCCAGGTCCACAGCCCCACACTGCAGGGGGGCTACAGGGAACCAGAAGATTTTAACTCTGATGAAATTGCTTTAAAATAAAATAAAATAAATAAATAAAAAATCCTGTATTTCAGCAGGACTGTAGCACAGCCTTCCTTAAAATTTGTGGGCACCAAAAAGGGAATGGTGATGTCATTTTGCAGGTTTATTATTATTAATGGATCATTATAATTCTCAGAGAATATCTTATTCTCAAAAGTGAGATTAAACAGGAGAAATGAAGTGGTTTTATTATTTTAAATACTAGGCAAGGGATATTAGTTCTGAAGAGAGACTTTTTTCCCATGGAAATACACAAAACAGTAATCTAAGCTAAATCTGATGTTCTGCTAAAACGTGAAGATTAGATTTCAAGTTTCATACCTTTTTCCAAGCAATATCTAAAGATTCTTTTTTCTTATTGTCAAGCTCATGAATAACTGCAAGAATTTTTGACTTGTCACTCTCTACAGTTCTTTTTTTCTTCAATAAGTCACTGTACTAAAGAAATGAGAAGAAAAGATTGTTTACCATGTCATTTTTAAACTGTGAAATAGTCATTATACATGAGACTGAAATGCAGTGCATGCATTTAGCTGCATGAAGGAGGTAAATCTGGGCATATTGTTTGCAAATTAAAGCATCAGAATTTTCAATAATCGCCAAAGGGGAAGGCCAACAGTCCTCTGAAAGTTGCACTTCCAAGTCAACCATGTTTCATTTGTTTTTCCATAGAAGAAAGCTTCTGGGGGCTGATAGGAGGAAACAGTACTAGAACAGTTTAAGTGTGAGTCAGTGGGCAGTTTCGAGACAATCCTGGAATAGCTTGAAGATACAGAATAGTTTGAGATAATTTTGGAACACCTTCAAGCTATCATGCTTGAAGATGAATAATTCTTTGATCTGCAACTTTTATGACAGTAAAAGTTCTCAGATACTCTAACAGATACAACAAAGCTTGCCTAACACTGAAGCTTAGGATGAACTGGGGTAGGAAGTAGTAAAATAATTCTTTATACCATCCAAAGTCCAGACTATTAATAACCTATAAAACTGGTATGCAAGTGAACAGTTCAAAGATATAAGATTAGTATAAAAGAGCCAGCAAAAGATTTCCTGCTATCTCATGATAATCTAGTTTTATTTTTGGTGTATTCAGAAATAGAGCATATGAAAACAAAGCTGCATTATATACATGTGTACAACACATACCCAACTTAATCTTTTTAGGTTAAAGTACAGATATGTTTACCCTCTCCTCTGTGTCAGCGAGCAGGTTCATAGCTCTGGCGTCCACTTTCTTTCCTGACTTCTCTATACGGTCCTGCAATTTCTGCAACTTTTGAACTGCCTCTTTAGGATCATTAGTTTTGAAATCATAGCCTGTGTTTGGCTGACCAAAGAATGCTCTTTCTGAAGCTATCCACTCGTGCTCTGCCAGCATTTTGGCCATCTGTAAGCAAGAAGATATGTTGAGGCCTTCCCCAAACTGTTCTCAAATGGTAAGAATAAAATAACAGAAGAAAAATAAATCAACATCCTAAAATTACTCTATATCATTAATTCTTCTATCCCAATGCAGCACAAGTGCATGTCTTTACACTGCTTTGGGTGATTTCCTTGCCTGTACACAAACCAAGATTTTAAGGTAGTTTTCATTTATACCTTACTTAATTGAAACACGTTTTTCTCTGTATCTGGACTACACTAATGTCATTATATCTTGGAATTGCTTTCTGTAATTCGTAACCTAATTTCTCCATAGATGTTCTTAGTGATCACCTTCTCACTGTGATCTACTCTGTTAGTCCCTACAGATAAGCTCTGTTACAATGTACAGTTTTCACCCCCTCTTCCTGGGATAAAAGTTTTTACATCAAGGATTGTAAATGATAGTGTTAAGAAAAACAAGGTATTTCCTTTGCACACGGCAAGGGAAATAACCACTCCTGGTCACAAGATGGAAAGAAAAGTACCATTCTGAAATACCTTGGCAGCAGCATCAGCAGCCTCTTGTTGACATCTGGTGATGTTATGCTCTAATTCTTTAATCTTAAAATGTGATTCATTACTTAGTTTTCTGTATTTTAGCATCTCTGCAGATTTGTCTTTAATTGCATTATCATGTAACATGATTACTTCCTTTTCCTGGGCCAGCTCCTTCTGTGATTTCTCTACAGATTCCTGAAAAGCAAATCAAACAGGCATTTATTAGCCCCTTACAAAGGCTGGTGTTAGACCCCTACAGCCAGTAGAGAAAAACTGACATGTGAAAACCAAACAAAAAAAAAAACTATCTAGGTGGATTGAGTGCTGGTAAGCAAATCTGAAGAGCAAAATATACATTGTAATGTGAGTTTTACGGAATCACACCTTCAAATAACATCAAAATGGATAATGAAATACAGTATTCATGTTTACCTCTGTCTTAGCCACCTCAGCTGCCATAGCATCAATCTGCTCCTGGTAGGATTTGATTGCTTCCTCTGCAGCTGCTATCTGTTGTTTACAGGAAGCCTGTTCTTGTTCCAGCTCTTCAAGTTCCAGAACTAAAGCTTTGACTTCCTGAAGAGATGTTTTCCAATTTATTGCAGTTATATTTAAACAGAAAGAATTAAGATTCAGTCTGATGTAGTAAATGCTGTAGAAGATTAACAGCACCCCTTCTTCAGCAAGGGGACACTCTCACAAAAAAAATACAAAACCCCAAACCAAAAAACCACACACCCCCAAACAAAAAACATCAATTCCTATTCAGTGACTACAGAGTAGTATATTAAGTCTCTGACCTAACAGTATTAAAACCTCAGGAGAAACAAATTTCTGATTTCTGCAACAACTTTATCATTGAGAAAACTGCCAACAAAGGTTAAGTTTTACCTGTTGCATATTTTTTATTTTTTTGCTTGAAGCATCTGCCTTTTTCTTGGCAGCAGCTAGTGCCTGCTCAGCATTTTTTCGTTCTTCTGCACATTCTGCTTCTGCATTTTTCATTTTTTTCTCTAATTCCCTGTATTTGTCTTCTGCTTTCTTTTTGTTCTCTTCAGCTTTGTTTAATGTCTCTTCACACTCCGCTGAATCAAGAAGTACAGTACTGAGACTGGGCACCATTTTCACATTTAAATTTACATCCTGAACTTTAACTGAAATAAACCTGTCTTTGCCCCCAATAGAAAAAAAGTTGTTGTACACTCACTAGTTACTGAAGTCAGATACTTCACTGATTATCCTAAGACAGTGTACTATCCTAAGACTGATTATCCTAACACAGTTATTGGTAGGGAACCAAACAGGCAACAAGCCATTATAATTAATGA
>JAWWMA010000553.1:0-10581 GCA_035041425.1 Mionectes olivaceus | reverse complement strand
CACGGTGGAGTCCTGGCACTGCCTCACGCAGGGCTCGTTGCAGCTGTTGGCCAGCGGGGTGGGACCGCAGGACGTGGGGGGACACAGGTCGTAGCAGGACATGGCTTGGGGAGGAGGGAGGGAATCTGAAATAAAAGGGGTCAGAGGTGAGTTGTGCTGCTGGGAGGGATCGGAACAGGGGTTTTCCAGGGGCTTCAGGAGTTGAGTGAGGAGTGGTTTGAGAAGGAAAGCCAAGTTCTAGACGGGCACCAGAATAGAAGAAAGATACGAAGCCTTTACAGAGCATCCTAAAGGAGGGCAGTGAGGGTGGGGAAGGGCCTTGATTTGAAGCCAGGTGAGGGCACTGAGAGCACCGGGTGTGTTCAGCTGGAGGAGAGGAGGCTGAGGGGAGACCTCAGTGCAGTTCCCTGGGCAGGGGCAGAGGAGGGGCAGGACTGAGCTCTGCTCTGGGGTGACCAGGGGCAACCCCCAGGGAACGGCTGGAGCTGTGTCAGGGCAGGATTAGGCTGCATTTTCGGACAAGGTTCTTCCCCCAGAGGGTGGTTGGGCACTGACCAGGCTCCCCAGGGCAGTGGGCACAGCCCCAAGGCTGCCAGAGCTCCAGGAGGGTTTGGATGATCCTCTGGGGCACAGGGTGGGACTCTTGGGGATGGGTGTTTGCCGGGCCAGGAGTTGGACTGGGTGGTCCTTGTGGGTCCCTCCCAACTCAGCACATTCCGTAATTCTGTTCTGCTGATCTTCTGTCCCTCTGTGAACCTTCCACACTTGGTCTGTGTGGAACTTGGTCACACAGCTCTGAACACACCCAAGAACTCAGTAGTGTCATTTCATGGGCAGCTGCAGGACCTGAAAACTTGTTTGGATCCCAAAGCTGAAAAACAGCCCTAAATGGTGAATGTGGCTCATTGGCATCTTAAAGATTGTTGTAACTCACCACCAACCCCTTCCTCCCTCGGAATAAAAAAAACCCTGAATTTGCCACAGAATGAGTGAGGAAAAGCTACAGAACCACCAAGGCAATAGTTTGTTGTCTAAAGAGAGAATAAATGGCTTCAGACTTACCTTATTCACAGCAAAGAAGGCAAGAGAAATGTCTGGCAGAGCCTGGAGTTGCTTCAGGTTTTTATACTGAGCCTTAAGTTGCCCAACAACTTGGGCCACTCTTTGCGCATGGAGTTATTTATGAGCCACTACTGATGACATGTTGGGGTTTTTTGCCTCAGTATTTGTGTTTATTATTCCTGCACTTCCTTATCTTGTGGCATGTATATCTGACCACAAAATTGTTTCATCTTGAAATATTCTGGGCCAGCTGAATCCCTGGGAACAGCTGAGTGATTAATTCAGAAGGATTTGGTCTGCCTTCAAAACCCTTTCTGGGTCTGCTTGGGGGTCATTAAAGGAGATTAAGCATCATTTGCATAATGCAGTCCCTGGTACCCTCCTCTGCAAGGGAAATCCTGGTGGAAAGCAGGAACTGATGCTTTTGGAAGTCAACCCCTGAGTTTTGGGGGGGATTCAAGCAGTTTTTTTTTCACAGGATTGCTGAGGTTGGAAAGGACCTCCAAGGTCATCCAGCCCATCCCTGTGTCCCATCCCTACCTTGTCACCCCCAGCCCAGAGCACTCAGTGACACTTCCAGTCCTTCCTTGGGCACCTCCAGGAGTGGGGACTCCCCAACCTCCCTGGGCAGCCCCTGCCAAGGCCTGACCACCCTTTCCAGCAACAAACTCCTCCTTTTAAGGAGAGGAAAAGAGAGACTGAATTTTACAGATCTATTGCCAAAAACACATGCCATTTTCACCCAAAAACCTTGGCTGGGTCTCTAATCCTGGGCCTGATCTCTTTGGAGTTCTTCAGAGGGGGGAAAAAAAAAAAGAAAATCCACAAATACACTTTTATTCTTATCTCAGAGCTCAAAATATCAGCAGCTGTGTTTAAGTTGAATAAATAGGGTGCTTTGCTTGGTGAGATTTGCTCTCAAGGAGGAGTTTTGCAGCAGATGAAGCTTTGCCAGACCCAGCTGTGCAGGCAGAAGTTCCATCCAAGAATCCTTCCTTCCCTAGAGAGTCTCTCCATCCCTGGAGAATAACTGGACATGGCACAGAGAGCTCAGGGCTGGGGGACAAGGTGGGGATGGGGCACAGGGTGGATTTGATGACCTTGGAGGGCTTTCCCAACCTAAATAATCCTTATTTTATCGCAACACCCATTTCCCCAGCCCTGCCTGGCACTGCTGAGTTCAAGGCCAGCAGACCCAGCTGGAGAATTGCCAAAAGCCTATAAAGTGTCAGTAATTCCCTGACTTGGAGTTGAGTTTTCCCTGACTTTCCAGCAGCACAAAGAAACGGAGCCTCTTCTCCAAGGGGGGGCTTGCAGGGGAAGTGGCAAAGGGGTAAAATCCACGAGCAGTTCCAGGCACAGGGATTAGTCCCGAGGATTTGCTCTCCTTGCAACTACCCGAGACATGTAAATCAGCCCGAAATTAGGGCTGTCTTTGGGAAGATCCCCTGGGACCAGGAACTTGTTTGGCTTGGTCAGAGCTTCCTGAGAGCTTCAAAGTTTATCAGAAGCTTCATTAAAGAGCCAGAATGCAAAGAAGGGCATGATGTGCAAATTTAAGATACGTGACCTACATCTGAATCCTTGTATCACTTGTTTAATGACGCGTAATTAAGATTGGGGGGTGCAGGGCAGTAATTGGGCTGTAGAATTCATGCCATTGTTTTTGGCTTGCAGGAATTGCAGCTATTCCATTTGATTTGAAATTCAATGCCAAAAAAAAAAAAAAAAAAAAAAGTCTGGTTTTCAACCATCTCATGTTTTAAGGAGACTCGCAAAGAAATTCCCCTGGCTGGTTTTAGCTCCCCCAGTCCTGGTCCTGTCCATTCCTCAGCAATTCTCCGTATTCTCAAGGATTAGCAGCCCTTTTCCACAAATAATTTCCACCCTAGCAGCTATTGAAGGAATTAATTTGCATAACAGCACCCACAGTGTATTGCCATCAATTTTTTTTTGGATTCTTCCTTCATCAGAGCTTTGCTTGGAAAAACACAAAACACCTTTAAAATCTGGCTGTAAGTTTAAAAAAACACTCCAGCAACAACATTTTCAGGGATTTCCTTCAGCCTTCCTTGAAAATGATTACAGTAAACATTGTCCAAACTCCAGCCACTTTATTGTACACTCAGAATGACTTTAATGGCCTGATCTTTGAGATGAATTAAAGCAAGAGAATTAGAAGGCTGCAGACTTTTTATAATCAAGGACAGACGTGTATATTCATATTATAATTAAGCCTTCTTGCGTAATGTGAGAACATCCTCCTGAGACACCTGAGAGTGACTGAACTGCTGAAAAAAAAAAGAAAAAAGAAAAAAGATTCTTCATCAAAATTGAAACAAGAGTTTACTCACAGTAATCCCTCTGGGAAGCCTCCAGGCACAAAAGTGACCCCAAAACCCATGGATGGAGGAGCTGACACAAACTGGGAGCTTCCCTGGCAGGAGTGTCACCTGCAATTCCTTCTGAATTGTAATTAATTAGCGCATTACAAAGAATTAGGTGCCTCAGAGGCTTTGAGCCTCTGGAAGTTCCTGCAGCTCAAGCCCTCCCTTCTCTCAGCTCTCACAGACTCGGGGAGCTCTTGCTTTTCTTGGCTGCCTGTGCTCAGGGATGGGGCAGAGCCAGTGGGGTCTCCTCAATAATCCAGGAGACCCCTGGGAGACAACTCTGCCGCTGCCCTCAAAGGCCCTGCAGTTTAGAATCCTGGAATCATGGAATGGTTTGGGTTGGGAGGGACCTTAAAGGTCATCTTTTTCCACCCCCCCTTCCGCCTCCCACCAGCCCAGGTTGCTCCAAGCCCTGTCCAACCCGGCCCTGGCTCTTCTGGACTTTCTCAAACAGTTCCACGTCCCTATGCTGGGGCCACCAGAACTGTCCACCTTATTCCAGGTGGGATCTCACCAGGGCAGAGCAGGGGGCTGAGAATCCCCTCCCTGGAGCTCCTGGTGCCTGGAACTGCCCCCAGCCCTGGGTGGAAGACTCTGAGCTTCCCTTTGTGGAACTTCACGACCTCCAGATCCCTCTGTGTGGCAAATTGCCTAAACCAGCAGATGCTCCTGGAGCTGAAGGTGGTTTAATTGGGCCAGACTGGCTGTCTCTGCCTGGCACTACTGGCTGGAAATCATCTCTGAGCCCAGGCAGATGAACAGGACACGTTGTTGTCGGTGTGATCTGAGAGGATTTTTTGGTGTAGGCAGGGCCTGTGATTTGCTCTTCACCACTCCTGCTGCTCAAATAACTCCCCTGAAGGCAAAGGTGTTCCAGCACAGGTAGGTATGTCCTCCTCAAGGTACCTGAAAGGAGCTCATTTCACTGCTAATGTTATTCAAATGCTGGCATAAGGAACTTCGAAATCACCGAAGTTCCAGGTTTGGTTTGGCATCTTAGTTTATGATTTCCCTTTTTTTTTTTTTTTTTTTGTCAAAAAATAAATGTAGCTCGCTACTGGAGGCACATCTGGAGCATCCCTGCAAAGAACCAGGTGTAGTGTGGTCATTGTGGTGGGAGGAGTAGAAAACACCACCAAAAACTCCTTTATGCTTGAGGGAAGAAGTGATTTAGTCACCAGAAGCTCTGCAAAACAACACACCCAAAACGGGCGGGTTTTTCTTTATTTCCCAAACGCGTTGGAGGGATTTTTTTTTTTTTTTAATTATTTTATTTATTCAAATGCAGATTTTAATTGTCTTTCAAATTGGGAGAGTGCAATTAGCGCTGGGTGTGAGATCCACCTTGCTGGGAGAGCAACTTCTTGGTGCCACCAAGGCTGAGGAGCGTGTGATTCAACCCATCACCTAAGAACAAGGCTTTGCCGGCGATAACTGGGATTAACCCTCTGCACAGGGAGTCGTTTCTTCCTTTCCAAGCGTTACACGAGAGATCATCTCACCTGCACTTTGCTGCAGTTACGTCCCAGATCCCTGGTTTTACACTTCCTTCCGCTGGTCATTCAGGAAGGGGCAGATCATTTGTTTGGAGCTGGAGATCCAAGGCCAGCACAGGTCGCCCCAACACCTTTCCAGCCCAGGAGGGAAGGAAAGGATTTCACGCTCAGAATAAACTTGGGTGAAAATTCCGCCCGTCAGTGGACTCTGCAGACCTTGGGATGGTTTGGGGTGGAAGGGACATTAAATTCCATCCAGTCCCACTCCCTGCCATGGGGCAGGGACACCTCCCACCAGCCCAGGTTGCTCCAACCCGGCCTTGGACACTTCCAGGGATCCAGGGGCAGCCACAGCTTCTCTGGGCAACCTGTTCCAGGGCCTGCCCACCCTCACAGGGAAGGATTTTTCCCAAATATCCCTTCTATTCCTTCCCTCCGTCAGTTTGAAGCCATTCCCCCTTGTCCTGTCACTCCAGGTCCTTCTAAATTAGTCCCTTTCTGTGTTTTTTGTAGCTCCATCAAGCCACAGCCAGCAAAATTCAGGCCACAAAAGCACCTCTGCCCACCCCCTTTCAAAGTACAGACCAGAAGAACTGTAAGAAGCCCTGCACAAAAAGTGAGGTTTTTGCCAAAAGACTGCAAACTTTTCCAAACCAACAGCAGGAGACTTGGGTGGTGATGCAACATGACTTTAATGAGAGCAAAAAATAAAGCAGGATAAAAAAGCACAAAACTTTTAAGTTTACATTTCTAGGGCTGAAGAGAAGAGCTAATCTGGCTTTTCATCCCGGGTTTGTTTTCTCATCGCTGCCCTAAATGGAGACGAAAAAGCCGCATTTACACCAAAAAAAACCAAAACCCCAAAATGTTTTAGCGGCAATTCGAAGGATGGAAGAACGAGACGAAGCAAAAAAAAGAAAAAAAAGGCCTGGTTGGAGGAGGCAGAAAGCTTCCCCCCCCGCTCCAAACCCTTCCAATTCAGGTGGGGTGTCTGCAAAGGGCGCTCCGTCGGGTCGGGCTCCGGCGTTCCCGGCCATCCCTTCCCTGCTGCTCCCACCCTGCTCTAGCAGGGATCGCCAAAGCCGCCCCTGTAGGTGCCGTAACGCCGGTAGGGACGGTTGTACCCCGAAACCCCCAGCCCCGAGGAGGAGACGGGAACCCCCCCGGCGCTCAGAGCATCACCCACGGCGGCCGAGGCAGAGGAGCCCACGGCGGTGTTCTGGGGGAAGGAGCTCAGGATGGGTCCGGGCAGCGTCACCACCACGGGTGGGGGCTGGATCACGTAGGTGGAGTCCTGGCACTGCCTCACGCAGGGCTCGTTGCAGCTGTTGGCCAGCGGGGTCGGGCCACAGGACGTGGGGGCACACAGGTCGTAGGAAGACATGTTTCGTAGGGCTGGAACACAGGGGAAGAAAGTTAAACCATTTACAACCCGTAGTAAGTTCATGAAGGGCCACCTAAGAGATGTACAAGTACCCACAGAGGTGGTTGGGGAGGTCACGGCCCATCACGCCAAATTCCACGGGTGCAACCGGCATTTTACACTCCATTTTTTTTTTTGCATTTGAGAGGTTTTCTCTTCTTTTCTGGGAGGCTGCTCAGGGATTGGCCTCTGAACTGCGGTGCCAGCCACGGGAAGTTTGGCCAAGCCCAACCAGCAAAGGGGCTTCCCATCCTTTGGCCAGGTCCCTCTGTTGGAAGCTGACCAGGTTCGTGGCTATCCACTCCCTCAGGGGTCCTAAAAATCCTCTCAAATGCACCATAAACCTGCTTGTTTTGAGGGGTAACATTGCCAGAACCCTCCAAGTCCTGTCTCGTCACACTCTCCTCCACAAGTAAATAAAGCCTTTCTTTTTGGTACAAAGAAACCTTTCTAATTTCCCTTGGAGGTGAAAAAAAACAAACCAGCAATATTTGTGAAGAAACAAGAACAACCAACAATAACAACAACAAAACACCCCAAAATAAAATAAAATAAAAGCAGTGATCAAAGTAGCAGTTTAGCACTTAAAAAGGCACTGGGGAGGTTCAGACTTACCTGTTCACCTGGGAGAATAAGGCAAGAGAAGAGGATGGAAGAGGCGTGTGCTCTATAGGCTTTTATACCGTGGTCCAGCTGCCTGCAGACCAGAGATATTTATTATGCATGAGATTCCTTAATGAGCCACGTTTTTGCATGCAAAACCCACCAAACTGATCAGCTCTTGTTGTTGTTTGTGTCGAACTCTCCCTTGCTATCGCCCTGTTTTATTTCCCCCTCCCCTTGTGGCATCGCCATCCCTTTCATCTCCGGCCGCTGTGCACCCACTTAATTGCCTGGGAAGACTGTGGTGACTCCTGTGAATTAGGGCAGTAATTATGGGGCCTCCTGAGGCCAGTGGACATTTCACGCTTCGTTTCAGTCATTAAGGCACCGCTTAAGGGGAGTTGTGTGTGGTGTTTGGTCCTTGTTGAAGACTTCACTACTCGGAGGTGGCGGCCTGGGCTCGGCTTCACCGCAAGACAAGATGCAGAGCGGATATTCCCCGGTTTTGCACTTCCCACGCAAACACCCAGCTGAGAAGAGCAGCACATTTCCACGAGTACTGCAAAGCTGGAAGAAAATTAAACCCAGGGAGAATTGCTGAGCAAGGAGAGCAAAGCACGCTCTCACCTGGGCTGAGCCCGGATTTATGAACCCAGCCCATCCAAACACTTGTAAACCTGCAATTCTTTACCCAAACACGCATTTTAATATCATTTCCATGCCAGAGTCACCGTCCTTCCCACCTGAAATCCTAGGAAGTCACCAGGATGTGCAGCAATTATCACGACAAATTAAACACGAGCGTGGGCACTGATGACGAACTTCAAATATTGGGGTTTCAGAGGCTCCGTCTGAGCCAAAACGACAGCGTCAGGAGAAATTACACCCAGCAGACCTTCATTCCAATTTCTCAGGACACGGTTTGCTGCACAGCCAGCAGTGACCAGCCCTGGCTGGAATCCAACCTGCCTGAATTACCCTCAGAGATGGAAAATATGCAAAACCCAGGGGTCAGGTGTCTCCTCCTCAGCACCTCAGCAGAGATAGGAATTAACTCCGAGTGCAGAGTGGCTTTCAACAGAGGGCTGGGCTTC
The DNA here is from genome assembly GCA_035041425.1 of Mionectes olivaceus. Classification (NCBI taxonomy): domain Eukaryota; kingdom Metazoa; phylum Chordata; class Aves; order Passeriformes; family Tyrannidae; genus Mionectes; species Mionectes olivaceus. The sequence continues at coordinate 2,513 of JAWWMA010000553.1, read as the reverse complement.
AGGAGAACAAAGGACTTCAAAGTTCACAGCACCTTCTAACCAAGGGCTCAAATATGCAAAGTTTTGGGCTCCCTGATGTTGGAGGTACGTGACGAAGTCTCAGCGCTCCCATCGCCGGGATAATAACTTAATTTCCAACTATGTGGGTCAAGATCACTCAAAGGACTTCACAAACTAATTGCGGGTAGACACTTTCAAAATCTTGAGTTGTTTTTAAAAAAGGTTTTTGTAATTTATCTGAAAAAAATTAAGCTGAATATTGATTTTCTATAAAACCCTTTAAATCTTCATATTTTCTCGGCAAGAAAATTCTCCTCTCCTTTTTTTTTGGAATAGTTTTCTATAAAAGAAAGAGTCTTTTTCATCCCTTTCCTCAAAATCTCTGCTATCTGGACAGATATCTCTTTAGATATTTAAAAATTTAATTCCTTGTGGTAGGTGAAATCACTCACCCCAAAGAATTCAACTCCTTTTCATCCCAGATAACCAAGGAATGCTTCCTTTTCCTCCTTCTTCCCTCTGGGCACAGAAAGAGTTTGTCTTGGAGGGTAGATAATAATTTAAAATAATAAAAAAAATTAAAAGGCTCATTTAACAGCCTGGAAACGTTTGCATTGATATTCTGCCAGTTTAGTAGCTGGCACCCAACCAGGGTTCACCCAAAAGCCTGGGAGCCTTTGGGTGCTGAGCCGGGACACATCACGGATCGCCGACGGAGTTTCACACTCCCCACGCTCAATTAAAGCCCTTTGTGTAACCACTCGGTGCCTCCTCCGTGCCAGGCTGGGGGGGCACCAGGTTGCCACAAGAGCTGACAAATTACTCCATCAATCGAAATCCGTATCATCGTGTTGACCTGGGAGTCTGGCACCCCAATGATCCTGGGGTCCTGGGGATGAAAGGAGCTTTGAGGGAGGTTTTTTATCTGGTGCCAGGGGGAGGTTTGGCACATAAACCACGAGCAATTCAACTGCTGGGGACAATTGAAGCTGCTGCAACGTAATTTATACAACTCATGATCATTTATATTTTTAATAATTATTTAATAATTTACATAAATTATTAGGATGCCCCAAATCTTCCCAACGTGAGAATCTCTTTGATATTTTTTCCCCCCAAACTGACTCTTTGAGCAGCTTCAGTGGCTGTTGCGCATCTCATTTGCATCTCAGCTCCTTCATTTCAGCAGAACCGATTTACTCGCCAGGGATTTACTGTTTGCAAGAGCTCATAGTGACAGGATAACAGGGAATGGCTTCAAATGGGCAGAGAGGAGGTTTAGGTGGATAATGGGACAAAAAAATCTTTACTGTGAGGGGAGTGAGGCTGTGGAAAAGGTTTCCCAGAGAAACTTTGGCTGCCCCATCCCTGGGAGTGTCCAAAGCTGAGTTAGAGCAACCTGGGCTGGTGGGAGGTGTCCCTGCCTGTGGCAGGGGATGGAATGAAATAATTCTTAAGCTCTCTTCCAGTCCAAACCATTCCATGAGTCCATGAAATGTTTCTGTGTACTCTGCAGCTCCCAGGTCAGTTATTCAGAGTCATGAATCACTCCGGGATTGCTTAAAACAAATATCATTCTGTTCTGGGTTGGATCCCCTGCCCCAGTTGGGTCACAAAGGGCTTCCAGCCTTGAGAACCCCCTTGTCCTGTCACCCCAGTTCCTGGGGAACATCCCGCTCCAGCTTCCCCTGCAGGCCCTTCAGACCCGGGAAGGTGCTCTGAGGTCCCCCCACCACCATCTCCTCTCCAGCCCCAAATTCCTCAGCCTCACTGATGATCCACTCAGTGATAAATTTCACCCAGGAAAAATTTCAGAAGAAAATAAGAAAGGAAGAGAAAAAAAAACACCAGAAAGCTGGAGATACCATATCAGCAACACTTTATTAAGACCAACAAGTGGATTAAAACACCACAAAGCATCAGGGGTCAGTATGGGAAGAACGGCACGGCTCGTGGGTTGGATCCCACAGGCAGAGCTCTCCTTTCAGTCTCCTTGACCACCAAGTCCCATCTCCTCTCTAAATTTACGACTTTGACATCAAATCATGCCGAAGAAGGAGCAGCAGAGCTACAGACCTGACCAGGAATACAGAGTGAGACTGGAGTGGTGGTCTCATTTTTAGGCAACGATGGATTCCCACAGCTCCCTTTTCTTTGGGGGTGCAGGGAAGGCGGCGGGTGCCCGAAATTGCCTCTGAAAGCTGCGGCCCCGGGAGCTCAGTCCTGCTTTGGGTGGGAACTCAGGAATTCCTGGTGATTCCTTCCTGGTTTTCTCCCCCATCGTGGAAAAGGTTAACACGGCCCGTAGAAGCCCCCGCGGAAGGCGCCGTAGCGACGGTAGGGCCGGTTGTAGCCACTGCCCAGCCCGGGGTATCCCAAGCCCCCCAATCCCAGGGAGCTGCCGGAGGAGATGGGAACCCCCCCGGCGCTCAGGGCGCTGCCCACGGCGGCGGAGGTGGTGGAGCCCACGGCGGTGTTCTGGGGGAAGGAGCTCAGGATGGGCCCGGGCAGCG
>JAWWMA010000551.1:0-10597 GCA_035041425.1 Mionectes olivaceus | reverse complement strand
CGCACACTGTGTCTCACCTAAAAAATCCAATGTGCAGGCTGGAAGGTGTAAAGACCTTCCCCGGATCTTCGCTCGCGCAGACTGGCCATTATTTGAGATGTAGGATTCCAAATTTCCAGCAGCAAAAAGTGCTGTTTAGTGTAAAGTATAAGTGACTGTCATTGTATTATGGTGAGTCAGACAACATAGCAAGTTGAAAAGGTGGACTCCAGTGATTTCCAGCAGAAGAAATTCAGTGATTATAATTTAAACTAGCTGGTGACTGGCTTCATATGTCTAATGTGTCAGTTTCTATTTCCTGTGTTCTGTGTATCCATGTATTAAGACAGATTTTGTAATATAGAGAAGCCAGAGGGTGGACGAAAAGGTAACACTGGATCAGAAATGTAATTCAGTGCTTATGACATCTCTTTCAATATTGCCACTGTAGTTTGAAGAACTTCAGAAGTGAACATGAACTACTAGTTCTTCAAACAGTATTGCTGATCAAACTGTAGCAAATGAGGCATTGATATTGCTGTTTAAAAATGTGGAAATTGATGCACAGTGAAGGAATAACTGGGACATTGAGAGAACAAACAACAGAAAGTTAGTCAGTTAGAATGTAGCTATCCAATTTTTATTTTAAACTAGACCAGTCCTATTTACTATTGGATCTGTCCTTACACTACACGATACTCCACTGAGAAAAGATTTGGAAAAGTTCATTAAATTGAGTTAATAAGGCTTAGGAGGACATGACATATCAAGTAAAATTAAAATTGCATTCTGTGGCACTACAGGTAAGCTAATTCTCAGGAGTTTGCCACTGAGCTAGGATTTCAGGTATTTGGGCTTTTTTTTCCTAAGAAATGCATGAGGCCACTTAGTTTCGGTCGTCTCAAGTGTTGGCTGTGCGTACTAAAATGGTGTTGTGGGGAACAAAAGCTGACAGTGTGGGAGGCAGAAATGACACACTAGTTGTGCTCAAAAGCATGTTTTTAAAGGTCTTAGAATATTTTGCTATATATTTGAAAGCCTGAGTTTCAGAGACATATAGTTTTTTTGTCCTGCCTGCTGATGATCAAGAAAGATTTGTACGTGGATAGGATAAACAGGATATTGAGGTACCATGATTGGCTTTGCTTAGGTTATTACCCATTTCCTTTGGATGTCTGCAGTTTAATAAACAAGAAAAAAAATCTCTTTTCATTTGTCTGTGTGAATCTCTTTGTGTATTAAAATACATTTTAATGAAACTACCTTCCTCAAAACCTAGTAGTAAAAATAAATAAATAGCTACAAGACCTCACCAGCTGCTGATTTTGCCAAAGGCAAAAGAAATTACATTCATTTTATCTGAGCACAGGATTACGTCCTGAATAAATCACCTTTCAAACTATCAGGGTTTTTTTTTTCCCAACGTGACTGTCAGGAAAAAATAGAGAAAAATTTTTAAAGAAAAAATTAGCTTGCAGTTACCCTTTGACAACAGCGTGCATTACAGTGATTAAACTTTATTAAGAGAATTGTTTACCAGTCCAATTTGTCTTTCTTTTGACAGCTCTGGCATAAATATTTAATTTAATTTATGTTCCAAATTAAAAAAATGTCTCTATAAAGACCAAGCAGCCCCTGCCCACCATGAAAAAAATGATGCTTATATATTGCTGTACCATTCACAGTGAAATATCGTTGTATGAAAGCTGGCTGTTCCCTTATAGCCTGAAATTTTAACTCTTTCTTATGTGGGCTGAAGAAGGAAGCCTGGAAAGTTAGCAAACATACTGAGAAGTGGAACAGATGGCTATCATAGGAATTTTTTTTCTTCAGGCAAGGATGCTTTTCTTTTTTTTATGTAATATTTATCTAGATTTACTATACATTGTCTCAAAAACAGACAGAAAAAAGATGTTTTTCAGTTTATTCTTAGGGGTTACTAATTGGAACACCTGGCATGGTAGTGAATCTCATGAATAGTTCATTTTGTTGGGCATGTCAAGGTCTCTGAGCCACAGGAGCAGTTATTACGTACCCATTTGCTAGGGCTTTTCTTGTACATAATCATATTGCATTCCTACCATTTTGTCTCAAGTAGTACTGGAATCTGCAACTGCACCTCCTATTTATTTAATTTCTTTAATTCATAATATGTAAATTCTGAAATTCAAAGTCTGTATAACCCTGAGTTCTGTATGTGTGAATATTTTTATCCAAACACAGTTTTTCTGTCAATTTTCTGTGAACATTCTTAATGGCATCATACTTTTCACATATAACGAGTGTTCCTTGTGACACACAGGGATATGAACCTGTGTCAGGAGAAGAATGAAGATTCAATTGCCCTGACAGTGAGGAGAGTGTAGAAATGGTTTTATTTCAAAAATCTGGTGATTTCCTTCTGGTATATGAAGGAAGCCTACAAGAAAGATGGAGAGACAATTTACAAGTGCATTAAGTGACAAAACAAGGGGAAATGGCTTCAGTCTTAAAGAGAGTAAGTTTAGATTAGATATCAGGAAAAATTCTTTACTGTGGAGGTGATGAGGCACTGGAACAGGTTGCACAGAGAAGTTTTGGGTGTCCCATCCTTGGAAGGCCAGGTTGGATGGATGTCTGAGCAACCTGGTCTAGTGCAAGGTGGCACTGTCCGTGCGGGTGGGTTGGAATGAGATGATCTTTAAGGTCCCTTCCAACCCAATCCCTTCTATTATTTTGCCAGGGCCGCACCAAATTTCAGACCTCTAAAGTTTATGAAGGAATGTGCACTTCCAAACACAGCAAGTGAAGACTCAGCCACATATTTTCATGTATGGGTGGTTTACAGCCTAGGTGTTCTTAAGTACTGAGACCCCTCAATGCTAGAAATAAATTGTAGTTCATCTGAGTTGAACTCCCTGAAGATTTCTTTCTGATCTTGCTGTATTGCTAGGGAGGAGAAGAAAGAAAATAAAGGTTTTCAAACCTGAAAGTCAATGAAGTGCACAAATCCAGTTGGTTTCTTAACTGACCCCAAGTCCCCAAGAGTCATATTTACACTACTTGTTATTTTTAGCAATTAAACAAATCAACAACTTTTATTTTCACAAATGACACCTAATTTTAAGTTTTTATTTCTATACTTCTTTCTTAATCTGGTGCTCAAGATTTTTACTAAACAAAAGTATTTTACTATTTGTACAGAAAAAGGCCTCACAGAAGAATTTTTATACCCAGAAGAGTTAACCAACTGAGTCTCTCATTAATATACAATAATATTCACACGATAATTTCAGCGTATATAATGCATGCAGGGTGATTCAAAATAAATTTTAGGATGTTTCAGGCAATAAATTTCATCAACTGGATTAGTACTAGTGTTTATTTTCAGTTTAATTGAAAAGTTTCATAGTTTAAAAAGTCCTAACTTTTTTAATTACCTTTTGCACATTTGACATGAATTAAACCACCATTTGGTGGCTTGGTATTCTAGATCTTTCATAAAGGAAACTCAGGATGAAGTTAAAACTGTAATATTTTATTACAATGAAAGGAATTCCTTTTTCTTCTTTCTTCTTTTGATGCAGAGTCATTATTGCAGAGCTGGGATACCCCTTAAATTATGATTTAAATTAGACTGTAATCATTAAAATACTGAGACTCCTTTCCAAGTGGTAAGTGTGTATGCTTTTATGTATGTATGGTGGTAAGTGTGTATGCTTATGAGAGGGAGGAAGGAATGATGCAATGAAAAAGAGTGTTAGAATTCTTATCAGAGATAGTGCTTTTAATTTCTTTTGACAAGTAATATGACATTAAAATGGTTAGAAGAAAAGATTCCTCCAAATATTTTCCCTGGGTAATGTTACTGAAGGCTTGAAGCATGCCTGTGTTTCTCCCCATGTGTGGCAACAGAATACAGACATATCCATATGTAGGAAATGTGGTATGTTTTCAACACTAACGGCAGATGGGCAACACCTTATAAATCTGCATTAATAATGAACAGTGTTGAGCTGTTTAGTTTACAACTCTGTTGTTTTTAGAATCACTGGATGATGACATCTTGCTGAAATCCCACTGAGTGTAGAAATTTTCAAGTGTATAATAATATAGATGATTATGTTCTATGCACTTACATTAAGTTAATCATAAATCATGTCATCTCATTCACCTGAGATCTTAACCACCCAGTTAAAATTGTAAATTTCCCTAGTGACATAACTGACAGGATTTTCTCTTAAGGACCAGTTTATTTCGTGACCTTTTTTGTATGTATCAGCTATCAGTAAGGCCAGTGTTCCTTTGCTGAAACCACAAGAATCTTAATTCCCTACTTCAAAAAGTATCTTTTGCTGATCTTAATCAGAAATCTGGCAAAATCATACTATCTCCACACTAGATCTGCTCTGCAAGGCAACTATAGGACTTTTAATCTGTGTCCTTTGTTGCTGGTTTTTGTGTGATGCAATACAGCTTATTATAAAGTAGGACTGGACAAAATAATTTTCAAAGTAACTGTTATTCTATTGGGCTTACCTAGCAGAGTGGGGGTGTTTGGATTGTGATCCAGATCATCACATACATTTGGCAACATTTGGGTGAAGGAATGGCATGGGGCCAGAGCTCTGCTGAAGTCCCATTTACATCAGTGATCTAAGAAGTTGAAGAGGCTTAAAAGCTTCAGAAACCTTCTGCTGCCTTCTTTCCTGGGCACAGGTTTGGTGTTGTGCAAAAAATGGAAAAATTGTCCTTCAGTTACTGAGCTTAACTGAATGTATCTATATAGTAACAAAAAACTAATAAAATATATGCCAAAAAAATTTAAACACGAGCAAACATGATACCCGAGACCTGTTTCACCAATAACTATTTCTTTTAGAATTATTGTTTATCTTGTAAAGTCAAATAAAGACTCAGTATGCAATTTGTGCTTGGCCTTTCCATTCAATTTATTCTCTAACCTAAAAGCTTTCACTCAGTATACAAACTCAGAGAAAACAGTGTTTTGCCTGTTAGAAGCGGGTTGTCAACTGACATATTTACTTGTTTGCTGAAATGTAAGACAAAATTAGGCAACCTCCTTTCCCTTTTTCCTTCTCACTATTCTATTCCCTGTTGGCAACCACTGCTTAAGATTGCATCTTCCGGTGAATTTCTGAAAAAGCCTTCCTGTGTGAGTTGCCCTGCACTGTAACCTGTCTGGGGATATCCTTCCCAGAGAACATAAGGTCTTCTCAGTTTAAATTAACTGCAAGATGGAAACTTGCAGGAAGGTGTTGCAGAAAAAATAATAACTTGGTGATCTTACAGACACTAAGTATGTGAATATATATTTATAACATACACTATATGAGAATAGACAGTAAGTATGACTAATATATGACTGGGAACTTTGAAGGTATTTTGTTACCGACACGTGTGCTGTGCTGAGACAGTCGTAGACTCTTACTGGTAATGAGGACCTGACTCCCATTAGTCCACACAGGGAGGGTATTGCAGTACAAAACAATGCTTTGCAATTCAGATTTCATGGACTTGCTCAGGGTCATTGTAGAGCAACAAGACACTTTTCAATGATTTCCACTCTGTGTTAAAGTTTTTGGTTGTATCTAAGACAGTGTATGCAATCAACAGACTTCATGAGTATTTTACCCTGTGAGATAAGGAGTTCGCAGGAAAAAAATGAATTTTTTCCTTGACCAGGGTTCCCCCTAAAAAATCACCTTTTTTTTTATTTTTAATGTGAAAAAACACCTGCCAGCTGCTTAGAAAACTTTCTGAATCTTTGTATTTGAGTAGCTTTACATTTTCATGGAAAGAAATTATACGACTTGAATAGAGTGAGGGAAGAACTGAAGAAATGCAGACATACAGTGGTAATCAAAATACCTTGGAATTTATGGGGGAGAGCACTGAAATGGGTGAGAAGGTTGAACCTTAGTTCCTTGGGGTTTTACAGAACCTCTTTGTCTTCCTGGTCCTCTTCAGATAACCACTGTCCTTTAGCAATGTGCAGAGAACTGCAGGAAAAGATGGGTAAAAACACCAGCAAAACCTGGAGAAGAGATTACAGTACAGTCTCAGCTAGGGGCATGGCATTCCCGTGTTTGAAACCTTGAGTGTCTGAACAAAAACAGTCCCAATGCAGTGTTTCGAATTTGGTTTTGCCTGATTTGTCTTAAGAGTATCTGGACATTGTTACTTGCCCAAGTCCAAGTTGCTTTCTTTCTCATACAGAACAAAATATCAAGCAAATGTCATCCTGGTCTTCAAAGAGGGCAAAAAGAAGCTACCAGCCCAGCAGCCTCTTTTGAGTCCTTGGAAAGGTGAACATGTCATTCTGGGGGCCATCTCTATTCTCAGCTTGATCAGAGTAGTCAGCATGGATTCACTAAATGGAATAAAGACCTGAGCAACCTGAACCGATTCCATGGCTGAGCCTACTCTGGGCAGGGAGTGTGACTGGACACTTCCTGAGGTCCCCACTGACCTTAGTTGTCCTGCCATGCTGAGTGGATTGGCAGGTCAATATTTCATAATCTTAGTCAATTATTCAATTGTGATCTTAACTACTGAGGAATTTGCTTAAAGTCTGAGTCTTCAAATAAGGCAAATGAAAAGACAGTGAATGTTAAAGTTATACAATAATATACTTATGAAAAAAATAAGGGGGAGAGAAAAGAGTGTAGTGATGAAAGATTAGCATTCCCATTTAATAGGGTAACTGTTACTCTGTTTATCTTTTTAGATCCCTTTCCCCAAGGAATTTGGGGTGTGAAATAAGAGAATACTATGAGAAAATAATGATGGTATTTAGACTGTAGTAACTATTTAAAAGAGAGGAAAGTGAAGGGATTGTGGCACAAGAAAAATTCCAGTAACAATTCTCCACAGGCAGAGTGTATAATTAATAGGATTGTCAGAAAAGTACTTAGATAGTGAAATACAGTGAGTAAGACTTCTTTCCAGATGGATTAAGATGAATGGGTTCTCCAGTAGAGTATGAAATCTTATTGCTCAGTGATTAGAGGATTTTTTTGCATCTAAATTTATTTGAATTTTTGCTTCTTAACTCTCTTCCTCCTCTTGATCCTATGGCTTCAGGAAACAAACTGGGAGAGGGAAGAAGAAAAAAGAATTCTTTTAATTTCACTATTGGTTGGTGTCCTTTACCTAAAAGGCATCCAAGTAGTCAAAACTAAAGTAGGTGGTCAATGAGAGGGTATTTACTGCGTAGGATTATAGAATGGGAGGATATTATGTACTAAACAATTAAGATATGTACCAGTACAAGTCACAGAGAGGAGCATACGAAACGCAGGATACTTTAAAGTCAAATAATACTTGTCCATTGAAGCTTCAGTACTTGGGTAGGGGGAGAGTAATAATTTGTGATACCAAAATCGCCTGTAGAATTAGGGATGAACAGCTTTATCTAAGATGAGTATTAAATGTTTTTTCACTGAAAACATAGAAGGGCATTTAGAAAATCCTTAAGATTAAGTCAAGAGAGAAATAACTGGAATGTGTTAATGATCACTACTGTGGTGGAAATATATCCTTTTAAGACCAAACAAGCATCTGCAATGGCAGTTATACAGATTTTTAATTTTGGATTTCAGTTCTGAAGGAGAAGGGGCAACAGTATTGAGTGTTTCTCTGACCAAAAAAAGAAGCAAATTAAAACTATTGATGATAAGTGAAACTGATTTTTAAAAACCTCTGATAATTTGTGCCAATGTTTTTGGAATTTTTATCCACAGATGATTCTCTCAGTTTCCTAGTGAAGGCCATGCTAGTGAAATTTATGCTAGTGAGAAAGAAAGGGTTATATGTCTGAGCCTGCCCAGATTGAATAGATGTTTTCAAACTCCTGAGAAGGCCATAGAAGAACTGCATAATTTTGCCTTATGCAAAGCACTCAGATTATTTTTAGTAAATTTTTTTGTGCTTGTACTTGCTGAATGTTATTTTCCCCTCCACATTCGTTGTCATTTGCCTCTGATATTTAGTTTGGAAAAAGCTTGAACTGGGTGGAAATCAACATTCCAGACTTCTTAAAATCAGAAAATTTTGCCTATAGAATGCAAGTACAGTTTAAACCTGTTTCTAATGGAGGTCCATATCAAAACCTCATATCAAGAGGCTTGCATGCATTATGAAAATTATGCTTTTTACCTGGACCATGTTTAAGCTTTACAGTCAGGACCAGTCTCGAATTTTTGTTGTTTGGTTTTTTTTGTTGTTTTATTTTGGGTTTTCTGTTTGTTTGTTTTTTTCCTCTTTTTTTTTTCTTTTTTTCTTTTCATTGGCTTAGCTTGTCTCCAGATCTCTTTGAATGGAAAAGCTATTTTTAAATACTGTTCTTGTGTGGTAAAAAAATATCAACCAGAAATTAAAAAATAGTTGACTCGTGCTGTATTTGAATTTTGTCAGTCCTTCATTGGGCAGAACAGCCTACTTACATATTTAGATGAGTCATGAACTTCATTTCTGGGCCTTTCTAGCCATCCCTCTGTATCAAATATGGCTAAAATATAGAGGAAATCCTGCAGACAGAAAATTCAGAGTTCAGAACAACTGGATTCACTTTAGGTTTCTTTTGGCAGAGACCAGGCTTGCATGGAATGAGTTCTAGGATCCAGTTTAGTCAGGGAAGTTAACCAGCAACTATTTAATGACGGCTTTGTTATTTGGCCTTATATTGGAGAAACTAAAAATTATTCTTTCAGTTATACCTAAAAAAATGAAAATAGTAATCTGAATTTAGACTAGTTAGGAGATGTGGATTGCAAGATGAAATGAATTTAAGTTAGCTGTGTTACGTTAGGATTTTTTTTTGCACAGATTTAGACACTGCTTTAGGAGACCCTGAAAGTGAACTTCACTGATGTCTGCTGCTCACAGAATTCCAGGAGGGGTCAAAGTCTTGGCTTTCCTCCTTGACTCAGAAGTGAGCATTTTAAATATCTCTTGGTATCTTCTGTAGGACAAAATTTATGAAATTTTATGAAACAATTCCTGTTTCCAACCGGGTAATTTGGGTTTGAAATATAGCGTATCTGGATTAGTCAGAAAACTGCAGAATTGTGGTATTCTGGGACATTGCTATATTTTTTCACCAAGCTTCACTGAAAATTAGGATGAAAAATTGTTGTGTGTTATAATAATTGAAGTCAAACATTACAAATGTCATTCTAAAGATGATAAAACCTGTCATACTGGAGTCTTTGATGAAAATTAAGTACTTTGTTCCTGGTGGAATTCTGAATTCAGAGAAATATCACTGAATTAAAATAATTTCCTTTTAACTTTCAGAAATTAAACTGAAACAAATTAACCTACCTTCCTCTCTGGGTATGATTATCCATGAATGTATTTCATTTAGGAACATAAGAGGAAATATAAGACACAGGTATATCAGTGTCATGAAGCCATACCTTGTGCCTTATAGAAGTTAATATCTGTTGCCTTTTCTCCTGTAGAGTGTGGTACGTAGGAGAGAAGATAGAATTAAAAAAGCAGTTCAGAAGACCCAGTGAGATGGCTTACAAGTGCAGTCTTTGTTAAACTTATTTGACAAAAGCAAAATGTCATAATTGGAGAGAAACAAAGCCATGAAAATACAAGTTTGCTTTTAGTTTTCCCGTCGAAGTTAAAAATCTGTGACAAAAATCTCCTGGCCTGTTTGATTTTGGGTTTGTATTCTTTTTTTCCCCTAAGGCATTTCGGAACCATTACAGCCATTTCAGAGCTGTCAGTCTTGTTGCAATACAGAATCATAATCATAGAATTACAGAATGATTTGGGCTGGAAAGGACCTTAAGGGTGAACCAGTTCCACCCCCCCTGTACACAGGAGCACCATTCACTAGACCAGGTTTCTCAGAGCCTTATCCAACAGTCTTGAACACTTAAAGGGATGGGGCATTCTCAGCTTCTTGGGGTAACCTGTTTCAGGGTCTAATCACCCTTACAGTAAAGAATTTTTTCCTAATATCTAATCTAAACCTACTCTCTCTCAGTTTGAAGTCATTCTTCCTTGTTCTGTCTCTACATGCCCTCATAAAATGTTTATCTTTCTTGCAGGGTACCTCCAAGTACTGGAATGCTGCAATTAAGTCACCCTCAAGCCTTCTCTTTTCCAGGTTGAACAATTCTAACTCTTTCAGCCTTTCCTTATAGGAGAAGTGCTCCATTCTGCTAATAATTTTAGTGGCCTTCTCTGATCTTGCTCCAACAGGTTGATGTCCCTTTTGTCCTGGCTGCCACAGGGCTGGATGCAGCGCTCCAGGTGGGGTTACACCAGGGCAGAGAAGTGGGGCAGAATACCCTCCCTTGACTCCCTGGTATCAGTTCTCCACATCCAAAGCTCTGCCTGTGTTGGGGGATATTGCCAAGTTCTGGTGTCTCAGAAGACAATGACAATTATGAGATTTATTCCTTCCAGAGAACAGGCTAGTGATGAAAACTGGAACATCTGTTTATTGGAGTGTTTACTAGAAATAGAATAATCCTGTTATTAGAAATGGCATATCTGGTTACTGGAATGCTATTTGGATAATAATGGCCAGTCTTCGCGAACGAAGATCCGGGGAAGGTCTTTACACCTTCCAGCCTGTGCATTGGATTTTTTA
>JAWWMA010000550.1:0-10604 GCA_035041425.1 Mionectes olivaceus | reverse complement strand
CCCCCTCCTTTTCTTTTTTCACCCTCTTACCCCCCCCCCACCCCCCCGGTAAAAAAAGTCGCAAGGGGACGCGAGGAAGAATAGTTGTACAAGAATCTGCCTCTTTTGTCTATAAAACCGCCCTCCCACCGCTCCCCATCCCTCGTCCCCCACAACCGAGGCGAGAAAACCCTTCGGGAGGCACAAAAACCTTTCCCCCCTCCCCTCCCCGCGAAGAAACGCGGCACCTCGGCCGGGAATAACCAGGGGGGGGGAGAAAAAATCCGGGAAAAAAAAAATTAAAAAACCAAAATCCAAATTTAGGGCGATATTTTAAGGGGGTTGTGTCATTCCTAAGCGGGCCGAGGGCCGCGGAATATGGACCCGGGGAGGACGGCGGGGACGTGGGGGTGTTTTGTGTGTGTGTGTGTGTGTTTTTTAAAGTACAAAGCGGCTTTTTGACAGTGCGGAAGAAAAATCAGTGGCATTGTCTCAGCGGATTCATTGTGCGGGGCATTTCCATACTGACCGTTCGGTAACCTGTCCCGCGGCCCATTAGCAATCTGTGCTTCCCAGGAAAAAATGAAGTACCTATCTGCTGGGGTTGGAGAAGGGGAGGGGGGGGATTGTTATCCCGTGTTTCGTGAGAATGGGGGAAAAACGGGGAAAAAAGAAAAAAAAAATAAAAAAAGAAATGCGCTCTGGCGGAGGATGAACTCTGCCTCCTTCGAGATAGAGAGAGAGGCGGGAATCAATTTGGGAGCGCGGGGTTGTGGTTGGTTTTTTGGGTTTTTTTTTTGGATTGCCGGCTTGTTTTCCAGCGATTAGTGGCGGGAGAACTGAAAAAAACCGCCTCTAAATACATATATTTTTATGTTGTTTGTTTTTACCACTTGGGCTCTCCCCGCCACAGGCAACGACACGGAATTAATTAATTTATATCCTTTATTTCTTTGCCCGTAACTTACAGGCAGAGCCGGCCGAGAAAAAAAAGAAGCTCTTCTTTTCCTTTTTCTTTTTTTTTTTTTTTTTTTTGTCCCGTCCTAATGCAAATCCACGAGGTCTAATTCATGCAAAGAAATATGCAAATGTTTAATTGATTTTTTTTTCCCTCTCTCCCCCCCCCCCGCCCTTTCCTCCTTAAATCTGTTGTCAGTGAAAGTAATGAATCGGCCTAAACCGATTTTAATAAGCAGGGCCCCAACCGCCTCGACGTTCTGCTTTTCGGAGTCTCTTCCCCTCCGTGAAAAGTAATAATGTAAATATTTATCCCCTTCCCTGGTTTTTTGGTGTGGGGTTTTTTTTTTTCGCACGTTGAGCCCAAAAAAAAAAAAAAAAAAAAAAGAAAAAAAGAAAAAAAAAAGGGGGCTCGGCTCGAAATAAAATATGCAAAGCAGCATCTTCATCCCCTCCCTTCTCCCCCCCCACCCCCCAACCCCTTCTCACCCCACCCAGGAATTCAATTTTCTTCGAATCTCGTTGAAAGTGGCTTTTTAAAAAGTGGGCGCATTTTAATATTGGTTAGACAGCGTGACCTGAATTTCACCTCAACTGTTTGACTTGATCCAATAGGTCACTGCCAAGGAGTTATTGATGGGGGAACTCCATTGAAATTTCTCTCCTCACAAATGGCCTTTAGATCTTCTAGCGAGTTCAATAACTAGTTATAATGTAGAAGGGGAAAAATGAAGCCCAGAGGCAAACTAATTTGATGTTTCATTTTTATGCCGGGGAGAAATTGTTGGTTTTTGTTCCCTCTCTCGCCCTCCCGCTCCTCCAAAACGGAGGGGGGGGGGGAAATAAAATAAAAAATAAAATCAAAAATACACCCACCCACCCCCATTTCGAGACGAGGTTTGGAAATATTTGCTGGTTTGGTTAGAATTTAATTGGCACAGGCCCTTCAGCCCGGGAACTCCTCGGGGCTCGGTGGAGCCCCAGCAAGGGTCAAACTTGCTGCTTGGTAGGGGAGAGACTCCTCAATTTTTATTTTTTTTTTCTGATGGGTTTTTGCCCTTTTTTTCCTCCTCCACCCTCGTTTTTCCCCTCCCCGTTTTCTTCTCTCCTTCTTTCCCCCTTTTCTCTCTCCCTTCTCTTTCTCCCTCCTTTTCCTCTTCCTTCCTTCTCTCTCTTTTTCCCCCTTCGCTTTTTCCTCGCTTTCCTTTTCCACCTTTTTTTTTTTTTCTCTTCCCACTCTTTTTCCTTGAGAACCACCCCCTCCCCAACTCCCCAACTTCTCCTCTGGGGCCGGGCCAGCCCCAGATTTGTGCCACGGCTCCGCTTTGCCAGCAAATCACCCCCTTAACGAGCCGCCCGGAGCCGGAGCTGAGCAATCACCTCCCGCTTCGGGTTTTATTTGTCTGCTGGGTCGCCCGAGTTCATGTGACCGCAGCTGGGCCCTTCCCCGCTTCGGTGGCCTTAGGGAGGGTTTTCTCCTCCAGATCCAATTTTTTTTTTTTCTAAAGGCCTCGAATATTTGGCTTGCGCCGGGGGTGGGTGGTTTGTTGGGGTTGGGGGTGTGATTTTAATTGAGGTTATTTAACAGGAGCCAAGATTTCTCCTTGACTTTTCCCTCCACCGAGCCGACTTCCAGTGACCCGCCAGATAATCGCTGAACCCTGGGTTAAGTTGAAAAGAAAACATTGGGCTCGTTTTGGGGAGGGCGGGGGGGGAAAGGGCGTGTTGGGAAGGGGGAGAAAGGGAAAGTTGGAGGGAGAAAGTGGCCACCGAGAGCCCATTAGCGGGCCCCGGGAGATGTTATTTTACGGGCTGGGAACACACACACAAACCTGCAGCTCGATCCCTCTGTCCGAAAGAGCTCCCGCTCGAGCTTTAAACTGGCCTCAACACCCCCACCCCTCCCCAGCAAACCTCCCTCGGGGATGTCGGTATTAATAATTAACATCATTTCTCCACACACACTTCCAACCTCCTCCCCCAGACCCCCCCGCCCCGAGCCGGTCCCACTTCTGGGCTCCCTTAAACCCACCAAGGCTTTGGGCCGGGGTCGAGGTGGTGGGAAAAGTTCGTGCCTAAGGACGGGGTTTCTTTGGTGTTTTGGGGTGTATTTTTGGCTTTTTTTTTTTTTTTTCCCCTCGAAGGTTCATCCAGCAGCATCTGGCGGGGATTATACCCGGGAATTTTGGGAGGGAGGGGACCCGCTCTTGCTGCGGGGATGGCTCAGCCCTCACTCGCGGGGATACAGAACCCTTGGCCTGACACCAAGGAATGGGACAAAATAACGGCGAAAAAAACCCCAAAAATCCCTCTTTTGGGTACAATTCCAGTCCCGCCAAGCGGACACGAAGCTTTACCAGCTCTTTTTAGCCCCCTTCACAATTCCAACCCCTCACACCCTCCGGGGTCGTGGGTGCCACCCCAGCACGATCCAAACCAAAAGCGCCCCAAAACCCACGCCGAAAATGCTCCTTTTTTCCCCCAAAATGCTCACGCACATCCCCAGACCCCTCCCCACCCCGTTTCCCCCCTCCTCATCCAGCTGGAAGGTGGGATCGACACCCCTGCTCTCATCAAACCCCCCCCACGGGTGTCCCTTCCTCTGCACCAGCTCCACGCGAAAGGGGGGGCTGAGCAGCGAGGACAAGGGGGTGACACGCGTGGGGGGGCGTTTTGGGGGGTGACGGGGTGGGGAGGGGGCAGATCCTCATCCCGCAGCCAGGGAGAGAAGGGAGGGGGGGGTTAAAATCTCGCTTTTCTCGCCTTTTCGGACCACGTCTTAAAATTCTTCTCGCCGTGGAAACCCCCCCCTCCCACGACCCCCAATCCCTGACACCTCTCCCGGAGGGAATTCTGCTCCCGGATAGAGGGGTGTGTGTGGGGGTGGGACGTCCCCTCTGCACCCACAGGCCGGCCGAGCCCTCGCCTGCATTTAAATATTAACAAGAAGCGCTCTAATTGGAATTAAATGAAACGATAATAATAATAATAATAATAATAATAATAATAATAATAATAATAGCAGCAATAACACCGCCCCGGGAAGGCAGCGTGGACACCCCGGGGACCTTCGTTAGGGTGGGGAAAGCCGGGATTTAAGGCGAGGAAAGGCTCTCCCCGCTCCTTTTAATGTTTATTTATATATTTTATGATTTTTTTTTTTTTGGCACCAGGGGTACTCTCAGTTTAATCTTTCGCGCCGCAATAAACTGTTATCTTAGTTAATCCCCGAGGCGAATCCATCACAACCTTTTAATAAAAACGCGGCGCGTGGGGGCCTCCAGCAACAGGGGTAGGGGGAGGGTGAGCCCCGCGTGGGAGGGGGGGGGATTATTTTAGGGAGGGATTCCCCTAAAAATTCCTAAAAATTTCAGGGTGAGGGAAGGAGGGCAGAGGGTCCCCCCGGGCCTCGGTGGGGCCATTAGGATTCCAGAGGCATTGGGAACTGCGGGAGCCGTCACTCACCGGGCCCCCGGGAGCAAAGGGAGCCGGGCTGGGAACAAGAGGAGCCGCGGGGATGATAAGAGAGAAACAGGCCGGCGGCATCAATCCCGGCCCGATAAGAGATCGGCCTCTTCCCCTGGAAAAAAAAAAAAAAAAAAAAAAAAAAAAAAAAAAAAAAAGGAAAAAAGAAAAAAAAAGAAGGGAGAAAAAAAAATCAGGAAGAGAAATAAGACTTGTTTTAAAAAGGGAAGAAAATTAAGAAAAATACATATTTAAAAAAAAGGAGGATAAAATAAATAAGACGGAAAGGAAATAAATAAGACGGAAGGAAAATCTCCCACTCCACTTTTCCTGGGCCAAAGAAGGGGGTTTGGGAGTCGGAGGGGGGAAAGGAAAAAAGACAACTCGCCTTTTCCCAACTTTAAAGCTGCTCCCATCCTTTAGGAACGCGGGGAAAGGTGGGCTGGGCTGTTCAGGGGGGTTCTTTCCCGGGGGGGAAAAATCAGATAAAAGGGGGCTAAAAGGTGAAAGTAGCCGCAAGGAGCAGCCTGGCAGGGTTTGCAAACGGCAGCTCCCCAAAAAAATCGGGGTTGGGAGCCCCGGCTCTGCCTGGAAAACGTCGCGCTGGGGGGTTTTTAAGCGAAGGGTGATGAGGTGCAGCTCCCTGGAAAGCCTCCCGTGAAATATCGGTTCGTTCATACTCCACTTCCCCCCTTACACACGGCCCGGCCCGTTTGTTAAATCTTCCTCCTTTCACCGCGGTATTCCAGGGAATTAATTCCGACAAAGAGGAGCCGACACAGATGGAAAGTGTCAGCTCGAGTCTGCCGGGGAATCCTTCCCCCTTTTCCCCAACCTATAAAAGGGGTCTGTTCTGCCTCGCAGAGGGCAGGGAAAGCAGCAGGAAAAAAGGATTTTTTGGGGGGCGTTCTACCCCTCCCCTCCCCAAAATCTCCAGGGGGAAGACCCCCCCCCAAAGGGGAAAGGGGAGATGGAGACCCTCAGCACCCCCTTTCACCAGGGGAACCCCACAATGATCCCCCCAAAATCTCTCTCAGCACGAGGGGAGGGGGGTTTGTTCGAATCCCGAATTTTGGGGGGGTATTTTGAAGTGGGTCGGGGGCTGGAGCGGAGGAAGGTGACACGGGGGGGTGGGGTCACAGGAGCCACGTCGTTATTAATTACAGACTCTCATCAAGCTCAGCATGAAAACCCCTTAATGTGCTTGAGGGGAGGGGTGGCCCCCCCAAGCCCCCCAAAATAGACTGTTGTCCCCCCTAATCTTTGTGTCGTGCCCCAATTCCAGAGCCAGGAGAAACCTGCTGGAGCACCGGGAATGGGCCAGTGAGGGGAGAAAGGCCTGAAAATAAACCCGGGAATGAGAGAACGGGGTGGGGAAACAGGGGGGGAGAAACCCCCTCCCGGGTGCTGCTTCTTGCCAGAGGGTTAATCGGTTTTTTGGGGGGGTGTTGGATTCGGTTTGGGGTGGAAAAGGGATGGAGGGGAAGAGGGAGAAGATGGAAAGAAAGGTGGGATGTGTGGGAAGAGAGAGAGAGAGAGAGAGAGAAAACTGTGGAAAGGTCAAGTGGGGGAGATAATGGGAGAGGGAAGGGAGGGAAGAAGGGAAAGAAGGAAGGAAGAAAGGGGGGGAGGGAGAGAGAGGAAGGGAGGGAGAGAGGGAGGAGGAAAGGAGGGAAGGAAGGAAAGAGGGGAGGGAAGGAGGCAGAGAGGAAGGAAGGAAGGGAGGAAGGAAGGGATTGAGAGTCTTCACCAACCCCCCGAGTCTGGCAGAAGAGATCCCCGGGATTTGGGGGGGCTGGAGGGTTCCCCCTCAGAGGGGGACAGAGGGGATGCAGGGAGAGGGAAAGTGGTGTCTTGAGAGCAACATTAAAGTGAAGGAGAAGGGGGAGAAGGAGACGAAGAGAAGGGGAAGGAGAAGATAACCACTATTACCGACTGCTGACTCCCTTCGACCGACTTCTATTTATTTATTTGCCTTAACGCTACAGGAGGCAAAAGTTCCTTTTTTTTTTTTTTGGAAAGCCCAAACTCCATAAAATCCCTCCCCAGCCGCGGATAAATCCCAGGGGTCAACAGGAGCCACTCTCCCTTGGCTCTGGTGATCATTTGACTGCTGAGAGAATCGCAGGAACTCGCCAAGTGCCAGGAAAACATTCCAGTATTCCCGTGGCCTTTGGCGTTAGTGCGTGCACAGCCCCCAGCTCCTCATCCCCCCTCCCCGCTCCTATGGATTTATCCATATCCTGATGTATCCATATATCCCCATGGATGCACAGCTTGTAGTATAAATATGGACACGGACACCGCCCGAGCTGGGAGGGAAAACGATGGATTAATTGTGTATAAACAGGAATAAAGGTGGGATTTATTCGCCTGGCTTTGGTCCTGTTCTCTTTTTTTTTTTTCCCCACAGTAAGGAGGAGGAAAGTTGGGATAATTCCACTTGGTTCAGCCCTTCCTTCCCCAAAAAGCAGGGCAAGTGGATGGAGAGGATGGATGTTCCCGGTCCCTACCGGGAAAAGGCGTCGCGTCTTGCCAGGAGAGAGAAAAATCGCGGCGGGTTCTTCCCCCCCACCCCAAACAAACCAAAAAAAATAAAAAAAAAAAAGGAAAAGCCGGGGGTCGGGAGGGATAAAAATAGAAATCGATAACTCGGGATTCAACTCTTGACCGGGGGAAACCCGGATCAAAACCTCGTTTGGCAGAAACGCGCGGCGAGGAGCGGATCATAAATCAATAAAATCAATCCATCAATGGGGCGAGCGGGGGGCCCGGTTGGCGACCAGCGCGAGGGAGGGGGGGGGGTGGAGGATGGAAAATGACGTTTAGAAAACTCTTCTTCACCTCGGGGACAAATAAAATAATAATAATAAAAAAAATTCCAGCCGGGTTTTCCCCTCCCTTTTTTTGTCCACCTTCCAATAACTCATTTATAATTTTCCCTTTTTCTCTTCTTTTTTTTTTCTTTTCCCCAGTGCCCACAACCGGACACGAGGAAATTTTATTTCCCGGGTGCGCTTCGTTTATTTATTTTTATTTATTTATTTATTTATTTATATTCCTCCTGTCCAATTACGCCGAAATTTATTTGGCTTTCTCGTCACAAAGGGAGATTTCTTATTGTTCGGATCCCGTAATTCACACCCCACACTCTCTCCCCTACCAAACGACCGGGCTCGAAGGGCGAAGCAGCTCCCGAGCCCCAATTAAATGCGAATTAACGCCAAATTAAACCAGAATCCAAAATATCCGGAAGAAACGTTTCCAAGCCGGCATTTATTTTTAATGACAACCCCCCCCTCTCCCCTGCCCTCCCCATCCATCACCGAGAGGAAGAGGTGGGAAATGAGGAAAAAAGGGAAATAAAAAAAGATGATTTTCATGTCAGACGCAAAAAAACTTTCACTTTTCTCCCCAGATCTTGGACTTTTCGTGTTTCTGTCCCGACGGGTCTCGCCACGAGTGGGAAAACATCCCCTTTCACCTCCCCCAAAAGCCCCGGTGGTCCCTGAAAAGCGGGAGGGGCGGCTCCTCCCAAATTCCCTCTTCCCGCTGGATGCTCCCAGGTTTGGTGGGATTTCACCTTACCCCCAAAACCACCTTTTTTACCCCCAAAAAACGAACCTCTCGAGGACTTCCCGGGGGATTTTGAAGTGATGGACCGGGGGGGAAACCGGGCTGGGGTCCCGGGGAGGGGGTTACATTTTCTCGCCTCCGCAGGTTTGGGGCTGTTTTTGTCACCTTCTTATTTTTCTGGTACCTTTTCCCCGCTATTAAATCAAGGGGGAAACTCCGATTTTTAGGAGTTTTTTTGGGACTTTTCCGAGCCTGCAGCACCCGAACCGTGCCCGGGAGGGGGTCGGGGGACCCCAGGGACCCTCTGGGAAAGCTGATCGGGGGAGGGGGGTGTAAAGAAAACGCTGATTCTTTCAGGTGCCGGATTCTGATGAATCCTCGGTGACGTGTTCAGGTCACACCTGCCCCCCCCCAAAAGGGACATCTATAGGGGATTTATAGACCCCTATAGATCCCCATTACCGCGGGGGAGGGGGGATTAGGGAATTACACCGGAGGGGGAGGGGGTGTTTCCATCTTTCCGGTGGGATCGAGGGTGGAAATTCGTCTCCATCTCCGTCCCGGGGATTAAAACCCCACCCCAGAACGCCCCTCGAGGTCGGTCTGGGTGGCCCCTGGGAAGAAGGGAGTGCAAAAAGGGGGCAGAGAGGGCCGGGGGGGACCCGAAGGACTCGGCAGAAGAGGAGCAGCCCCTCCCAGAATCGCTAAAACCCCCCCTGTGAGCTCAGCGAGACCCTCCCGGCCCAGCAAAATGTTCCCCCACAAACACTAGAGAGGATTGAAGCCCCAAATTAGGGACCCTGGAGAAGGCACTTAAAAAAGGGGCTTCAAATCCCCAACCCCCCTGAGACCCTGAGATCACACAGAGCCCTCCAAGCACCCTCAGAGCCACCTCAGCGCCCACAGAACCTCCTCAGCACCCACAGAATCTCCTCAGCACCCACAGAGACCCTCCAAACACACAGAGCCCCCCAAGTACCCTCAAAGCCTCCTCAGCACCCACAGAGTCCCACCCTCAAAACACACAGAAGACACTCAGCACCCACAGAGACCCCTCCAAGCACACAGAACCCCCAGAACACACAGAGCCCCCTCAGCACCCACAGAGACCCCTCAGCACCCACAGGGTCCCCTTGACACTCACAGACCCCACAGAACACCCAGAGCCCCCTCAATCCCCACAGGGCCTCCTCGACACCCCCAGAGCATCCTCAGCACCCACAGAGCATCCTCATCACCCACAGAGCCTCCTCAGCACTCACAGAGCCTCCTCAGCACCCTCAGAGACCCCTCAGCACCCACAGAGAACCCCCCCAAAACACACAGAAGCCAATCAGCACCCACAGAGTCCCCTCGACACTCACAGACCCCACAGAACACCCAGAGACCCCTCAGCACCCACAGAGACCCCTCAGCACCCACAGAACCGCACCAGCACCCACAGAGACCCCTCAGCACCCACAGAGACCCCCCCCGAACACACGGAGCCCCCTCAGCACCCACAGAGCCCCCAGAGTACCCCCAGGGGCCCCAAAGCACCCACAGAGACCCCTCAGCACCCCCAGAGACCCCCAAAGCACACAAAGCCCCTACACACAGACAGGTAGCCATGCAAACACACGTGCACAGGTGTGAACATGCGTGAACACACATGAACACGCACGTGGGCACGTCCGGGCTGGCACACACAACTGGGCAGGGGCACACGCGTTGTGCGCACGGGTACAGGCCCAAACACACGTGTACAGCCACACACACGTGTTCAGGCTAACACACATGTGTACAGGCCCAAACACACATGTACAGCCACACACACGTGTGCAGGCCCACACACACGTGTACAGGCCCACACACATGTGTACAGGCCCAAACACACGTGTACAGCCATACACACGTGTGCAGGTCCACACACACGTGTACAGGCCCACACACATGTGTACAGGCCCACACACACGTGTACAGGCCCACACACACGTGTACAGCCACACACACGTGTACAGGTCCACACACACATGTACAGGCCCCCACACACGTGTACAGCTGCACACACGTGTGTACACTCATGAACACACCTGTAAAGCCCCCACAGATGTGTACAGCCCCCAACGCACATGTACAGACCCCAACATACATGTGCAGCACCAAACACACATGTACAGCCCCAAACACACGTGTACATCCACACACACGTGCACAGCCCCCAATACATGTGTACAGCCCCCAGCATACATGTATAGCCCTCAACATACATGTACAGCCCCAAACACACATGTAGAGACACACACATGCCTGCACAGACCCCCCCACACGTGTACAGACCCACACACACACGTAGAACCCACACACACGTGTACAGCCCACAGACACGCGTGTACAACCCCCCCCGCACACACATGTTCACACGCACACGCAAGGCCCTCACACGCAGACACCACGTGTGCAGCCACCCTCGTGGGGGGCGGTTTGGGGGGGCTCTGGGGGTGCTGAAGGGTTGTCTGTGGAGGTGGGGGCGTGGGGGGGGGCTGTGGGTGGGCGTGGGGGGGTGGAGGTGGGGGGGCGTCTGTGGGGTTGTATGGGGGGGTCTGTGGGTGGGTGTATGGGGGGGGTCTGTGTGTGGGGGATGGGGG
>JAWWMA010000549.1:0-10605 GCA_035041425.1 Mionectes olivaceus | reverse complement strand
CATCCCATCCCATCCCATCCCATCCCATCCCATCCCATCCCACCCCACCCCATCCCATCCCACCCCCTCCTGGCCTCTCTCTGCCCCACAGAGCAGCTGGCAGAGGTCGCAGTCAGTGCCAAGAGAGCTGCCCTGGGGGGAGTGGGCGCCGTGGGACCCCCTGGGCCCCCTGGTCCCCCAGGGCCTCCTGGTGAGCAGGGCCCCCACGGCCCCATGGGGCCCCGAGGTGTCCCTGGCATCCTGGGAGCTGCCGGGCAGATCGGCAACGTAGGACCTAAAGGTGGGTGCAAAATTCCTGCTCAGGGCTGGCTCTGCCTCCTCTGCCACCTCCAGCCCTGGGCAGGGGCAGCCCCCACCCTGCCATCCCATCCAGTGTATTTTATTCCCACTGTGGCTCCACCTGTTCCTTCCCTCCCTGTCTCTCTCCCCAGGGAAGCAAGGAGAGAAGGGTGAGCGGGGGGAAGTTGGCCGTGGCCACCCAGGAATGCCGGGTCCCCCGGGGATCCCAGGTGAGTCCCTCTGTGCCTGGCACAGACAGGGCTGGGTGCCCCTTGCTGGTGGGATGGTGAGCCCAGGAGTGGCTCTGAACCTTCTGCTCCATCCTGCAAAATATCATAGAATCATAGAATAGATTAGGTTGGAAAAGACCTCTAAGGTCATCAAGTCCAACCCTTGATCCAACTCCAATTACTATATCATGGCACTAAGGGCCACGTCCAATCTTTTCTTAAAAACCTCCAGGGATGGTGAATCCACCACCTCTCTGGGTAGGTTGTTCCAATGCCTGATTACTCTCTCTGGAAAGAATTTTTTCCTAATATCTAACATCTAACATCTAACCTAAACCACCCCTGGCATATGTCCATGTTCACTCCATAAAACTCCTCCCTCTGCTCCCTCCTTACTCCCTGTTTGTGGCTCTGCCCCCATCCTTTCCTGCCCCCTGGCACTACCAACACATCCCCGTCCTCACCCGCAGCGTTTCCCCAGTCCCAGCCCCTCTTTCCCAGGCTCCCCAAAGCCCACAGGCTCCCGTTCCCACCGCAGGTCTCCCCGGCATCCCCGGCCACGCGCTCGACGGCAAAGCGGGCGAGCGGGGCTTGCCAGGAGCCCCGGGAGAGGCTGGAAGGCCGGGATTGCCGGGTCCCACGGGACTGCCCGGCTTCTGTGAGCCTGCTGCCTGCCTGGGAGCTTCGGCTTACGCTGCTGCCCGGCTGCCAGAGCCGGGTACCGTCAAGGGCCCCCTGTACTGAGGAGCCACCGGCACCAGCCAAGCCACAGCGGGGCTGGCGGCGAAGAGACCACAACACTGCAACCCCCTCCAGCCCTCCCACCAGCCCAGGGGCAGCTGGAGTTCGGCAAAGCACCTCCCCGGGAATTTAATTTTGGGGGTGGGAAGGACCCAATCCCGCGGCTTGGGAGTGGTGGGGAACAAAGAGCCGCCTCAAGCCCCGTCCTCGTTCACTGGGGTTCGTTCCCTGCGCCCCCTTCCCCAGAGAAATAAATTGTCTTTTCTACAAACCCTCCTGCTCTGTTATGTCCTGCTTGGGGCTGAATGGGCTCATTGAAATTTCCTTTTTTTTTGACCTTTCCTTTTTCTAAAATTTAAATTTTTAAAGTCCCCCCCCCCTCCACTCCCCCAAAATTGTCATTTGGTTATTTAAGGGACTTCCCAGGTCCAGCCTCGTTCAGCGCTGGGCACCCACAGAGCTGTAAATCTTTGTAAAAAAAATAGGATTATTTTATAACTGTGAGTAGAAAACCACCAACTTTTTAAAATGGACAATAAAAACCAAGATGGGATGATTAAGAACTGAAATGTGTTGATTTCTTTGTATCAAAGTGAGACTGTACCAAGGGGGTGGAGATTATTTGAAGGCTGAATCAGTTTTTCTGTTGTTTCAAGCCTGTTATTGGGGGTCTCAACGGCTCGTTCACATCCTTGGGGACCAAATTCAGCCACTCAGTGAGTTTGCTGAGCAAAAGTTCTTTCTCCCTTCCCACTGGAAATGCGCAGAGGGATTTCCCTGGGCGCCCACAGC
The DNA here is from genome assembly GCA_035041425.1 of Mionectes olivaceus. Taxonomy (NCBI): domain Eukaryota; kingdom Metazoa; phylum Chordata; class Aves; order Passeriformes; family Tyrannidae; genus Mionectes; species Mionectes olivaceus. The sequence continues at coordinate 8,563 of JAWWMA010000549.1, read as the reverse complement.
GAACCCCTCGGGCACCTTCACGCAAGGCCCAGTCAAACCTTGCAGTCAAAGGGGCCAGACAACCATCAGTGAGGCTGCCCAGGGTATTTACTGATCCCTTAAAGGTTGCAGAGGGGGGCTGTGGATCCGGCGGGATCTGCAGGTGTCCCCCTCGCTGCTGCCCTCCACAGCAGGCAGGATGAAAGCCCCGCAACAGCTGCGCTGGGTGAGATAAATAAAAATCGATTTCTGTTTATTAGCAAAGTGTGTTCGGCTCGGCAGGGGAACAAATCCCACGGGAGCCGCGGAGGGAAGGGCTGGATGGGTCTTTCCAAGGGGAAGGGAGTGTCGCTGCCACCGGCACAGAGAGCACCAGGAGCCAAAAGGGGGCTTGGGAGGTTGGGGGGGTCATCTTGGCAAGGGCCAAATCCCACCCTCAGGTGTCCTCATCCCTCCCCTTCACTGTACAGCAAAGCCTTTTGCCATATGGATCCTTATCTCCTTGGCAGGACGAGGGGGAATGGATTCACATCCCAAAAAAAGATGGGATATTGGGAGAAAATCCCTCCCTGGGAGTGTGAGGAGGCCCTGGCACAGGTTGCCCAGAGAAGCTGTGGCTGCTCCATCCCTGGAAGTGTCCAAGGCCAGGTTGGAGCAACCTGGGCCAGTGGAAGATGTCCCTGCCCATGGCAGGGGATGGAATGAGATGATCCCTAATATCCCTTCCAACCCAAGCCATTCCACGATTCTCCAAGTGTCCTGTCCTCATTCCCCATTTAAATTTGCTTCCCTGTGCCCTTTCCAAACCCGGATTGAATCAGCTCACTTGAAGGGGATTTGTCTTTTACTAAAATAAAACCTAAAAAATTTGGGAGCCAATTGCGAATGTTTTATTCGCACGTAGGAATTCAATCAAGGAATTAAAGATGCCGTGTGTTAATTAGGGGTCAGACTCCAGTTGTTTCCTGTGAGTGGCAAATCCAAACCCACCTCTTCATCAGAGCCCTCATAAATATTCATCCAATAAACAGCCGATCGGATGCCATGGCAGAGACAAGAGAGGCTGAAATCCTGTGGTGCCTGTGGAAATGAAACCGCTGGAAAACATCCAACCCCGTCCCAAATCCCCCCCAAAAAAACAGCTGCTGGGAGAGGGGAAGGAATAGCCTGGTTGAGCGTTTGTCTCCGTTTCCGGGCAGATTCATTTCTGTCGGGAGGAATGATCCAGCTTGTCCGAGCCCTTCGGGGCATCCCGAGGACGGACCGCTCCGCGCTCCAGCTGTGCCGCACATCTGGGGCCGCCGCAGCCCATTCCAGCTCTTCGCTCTCCTTTTCCCCACGAGAGGGAGCTGCCAGCCCGTGGAATTCCCTCTTCCAGCCAGCCCGCGGCGGCGATATTCCCAATAAACGCGGTTTTTTCCCGTTGGAAAGGGCTGGACGATCCCGCCAGGGGGGAGCGGGAGGGAAAGGGTGAACCCCCTTCGTTCGACCCCTTCCCACCTCTGGGATGGACGCGGCAGGGCTGGAAGGCACCGGGAGAAGGGAAATCGGGACACAGAAGTTTCCTGCAGGGACACAGAGGGGCTGGGAACTGTGGCCCTGGAGCAGGGAAAAGCCACTTCCAGGAGGTGACCGAGGGCTGAAGCTGAGCTGGGGCCCTGGAGTGGGAAAACACCAATTCCCAGGACAGACCAAGGGCTGTGGAGGCTGGAAAGCCTCTGCTGCGCCTGCAGAGTGTCCTGGGTGTCCCAGGAGGATGCAGAATCCCCCAGAAGGGGAGTCCTCAGTCTTGCACCCAGTGCAAGGGGTGGCCAGGGGGGAGGATGGAGCAGGAGCACAGCCAGGGACACTCTTCCAGCTGATTCCACAGCCTCTGGAGCCAGCACAGCTTCCCAAAAAGCGCTGACTGCAGTGGTGAATGAGCTCTGCCCTGGCAAGGGGCAGCTCTGACCTTCCAGAGACTCCCCAGCACATCCCTTGGCACCAGCAGAGCCAACACTGGGTGCTGAGCCATCAGAGCCTGGCAAAGCCACTGTCTGGGAGGATTAAGAAGAGCAGGATTTAATTAAAATGCCAAGGAAGAGCTGTCTGGAGCTCTTGCTCTTTTCTCTCCCATCTGCTGGTGCCTGGTGGCTTCTCCTGGGAACCAGCCCAGGTCCTTGTCACCTCAGCCAGTCCCTGGTCCCAGTTGTTGCAACCTAATCATGGCTAGGCTTGACCTGTTCTCCAAGCAAAGATGTGTGGAATCTTTTATAATTCTCGCAAGGGCTTCGAGAACCTGCTCCCAGGCTCGTCCCTGCAGCTACAAAGGGCCTGGGAACACCAGGGTGTGGAGTTCGGCACCGCCTCTGCTGTCCAGGGGATGGGAAAGACAAAAGGGAAGAACGAAAAAGGAATTGAGACAGATCCCTTTGGGTTTGCACAAACTGCCCTGCCAGACCTGCTGAGGCTCCTGCAAGGGCTGTGCTTCCCCTCCCAGCTCCTTTGGAAGTCCTGGAAAAAGGAGAAAAGGAGGAAACAGTTTGATTTCTGTGGCCTGGGGTCACTAAGTTCCACCTTCCACTAGCCCAGGTGGCTCCCAGCTGGCCTTGGACACTTCCAGGGATGGGGCAGCCTGTGCCAGGGCCTCCTCACCCTCCCAGGGAAGGATTTCTTCCCAATATCTGAACTAAACCAGCTCATGGACCACCCTCAGACCCCCCTGCCTCCTCCTTGCTTACCCATGATCACCCACCAACATCATCCTCACATCCCACCCCAGGTGACATTTCCCTGGCACAGGGGCCACCCGACGTGCCCAGGGCAAGGTTGGCACATGAATAATTCAGGAATGACACAAAAGTTTCCTTGAGCTGATGCATTGATTAGACCAAATTGCCTCCCTCACCCTCGAGGAGGTAAAGATGAGCTAATCACCGTTTGTTCTCTCTTGATAGATGATTAACCACAAATTAGAATATTAAACAGAGGACCTTGGGTACGTAAATTAACAGCTGAGAACTAAGTTAATTATTGGAGGAGCCATAAAACTGCTTATTTTTAATTCTTGCTGTCATTGTTTGATGGTTTTTCGCCCCTTTTTGGAGAGGGGGTTCTTTTGGAAAGGGTTTGCTCTGCTGTAGGAGTTGGGTCAGCTGGGACACACAGGGTGAATTGGAAGGCACAGCCTCACTTTGCCCTTTCTAACTCAGTTTTCCAACCAGCAGAAGCAAATTTCAGGACATTCTGGGTTGGAAGGGACCCACAAGGATCATCGAGGCCAACTCTTAAGTGAAGGGCCCATGCGGGGATTGAAGCCACAAAATTAATCTCAGGCTCCATCCAAAGGCACTGGGGGGCACAGCAGGACAAGGTCAACCCCTCTTAATCGGGGGTTTAGGGCAGCAACACAACCTCAGACTGGTTTGGGTTTGAAGGGACCTTGAAGATCATCCCATTCCACCCCTACCACGGGCAGGGACACCTTCCACTGGCCCAGGTTGCTCCAACCTGGCCTTGGGCACTCCCAGGGATGGGGCAGCTCCTCTGGGAAGCCTCCCTGAGCCAGATGTCACACAAGGAGCTCCTTGCAAGCAGCCCCATCCCTCTCTGATCCCAGTTAGTGGTGCCAACAGTGACAGTGGTGGCATCAGGCCACCAGCACACAGAGTCCTGTCCCCCCCATTCCAGGGGTCCTGCCACGCTGCTCCCACACCCGGCAAAGGGGGAAGGAGCTGCTGACAAAAGGCTGATTTAATTACTAGAATTGTTCTGATTACAGCCTGCAAACACTGTTATCTTGTAATTATTGCCAAGAACATGCCATTAGTACATGATTAAACACAACGTCTTGTGGGCTGCTGCTGATTGTCTGATGCCTTATGAACTTAATTGCTTCATGCTGATAGAGAGCAACGGGAGGGATGGAATGGGGCAGTGGCTCCAGAGGGGGAGTTGGGGCACCCTGCAAAGAAGGGGCCCCTCAGCTCCCTTTCCAGATGCTTGGCCTCAGCCAAAACACAACCAGGGGCAGGATTAGCACCTCAGTCCTTCTCTTGCTCTGCCACGGACCAAGATTCCTCCCTGGGAGCCCTCGGGGATGAGCCCAGCGGTGCCTGCCAGCCTGGGGCAGCCGGGAGCAGCTTGGGTTCCTTCCAGGGAAAAATCAAGTAGCTGCTGCCTCAGGGACCCTTCAGCACCTCTCACACGCTGTCACCCTGCCCTGGTGACAAGGACAGACAAACTAATCCTGACATCTCATTAGCAGGATTAATTTGCAAGCTCGTTCTCCTCTCAGACCAGAAACTGGCACTTCCACTTTTCCCCCTCTCCGAGCTCGGCTCCCTCGGCCACCGGACTGCCCGGGTTCCAACTGAGCCAAGAGCAGGAAAAACACCCCCCTGCTCTGCCTTCCCTCCCCTCCTGCCCCACAAATGAGTGCTCAGGTGGTCTCTGGCTGCTCACCTGCACCCCCCTTTTCCCTCTGTGCTGCCTGCTTCCAGAGGATCCTTCTGGATCTGATGCTCCTGGGATGACGCCTTGCATGGCATGGGGAAAAACCCTTGGAAACACGGCTGGGCTGCTGGATCCCACCTCACTGCAGTGGGGGGAGTGGGATCTCACCCTCCCAGCCCCACTGGGCAGAGTCCCCGTGTTGCTGTGCCAGGGATGGTGCCGTGGTTGGAGCTGCTGCTTTTCCCCGATCCCGATGGACTTACTCCATGTAACTCCATGCAGAACCTGCTGTCCTGGTGACAGGAAGGAATTAAAGGGGGAAAAGTAGAGGAAAAGGTGAAAAAGCTGCTGTTGGGGTGGGGTGGCCCAGGATGGCGCTGCCTGTCCCCAGTCACGGCTCCGGCTCCGAGCGCAGTTTGTGTTTCTCCTGGAAGATAATTCCCACTGCAATAACTTTGCTCCCATCAGGAGGCAGCCTGGTGTCAGATTCGTTTCTGTAACCCACCGAAAACGCCTTTTCCCTTTCCCTTTTGTCCTTTCTTTCCCGTCTTGCAGGAAAAGGAGAGAAAATCCCCAGCAGATTTGCTGTTTATAGAGTCGCGTGGAGCTCGGGCAGATCAATACAACAAACTGTTCCATGTGATTCCCGAGTAAACAAGGTCCCAGGCAATTCAGCCGAGTGCCTGTCACGTTCAGCTACCCTGTGGATCAGAGCCTGAAAAGAACCCAAAATGTCTCTTTGCAGGATTTAATCACAGCTCGAAATGTCTCATCTCTCTTCAGCACCAGCTGCATTTCAGCCTGGCTGGAGGAAGCAGTTCGGGTGCCCAGGCAGGGAATTTTGGGGAATGGGGATACAGAGGTGAGGAGGATGAGAAGAAAAGGGGGACAGTGGTCAAAATGAGAGGCACAACATACCAGGGAAGCCCAACCCAAGAGATGCATCTCCTTGTTTTTTCCTCTGTTTGCTGGTGCTGGGTCTTCACCCCCTCAGCCATTTCTTCATCGCCTTTTGGGCCTCCCAGTTCGTTCCTGGAGGTCCCTGAACCCCTTGGCAAAGGGCATCTTCAACACCACCAAACCCCTCTGCTCTCCCAGCTCTGCTCCCAAGTCCAGCTCTTGCTTGTTTCAAGTCAATAATTTTCCCTTTGTGGCTCGAGAAAACGCAAACATTTGGCATTAATTCCCATTTCCTCTTCCTTATTTATGTATTTACGGCCCACAGAGCATTAAATCTCCACGTGTCAGCCACCAGGCTCATATTTCAGCCACACAGTGGCCAGAGGTGGTTGGGGGGGACTCTGGGATGTGCAACAGGAGGGTTTGCTGGTTTTTTTTTTTTCAGGATTTGGCTCCAGGTGGAGCTGGGTTTTCACAGCTTGGAGATTTGCATGTCCATAAATCCCGGTGCCAACTCAGCGCTCAAGTCAACATCGGAACAAACTGTGTCAACAGCACTGGAAGAAAGGAGAAATATAATAGTGCCCACAGAAATCCATCTCTCCACAGGGATGGATTGAAAGGTGCTCTGTTCCTCCTGGGATAAGCTGGCTCCCTATCTCCAGAGAGCAGGCACGGGGTTTCATGGCACTGCAAATCCAGCTCCGGGGCTGCTCGTGCCGGATGAAAACCCTCCGTGGCTCTGTGATAGAACAGGCTGATCCAGGATAAATTCCCTGTGCCAGTTCCTGTTTGCTCAGGCAGTTCTGAGGGGCTCTGTGTGTGTGTGACAGCTTTCTGCTGGATTGGGTGCCATCCCTCCCTCCTCCTGCAAAGCGTGGGGGACGGGGCTGGATTTCCTCCTGGTTGCTCAGGGTTGTGCTGAGCCAGCTCCAGCTTTCCCACCAGGATTGTACAACCCAGGGCCAGGTACTGCACAGAATCCCAGGATCATTAAGATGGGAAAAGGCCTCCAAGATCATCAAGTCCACCCCGTGCCCACCTTATCCCACAGCCCAGAGTACTGAGAGCCACAGCCAGTCCTGGGGACACCTCCAGGGGTGGGGACTCCACCACCCCTCTGAGAGCCCATTCCAATCCCTGACTACCCTTTCCATGGAGAAATTCCTCCTGATGTCCAACCTGACCCTCCCCTGGCACAGTTGAGGCCGTTCCCTGAGAGATCTCAACCCCCCCTCACTGCCAGAAGGGCATCCACCCACTCTGTGAGTTGTGACTGATGAGGTTGGGGCAGGGGGGAAGAAGAGGAAAAATGGAATATTTTCAGTTTGCAGCCAAATTTAGATTGGGTTGTGGCAGGTCAGGCAGGGTGCAAGTATTTTTTGGACCCACAGGGGAACAGATCTTCTCACTCCAAGTTTTCCTTAGCAACACAATAAATGAGCCCACAGCACCCACATTAGCGTGAGGGGCTGAAATCTGCTGATGACCTGATCATGTGGACACACAGGAGAAGGGGCTCTGAGGTGTTTTAAACCCTTTCCTGCTCTTTACAAACCCCCCTCCTTTTCTCCAACACCCTGAGCTATGGGGACCCTGCACGGTCTTGTTGTGGGGACCCTTCCCAAGTGACGGGAGATGTTTGGCAGAATTCAGAACCAGAATTGCATTTCTTTTCGTTTAGGGTTGTCAGTTCCCTCCTGAAATCACTGCGCTTTCACATTCCCTTCCAAACCACCCCCTTGCTCATGACCTGCCCTTGTGCCGCGTCCCCGGCGCTGCCCACGCTCTCCCCAGGGTGGGTTTTACTCCCTACCAGAACAGGAGGTGGAAGGAAATCAATTTGAGCTGATGGGGCTCATAATGGCAGGTTAGGGAATAAGGGAAGCATTAATATCCACCTCGTTGTAAGCCTTGGAACAGTAGGGTCCCAAAATTCAAATCGCTTCTGCTTCAGGGACTTTAATGAGGTAAAGATGAGGCCTGACCCTCAAGCCACAAGCTCCTGCTGCTTGCCCAAAGGAGTAACATCATCACCTGCCTCCTGGGAAGGGAAAAATGAGCAATTCCAGGGGAAATGTTGGTTGTTGGGACCACGGTTGGGAAGGTGGGGTGAGAACCTCTGTGTTTGCTCCCCAAGACAGTCCCCGGGGTCGGCTCGACCAGCTCGCAGCGGACAAAGAGATGCCTCCAAAGCTCCCAAAAGGAGCCAAAATAAATGAACCTATAAATATCTCTGTCCCTAACTGCTCATCTCGCCGTTGCAGATGTCCTTTGGCAGTGGAAATCCCCTTGGCCCCTTTTAGCTTGTACATATTTAATGGGAAATTAGGTCTTAAATCCTCCGTCTCTTTCCTGGCTGCCGGAGGAGGGTGAAGGGTTGGCCCGAGGCCAAGGGCAGGATCAGGACTCAGCATTCCTGGGGTGAACCCAAGTGTTGGCACCTTCCTGTGGGAATCCTGGCTCTGCTTTTTACCCATCCTGGCCATAAGCAGAGGTTGGAGAGAGCTGGAGCCACCAGAGCCAGGCTCGATAACCAGGGGGGAAGGACGGGGTGGGCCCTGCTCCACATACCCCTGTTCTTCACCAGCCCCAAATGTCATTTCATAGTTATGATTTATAATTTTATAATCACATCGTTACTAATACTCTATGTTATCTCTATTTTATATAGTTTTTATGGTATACTATAATTTTTTATCATTATTTCTCAGCCACGGCTCGTCCCAAGGGCACGAGGCCACCCCGAGATCCTCCTTCCCAGCGTGTGCCCCCATAAACCTGCTCCACGAAGGGAGAGAACGAAGAAATACTTACAATAATAAAGAAACGTTGAGGTATTTAAGGGGAACAAGGGAAAAAAGAAAGGTTCAAAGAGAAGGGCTGGGGAAGCTCACTTTTCCTGCCGTGGGGGAGGGAGGTGATCACCAACATTCCCGAACTGAGCATCTCCTCCAGCAAGATACCTGCACATGGGGCTCAGCCCCGTTTCCATTCAGGCTGCAGGGGCAGCACAGCCCCCAGGGGATATTTTGCCACCAGTCTGTCCCACTGCACACCCCGGGAATTCCCAGGGCAGAGCCGGTGGCCACAGCATGGGCTGAGGAACCCCCCCTGAGCCTTTGGTAGGGCTGTTCCTCCTGCAAATTCCCATCCAGGAATGCACTGATTCTGTGCAATCCCCACCTCAGATACAATTATATCTCATAATCTGCTAAAAGCCAGGATTTATCCCCTCTTTGATAGGCAG
>JAWWMA010000547.1:0-10609 GCA_035041425.1 Mionectes olivaceus | reverse complement strand
TCCAAGCCCCGTCCAACCTGGCCTTGGACACTTCCAGGGATCCAGGGGCAGCCACAGCTTCTCTGGGAAACCTGTGCTAGGTCCTCCCTACCCTCACAGGGAACAATTTCTTCCCCATATCTGACCTAAATCTCCCCTTGCAGTGTGAAGCCCTTCTCCCTCGTCCTGTCTCTCCAGTTCCTGGTGAACAGTCCCTCTCTGGCTTCCCTGTAGGTCCCTTCATATCCTGGAAGGGAAGAGAGTTTGGATCCTGTAAGTCTTCCCACACTGTAAGTGCCTGAACTAATACACTGGATATTTTAAGAGTGGGTGGGCAGCAGAGCAGTCTGGAAGAGTGAGAAAGTCACACCATAACACAGTGGCTGCAGGAGCAGGGGAACAACACCAGCTCCTTTCTCTTCGAAGATGAGGCCACATGAAGCAAGAGATGAAAATAAATGCTTTATAACAGCAGTCGCTGTCATTACTACCCAATGAATTTTTATTTTGTGAGCCCATGGTAACAAATTCCATGCAAAAAGTAAGATTTCCAGACAATAAAGAAAGAAAACCCAACCATCTTTTGGATGAGCTTTTCCTTCTTCCCATTGCCAGGGGTGGATCCCCCGGATCCAGGGAAGCAAAAGGCATCTAAGACAGATCCAGACTGGCATCAAAACCACATCATGCTACCGACAGCAGCAGCACTGGGGGACAAATACTTGTGTTGTGATTTTATTAGGGAACCTTTGCTGTGTGCCCATTTAGAGGCACCTCTGGGCACACCAGTGCCACCAGCCCCGGCCGGCACTGCTGGCACCGGAGCCCCTTGGCAGCAGTGACTCCATGACCAGGTGGGATCCTGTTTGGCCCCATAGTCCCCGCTCCCCCAGTCTCAGCAGTTCCCCTCAGCAGCTCAGCCCCAGCTTTCCTGGAGCACAACCCGCACTCTGGTTTCCTGAAGAATTTCAATCCTGGCGCAGGGACACAACGAGGGCTCGGGCTGGTGCCTCCAGGGACAGGCCCCAAGCAAAAGTACCCCTGGGCCAGTGACCACCCCCCAGTCTGTGCACCAATTCCAATACTGGATTCAGCTTTGGCGGATACAAACCACTCAGAAAAGACCTGCAGCCCACCACAAAGCCTGTAATATCACTCCACAGCTGAAGCTGGGTGAGCTCAGGAGCCACAGCCTCTCCAGGAATATCACAGCTCCTCCACTCATCTCAACTGCCCTGACTCCAGAAAAAACCTCCCCCCTCTGATCCCTACACAGCAATTACACTCAGAAATGCTTTGCTCGGTAAGTTCTGCCTGAATGAGACAAGTTAAAGGGCGAAAAAAGCGTATCAGTGATGCAGCTGACTTTTCTTCCCCCAGAGTACCCTTATCTCAGTCATCACACTGTTGAAGTACACAGACTTCAGGGATTGAAACCCTTCACCTCAAACTCTAGCTCAGCTTTCCTAGAGGGGGAAAATGAAGCCAGATTAATCTGGAATAGTTATCTAACCTGGGGCACCTGCCCAGGCTCTCCTTCGGCACAGCACGGCCCTCCTGGTGGCACTGCAGGTGAGTCACACTGAACACAGCCAGGGAGGCTTCAAATTCAAGCAAGAACATCCCTGCAGGCTGTAACTCATCCATCACCCCTTTCCTGAGCAATTGGCCCTCCTGGACACTCCCATACAAGTTCACCCAGAGCCCTGTCTGACCCCAGGGAAGGTTTTCCTCTCTAGATTTGTAAACATCCCATCAGCTCTGTGCCAGCAAAGGAGAAAGGGCAGAAATGTCCCTATGGATGGAGTGTGAGGAAAAAAGGTGGTTGCCCCAGCCGCTGCAGTTTTATTGGGAACATCAGCACCATCCTCCACTTGTGCTTGGGAAAATGGGGTAAGGAGGAAAAGGCAATGCCAGGCATCTCTTCCTTTACCAAAGGGAGAGGAGAAAAGAGAAACAAGGCTAAAGGGTGGATTCTGTCTTTAGATAATATGAATCAAACAAATAAAAAGAAAGGCATGAACACACCAGCATAAGAAAATATCATTAAAACTCATTAGTTCAGTCTTTCATTAGATAAACTGGAAATGAGTAATGAGTGTTTCAAGCCACAGGGAGCCCTCCCTCTAAAACCTCGTCCAAACATATTGCTTTTGTTGGACCACAGAGAAACCTAGAAATAATATATGTATTAATATGTAAGTGCTTTGCTGTGAGGGTGGGGAGGCCCTGGCATAGGGTACCCAGAGAAGCTGTGTCTGCCCCAGCCCTGGAAGCGTCCAAGGCCAGGCTGGAGCAACCTGGACTAGTGGAAGGTGTCCCTGCCCATGGCAGGGAGTGGGACAAGGTGATCTTTCAGGTCCCAGTCTATGATTCTATGACTTTATTTACACTGTAAAAAAGAATCAGTTCCCTCCATACCCCTGTGGGTTTTCTGTTTTCCCTTCCTTGCACCATCTCCATTCAGAATGATCATCATTTTCTTTGGCATTATGAAAATGTTTCAGTCCTTCAGTAACACCCCCACCGCCCCGGCAGGGGAAATGCCCTGTAAAGGTTATTTCCAGAGGAAGGGTTGTATTTACATCAAAGTTGAGGCTCAAGGCGGGTAACACCCTTAAACTACTCATTCAGCATGCGTTAAATGCGGTGTGAAGAACTCTCAGCCCTCAATGCCCAAAGCCAGTGTGCAATTTTCTACACTGCTGTTTTTCTTCTTCCCTAAAGCAAATGACTGTTACCAGGCAGGAACATTATCTTTTAACATCTTGCCATTTGCTGGGCCCTCATTAACATTCAAGTCCATGCCAGCGTGAGGAAATTTTTAAACAGCAAAATATTCTTTGGCCAAACTTTTGCACAGTCAAGGCAAAACCACCAACAGACTCCAATTTCTCCCCTCCCTGTGCTCTAATCCCAGAGGAGCAGAACTGCTCCATCATTTTAGTTATGAAAAAAAATTCAAGTAGTCTACAGAGATTACTGACAGCTTTAACTACACTGCAGAACCCATATATCGGTGTAACTGCCTCAGAGTTTCCAAGGATCTTCATAAAACACTCAAGTACAAAAGGTCATCACAGTCTGGGGACTTGTGACCAACCAGGCCAGTGCCAAGGCCACGGGCAGGAACTGATGCCCAGGAAGTTCCACCTGGACAGGAGGAAGAACTTCTTGGCTGGGCAGTGACCCAGCCTTGAGCAGAGAGGGGCTGGAGTCTCCTCCCTGGGGATGTTCCAGAGCTGTCTGGACACACTCCTGTGCCATGTGCTCTGGGCTGGCCCTGTTGGAGCAGGGAGGTGGCACCAGATCCCACTGTGGTCCCTTCCAGCCTAACCCACCATAGGATTTCTGTGACTCCAAAGGCTAAGTGTTCTACATTAGGAATAAATCCCAGTAAAGGACAGCGAGGCTTTCAGCCTAACCAAGAAATGTGCAGCAGAGGCTCCCAGTACTGACAGTGTACAGCATTCCTGGGCAACAGGAGAGAAACTACACGTGTTCCTTCAACGAGCGCTGCAATCCACACACCGGTCAGATTCAGGGTCCAAAGTGAAGTAAAGGTAATCATGGAATCACAGAATCTCTGGGGTTGGAAAAGACCTCCAGGATTACCAAGTCCTACTTTTGACTGCTAAACCAGAGCACTGAGTCCCACATCTCCTCATTCTGCGAACCCCTCCATGAGTGCAGACTCCACCCCCTCCTTGGGCAGCCCCTGCCAAGACCTGACCACTCTTTCCAGCAAGAAATTCCTCCTGATGGCCAACCTGAGCCTCCCCTGGCACAGCTGGAGGCTGTTTCCCCTTACCCCTTTTCACTCTAGCCTCGGTACACCACACTCTAAATCCATTCTAATTTGAATTCCCTTATCTGTATTATCCATGCAGTTAAGGAGAAGAGCAAACCTTGCCATCAAACTTCGTTGCGCTTTGCAAATTCATATTAAAGCTTGGTTTTGCTAATACCTTTGACAGGGATCCTTGTGGGTCACTTCCACCTCAGGATATTTGATGATTCCATGCATCACAGATGGGAAAGACAGGCAGCATGTGCCCTTTTTGCTGTATTTAAACAGCACAGATCATTAATGAAACAGAGAGATAGGGTCTGGCTTTATTTAAAAAAAAAAGATTGCCATTATTAGTGGTACCAGCTGGATGTTATCTACTCTTACTGCAGTGAAAAAGCTGTCCTGGAGCAGCACACAAATCACCATCTCCATTGTTTAAGCTGGAAATACCTCAGTCTGCTTTACATTCCCCACAGAAGAAAGTTTTCTGAATAGGAGAACCCTTAGAAGCTGAATAAAACTTTACACTAAATTGAATTAATTCAATGCATCACAGAAATGAGACCTTCCTCCAGCTAAATGGTTGGCTTGAATTCAGGGCCTTGTTACAAATTCTTTTCTCTACTATAATGCAATTATGTATGGCTATTAACCTGACATTTCCCTCACAGATCCTTTCTTTCAGACTACCTGAATGAAGAAAGGGCTGAGATGTGTCTCCCCAACATGTCCACGATCATTCCACGCTGCACCATTTCAGACAGAACATCACACTTTGAATGCAGACATAAAATACTAATGTAGTAGCCCTTCCTACTCCCTCTTGTAGCATTTGAAGCACATTAGACACTGGCAAGTATTTCACTGCTTTAGGGTTTGTGCACTGACACTGACACCATGCAAAGAAAGCAGGATCAGTGCCATGTGTAGCCAAACAGCAGCTTCTCAGAAGGAAGTTTTCCATACACCACAAGGCCAGGCTGGACGGGGCTTGGAGCAACCTGGGCTAGTGGAAGGTGTCCCTGCCCATGGCAGGGAGTACAAGGACATGATCTTTAAATCCCTTCCAAGCTGTAACACTGAGCCAATCCCCAGCAATCCCAGGCAAACATATTCAGTTCTGCAAACAACACTTGCCTTTCTGGATAAAAATGTTAACCAGCACAAAACTCTCTGTGGGTTTGTGAAGTGATCCTTCCTGGGAAGGCACGGAGAGGTCAGGGCTGTGCTGAGGGTGAAGGGGGAGCAGGGAGTGCAGGCACAGCAGCACAGGAGGGGATGAACGAGGTAAGTTCATTTAATGAGCTGTTCACATCCAGACCTGTTGCTTTTAAACAGCCACATGCAGTGCTTGTCTGCAGGGTTCCACGAGTCAGCAACAAGCCTGCAAGGAGCAAATAGCCAAGGCAAACATTGGGTTTTTTTAGAGTATTCATATAATTACTGTTCTTTCCACTGTCCCCCTAATTGGTGTTTGCAGAGCTGGATTCCTATGGTGCTGTCTGTGGAAACACGGGACCTGTGCCAGCAGCAACAAGGGGAATGTTATTTAATAAACTGCTACCACTGCCTTGAACGGCAAATTTGGAAACTGGGCTCAGGTACTTGCACTAGGAGAAAAATGCTCTCCCTGGAATCACCAGCTATTCCCATATAGAATCATTATATTCCCATATAGGGAATCATTAAGGATGGAAAAACCCTCCAAGACCACAGACCTGTACCTGTGAGAGAACACCAACTTACCCACTAAACCATGTTCCCAAGTACCATGTTTTTTGAGCGCTTGCAGAGATGGGGACTCGACCACTGCCCTGTGGAACCTGTTCCAATGTCTGATCATTTCCATGAAGAAAGTCTTCCCAATATCCAACCTGACCCTCCCCTGGCACAGCTGGAGGCCGTTCCCTCTCCTCCTGTTCCCTGGGAGCAGAGCCTGATCCCCCCCCCAGCTCCCCCCTCCTGTCAGGGAGTTGCAGAGCCAGAAAGTCCTCCCTGAGCCTCCTTTTCTCCAGGCCGAGCCCCCCCAGCTGCCTCAGCCGCTCCTGCTGCTCCAACCCCTTCCCAGCTTAGTTCCCTTCCCTGCACACACTCCAGCTCCCCCCGGGCTCTCTGGGGTGAAGGGCCAAAACTAGACACAAGTACTGGCTGAAAAACAGCAGAAACGAGCTCAGTGTTAAGCTTGTTAAGAAGCTCAGCCCCTCAAAAGTCCAAGCAAAACTTCAACGTTTTTCAAGTGACAAAACCCCCTAAACTGCACTCCCATCCATCCTGCCTGGATTTTAGAGCTCGGCTACAAAAGAGGAACACCCTGCAGATCAACAGCAAAGCAGGTAAAAAGGACGTGTTGATGCTTCATGACCCACAAAGCATCTGTTCCTAAAAAAGGAAGCTCCAAACCAGCTAACTTAGGTGGCCAGGTTACATCTTTTCAGGCTGCAAGAGGCTATTTCACTTTCATGTGACACCGAGCTCTTGCAGTGCACTGATTTTAAGGAGAAACAACTAGTTTTGCATTAGATGTCAGTGGGTGTTTAACGAAACAGTCTTACAGATGCTGTTAGAAATTAGTAGGTTTCAACAAAGTAAAAAAAAAATCAGGAAATTCACTGGCAAAGCTTCAGTAAGCAGCAATATAATGCACTGCTTGTTAGGCAACACAAAGCAGGGCAGGCAGAGCTCAGTACCTGGGAAATGGCACCCCTCTGAATGCTGATGCCCACAGGGGCTGCGCTCGCTGGGGCTGTAGCAGAGCCCTGGGCAGGCTCAGGCCGGCACTGAGAGCCTCAGGTGCTGTGGCAGTGCTGTCATCAGTCACAGTCGCCTGGCCCAGCTGTGCACTGACCCGAGGCTGCCCAGCCTGGGATGTGCCAGTGAGGTGCCATCTCCTCCCTCCAGCACCCTTGATGAGAAGCCCTGTGGCAGCAGCACACCCCACAAACAGAAATTCAGGCGTCCCACAGCACGCCCTCCACTGTCACAAAGCTTTGATATGGAGGGAACAGGGCATTAAGTCTGTGGTTTGCTATGAAACTCTCATTAGTGATGCCCCTCTTCATGGCAAAGCTAATTTGGAACCCACTGTTTTCCATCTTTGTTTACTGTTTCGTGCTGACTGACAGCAAGTATCAGTTGCTGGGTCCCAAAGAGTCCCACCACGAGCCTTGCATGCTTTAATTTTTGCTACATCTTCTGAACAACCTTCACCTCCTGCCCACCCCTTTTTCCACATCATTTTTGAAGGCACTGAATGAAGACCATCAGGTTGGGCAGAGGTCTCATGAAGGGCATTACTGACCACAGGGGGAGAGAAGGGAAGATTCACCCTTCAGGGAACCTGCCATAAATCTCTTTCCTTGGAGATCACAGAATCACAGAATATCCTGAGCTGGAAGGGACCCACAGGGACCAAGTCCAACTCCAGGCCCTGCCCAGACACCCCAACAATCCCACCCTGGCCCTCAGAACATTGTCCAAACCCTCCTGGAGCTCTGGCAGCCTTGGGGCTGTGCCCACTGCCCTGGGGAGCCTGGTCAGTGCCAACCACCCTCTGGGGGAAGAACCTTTCCCTGAGATCCAACCTGACCCTGCCCTGACACAGCTCCAGCCATTCCCTGATTCCTGTCCCTGGCCTCCCCAGAGCAGAGATCAGAGCTACCCCTCCTCTGCCCCTCAGGAGGAGCTGCAGACCCTGGTGATGTCCACCCTCAGTCTCCTCTTCTCCAGGCTGGACAAGCCAAGGGCCTTCAGCCCCTCCTCGTGTGGCCCCTTCAAACCCTTCCCCCTCCCCGTGTCCTTCTTCAGACGGTCTCTAAGAGCCTCAGATCTGGCTTATATTGTGGCACCCAAAACTGTCCCTGGGACTTAAGGTGAGGAGATACTCAAAATTCAAGAAAGATGGGAGAAACTGGACCTCCTGGTGACATCATCCCTGCTGTGAGCAGCACTCTGCAGCCTCCATGGCTGCCGAGGTCCTTTCCAACCTGCACTATTCTAAGACTAAAGCGCCGGTTGCCCAAAGCACACTGAGGGTAATTAAAATGTCCTGCTGTTCCTTTGTTCTCTGCCCTCTCTGCTCCTGTCTCATACAGTGGTTCAGTGGCTCACTGGAGAGCCATGCTGGTTTGAGTTCTTTCCAAAATCTAGGAGTCAGTGAGACCTGCTGACACAGACCGCTCAGATTCTTCTTTCTGTGCTGCTCTGCGCACAACACAGCCCACTGCACTGTCCCAAAATCAGTTCTCCCATTAGCCCATGATGTGGCACCGAGCTTGGAGGGACCTTCTGTACTCCAAGGTGCCCTGTGGAGCCCAGGTAGAGCTCTGACTGTCCCTTGGCTGTCCTGCTCAAATGAGACAGCACTTGCTGAAATTGCTCTTTGCATTTCCTTATCTGAAAGCTATTAACTTCTGCCCTATCGCTTCCTTTTTTCCCTGAATTAAGAGTTCATAGTGATTTCATTTCTAAAGGATATGTACTAAGAGTTCTCCTCCCCCGTTTCCATTCATTTTGAAACTCCTCTAGAAATTCAAACTGCTTGAGAGCACTTTGTGCATCACTTAGTGATGAAAACATGATCACTTGACTTGTCATCTCTAGCTTTAATCACCTGAGAATCCTCCTTCCACAGCCTGACCAAAATTCTGGATTGTGCCCATTCTCCTGTTGCTGGGAGTCTCCCTGACATGCTCCACCATAAATCTTGAATATATTCCTGCTTCCCTAGCAGAGTGCCCTGGGCTTCCCAGGCTGCTGCTCCATCCTCATCATCATTCCAGCAGCTCCATCAAATTTCTTTTCCCTGCTTCACATATGGCATGTGAATTCCCTCTCCAGCTTTCCCAGACAAACAGCTCCATCTTCCCTGTCCTCGTGCCCAAAGGTTCCACTGCAGCCCAATCCACTCCTCAGCCAAGCACCACTTACTTTCAACCTGTAAATTTATACCCAAACTTTGCTAAGATCTACTAAATTAGGCCCAGAATCAAGCTCTAAATAATTCTTTTTACAGTTCTAGGTTCACATGAATTTTGCATTAATCCCCTCTCTCAAATTTCCTTGGGACTGGATGGTTAATTCCTTGAAACAGCTTTAAATATCAGCAAAGACACAGAGCAAACTACCCCATTCCAAGACAGTCTGAATTCAGAGCTGTACTGAAGACAGAGAGAAAAATCCCAACCAAGAAAAGAAAAACAAAGGACAGTATAGCCCTGGAAATTTATCTTGTGCTGCAATATTTTACCTGACCCAAATTCTTCAGTCCCAGGTGTGGAAACCAACCGGATCAACGCCCCAAGGAGGGATGTCTGTGCTTTGTAAGGCAGTTTCACACAGAATTCTCCCCAGCAAGGATTTAGAGGAAGGCAGTATTTTGGCTGAGGCTCTTTTCACCCCCAGTGCGCTGCAGTCGTGGGTGCCTCGGCGATACAGTCACACCCCAGCTCAGCAGGGGCCAAGCCATGTCTGGTGAGGCTCACTGGGGCAGGTGAGCTCAGCAGCTGTGACACAGCACGCCTGGGGATCTGCCTTAGGGCAACACTCACTCTGCTTCAGCAATTACAGCCCAAACTGCTCACAGCGGACAGCAGCTTTCCCTGCAGTGCTTGGAATCCGTACAAGTTCCGCCGGGAAGGCGAGTGCATGATAAGGAATGCGACCAAGGTATCCTGAAGGACCTCAGATTTACCAAAGTGCAAAGAGAGATGCCCTGTTCCATGGGCCACAGCATTTGTGCTTTTGCTTATTTGTGGAATCATCTCGGGATGGGTTGGGATGAAAGGGACCTCATCTGGTTCCACACCTGCCATGGGCAGGGACACATTCCACTAGTCCAGGTTGCTCCAAGCCCCGTCCAACCTGCCCTTGGACACTTCCAGGGATCCAGGGGCAGCCATAGCTTCTCTGGGCTCAGCCTGCCCTCATCAACAGGAAAAAGAACTAAGGAGGGGTTTCAGTACAACCTACACTTCTTAGAGTGGAAGTGAAGCCTCTTGGCAGGTTATCTGAGTTAGAAATAAAAGGTAAAACATAGAATTCCTTATATTCATTCAGGCAGGATATGTGGCTTTTTTCCTGTTTGTTTAGGGGTTTTTCGTAAATAAATCCTTTTCCTGTAACTCCAGACATAAATGCCTCAGTAGTCCTTGTTTCAATTGATAGAACATGTTTGGGGGTCAGCTTTTTTTCCAAATCAATACTTTAATACATCTTAAAGCTGGATTAGAACTGTCATGTCTTGTAAGCCTTGAATCCTCAGTGATACAGGTCCTTACACCAAACAAGATGGTACTGACACATGATGAAAGGCTTAGTAATTAGCTTTTCTTAGCAATTAGAACATATTAATAGAAAATTGATTAATTCCAATCTGATCTACTGGATATCATAAATGCACATTAACAGCTGCTTGTGAAAGCATTAGGACTTGGGTTTTTACTCCACAGTAAGAAGGTAACAGAGCTCCAGTCTCAGCTTTCCTTGTTTTTTCCAGGTTCTTAACCTTTAATACTGGATGTGCATTAGAGACAGTTAGAGCAACAAAATTCCCTGCAGAAATTGCTCTGACCGAGAATGAGTTGCAAGGCAATTTACATGGCAGTGCACTATTTCCTGTGCAGAAAAGGAAGAGCTCCGAGAACTCAGAAACCAATTCCCTGCCACAGCTCTAACAGAGCCTGTGTGAGCACACAGACAGACACATTTCATTGTAGAATCACAGAATACCCTGAGCTGGAAGAGATCATCCAGTTCAACTCCAGGCCCTGCCCAGACACCCCAACAATCCCACCCTGGCCCTCAGAACATTGTCCAAACCCTCCTGGAGCTCTGGCAGCC
>JAWWMA010000545.1:0-10666 GCA_035041425.1 Mionectes olivaceus | reverse complement strand
TGGATTTCAGTTTTCTCTTTGCTGTGATCAGTTCAGGTGTATCACATAGCCAAAATGTAATCTACCACAGCTATCAATTGTGTTGTAGCATTGGAATATGACGTATAATAAGACAAGAGGGAATGGGTTTAAACTGGAAGAGAGTAGGTTTAGATTCGATATCAGGAAGAAAGTCTTTACTGTGAGGGTGGTGATACACTGGAATAGGTTGCTCAGAGAAATTGTGGATGGTCCATCCCTGGAAGTATTCAAGCCCAAGTTGGATAGAGCTCTGAGCAACCTGGAAGTTTCCCTGCCCATGCAGGTGGGCTGGGGCTAGATGATCTTTAAGGTCCCTTCCAGCCAGACTATCCACAGGTGTACTGGACTAAGTCTATCAAAGTTCCATGAAGGGAGCATCTCTCATACAAGAAAAGGCTGATCTGTGACAGTTTAACTGAGAGAGGAGAAGGTTCAGGGGGAACCTTTTAATGCACAATGACCTGGCTGCAGGGTGCAAAGTATATGTAGCCAGCCTCTATCAAGTGAAATCTAATGATAAAGCAAGATAAAATGGGCTCAAACTGATATTCAGGAAATCATATTAAAACAATAGGAATTACTTTTTTAGTGTAAGGATGAGCAACCGTTGGAATGGGCTGCCCAGAAATTTTCTGGAGTTTCCACCCATGAGACATTCAAAACCCAATTTTGGGCAACCTACATTAGCTGACCCTGTTTGAGCAAACGGTTTTTACTACATGAGCTAAAGAGGTCCCTTTCAACTTCACCTGTGCTTTGATTCCATTTCTCTGTGACAAATAAAGAGAACTGAACATACACGGAGTAAAATGAAGAAAAATCTCAGATTGGCGTTTTGTTCAGTTAGAAAATGAAACTGCAAATTCAGAGTAACTCCAGAGTTTCCAAGGGGAAAGTGTTCCAATTTCACAATGAAAATAACTATCTTTTCATCTTGTTTAAATTTTTTTCAGAAAGATTACATTCTCACTATGACTTCTGTAAAAAAATTGAAACATAAAATACAAAAATTCTAGTCTAGATATCTTCTAATTTTACAGTGTTTGTGGTAAAACAGAGTACTTCTAGTGACTTCTATTTTTACAGTGTTTGTGGTAAAACAGAGTACTTCTAGTGACTTCTATTTTTTCTCAGTTCTTATTCCTATGTACAGTGACACCAATGCATTAATTTACATGACTATGTATTAGCTTGCTGCCTTTTATCATAAATTCTCAAAATATCAGAAAATGTCCTTATGTGTCTCATGACCCATAACAACTCCCTCCTTCCTTATGTTCAAAAAAACCTATTTTGGTCTCTTCTTCCATCCCTTTTGCTGCTGGAAGCAGGTCGGTTATGTCCTTACTGAAAGTTTCCAGCCTGTTGTCCTCATGCAATCTCTCTTACTTTTATTGCCTTGATTAAGTGCTTTTGTTGCCAGTCTGGTGCATAATACCTCTGAACACCCACTGAAAGTTCAATTAAATAGGAACATGAGTGTTAAAATAGTTTGAAATATTTAGTATTGCATTACTGTATTTAGTATTGCATTACTACATACAATCCTGTATGTATTAAATATACAGTGAGTCTACCTTTTCTGAAACTAGACAACTAATGTAGTAAGAATAAGGATCTGAAATACAGCAATTATTTAAATACACATTTGCTAGAAAACAAAGATCAATCTGAGGTTTTGCTATCTGCAGTCCACCCACTCATCCACACTAATATAGTGGTAGCGGAAACAAAAAAAGAGAGGGAGTTACAGGCCTGTAATTTCTAGCAACAACCTCTCAGGGCAGAAAACAAGAGGATATTTTTGCTTATTGCTTATGTGACTAGAAAGTTTCACAGGAAAAGAATGTGTTCCTTTACTTAACTTTATGGAACAGCTCTGTCAATGCAAGAACAAATTTTATTTCCTACCAAGTCCAGTGACTCATTCCTACCTTTTTTTACTGTGATCAAACATCAGTATATATGCAAAAATTGTTCTTCAGAAGAACTACCTACATGATTATGACCACTTCTTTGTCTTCGGGTGTGTGCGATGGTGATCAAAAGATCATTTACATCAAGAAGGGTTGCATAAAACCTGTACCAAACAACAACAAAATAAAAAGAAAAAGAAAAGATTGACCATCTTCTCACTTCCCACACAAACTCATAGGCTAGCTTGCAAAAGCTTTCTTTGTCCTGTTAATTTTTTTGTCATTGTATCCAGTGTACTGTGATAAAGCCTAGAGACAGTTGTTGCCATTGAGAAAAATCTTTTGCAAGTGGGAAGTTTTCTGCAGTTACTTGAAATACGAAACAAATAAACGGGCAAACCAATAGGAACTCTGTTTTTAAGCTTCAACTGCTATGAAGCTGAACTGTTTGTAAGCTTGTTTGCCAATGCCCATGTGGATCATGCACTCCAAAGAATTGAGCAAATACAGGAAAAAGCATCATCTTGATGGTGAGAAATGGGATAAAACAAATGTTGTTTATTTGACATTCATGTCTGTGTAATATGATCAGAGACAACCCTATGTACAACTTAATTATGGATAATGTATAGAGCGTCAGGAGTCATGTTTTGAGTGCTTAGGTCAGCATGTCCTAAGAGAAGGACTATATAGAAAATTTCACATATGCAGGACATTTCTGAATAAAGGTAGGCAGTTGCATAGGAATTGCCTCTACAATTTTTTTTGTATGAATTGCTTTCCTTCCTTACCTCCTTTAGAGATATGAAAAAACTAACAATGCTGATACATAGAGCACTGTGAACTGAGTTAGTCCAGTACATTTTGAAGGAGGTCGAGCAAAATCCAGCCATTGCACTGCGCTGGATTTTCAGGATTAATTTAGCACTCCTGAAACCTACAGAAAAAAAAACAAAACAAAAAATATTTTTAAAAGAAAAAACAAGTCCTGCGATGCAAAATGCTACATAAACATGACACACATAGGGCACAGTACTATGAAAGAGTCTTATGTGCTTGTTCAAGTTATTGACAGTTATGCTTTATCTGAATTCTATTACGGTATTGTGCCGTATATTGGTGAGAGTCTGGAAGGTAACTTCTGCTCTGTATGTGCAAATTCCTTAACTCACTACTAGTGAAGATATCAAATCATTAAAACAACATTCTCATATAATATTAGGACCTGTTGTCTTGGCCCTAAGTTTTTATATTGACTTTCACATCAGATTTATGGAGCACACTGCTTTGTTCCATATGTTATACATATGAACAAAACCCATTTTTCTTTTGTTGTGTTGCTGCATGTTACCCTGTTCTTCTCCCCCTAGAACTGAATGAATTATATTTCTTTAAAACTTGAAGATGCTGGATATTATGATCCAGAATTCTGTCACAGACCAGGTCAGACAAAATAAGACAATTTTAGAACTTCATAGGAAAAGAAGATAACTGTGCACTATGTGCAAGGAAGGTGAGAGAGAAACAAGAGGAGGTCTGGTATTATCTCCTTCTTTGAACTTAAAAAATAAGAACAAATATTAAAAAAAAAAAGGAAAGAAAAGAAAACTTAAATTAAAAAAAAGGAAGGAAGAATAAGAAATATAAATATGTGAACAAACAAAAAATATGAATACATTTTTCATATCTACAAAAGTACTTAGACTAAACATGTAAACATATAATAAAATTTAATATTTTGATGGAAAAACTTATTAAACAGTAAGGGTCCATTAGACACAACAGCAAAAATAAAAGCAGGCTGCTACTTAATGTTAAAAAGATTAAATAAGCATAGTTTAAACTAACCTGTTGCAAGCTAGCAATAACCCTAGAGAACAAAGTCTTTTTTTTATAATTAAGGTGACATGTCTGTGCATTTTGAAATTCCAGTTAATGGAGAAAAATCCATAATAAAGGTTGTTTCTATAAGGATTCCTAAAGGTTAGCAGGCCTCAAAATAAAGTTCAATAAATTTTTAAAACAGTTAATTTCTGTTCTGAAATGTAAAAAAAAATCACAAAATTTCACTCATGTGAAAAACAGGATGTTAGTTATGCCTGCATATATACCAAGTAGTTTCATCAAAATCAGTCATTCTGAGCAGAATTCACTTGACCTATATTTTGAGAATTATGCTTGTGGTGGATTTTTGGAGTAAGAACTCAACATTAATTTAAACAGATGTAGCATTCAGTGTAACAGATACCAATTAATTTTTCAGAATAGGACTGTAGAAAAGAAAATATTTGTAAAAGAGTTGTTTACCCTCTGTGCTCTGTGAATGCTGGTCTATAAATACCAGAGGTGGTTGAACAAAGATACTGGGAGTAACTTACTGTTGGGCCATCTTGGGGGCCTGACACTATTTAGTCAACTGTGTCATTGCAGCATAACTGATAAACCCAAACAACTACCTCACAAACACCTTTCGCTGTGCTGTGTTATATGGACTTGATGCCACAGCCCAGCATTCACTCAGAGTTATCTACATTCAGCACAGTAGCATACTCTATGTGTCTGTGCTGAAGAATCTTTGTCTCTTTTGTGACTACTCGTTTAGGGCCTTAATTTCAAAATGTATTATTATACAGAACTAAATCCACTCTTCTTCTAGGCAGCACTTACAAAAAAACCAGCAGGACTTACAGTAGTCTGCATACATACTATTGATTTCAAATGGTATTTTCAATAATGATGTCAATAGTGTTCTAAGTTGGTGCTGATCCCTGTGAGGTAGATTTATTTTCTGTTTACAAACAAAAGAATCATTATTGTATTTTGGTTGGAAACATTTAGAAATCTATTTGTGTGTAAAATTAAACCACTTGGAATCAACAAATATTTTGCTGACTGCCTTCTCTGTTTTCACTGAAGATCTTTTTAGCAATATTAATGGTTTCCCTACTATAGCCAACTGTACACAGTGTTTCGTTTAAAAAAAAAGAGAGAATCACAAACACCTTTTTAGGCTTCTTTGGTCTTACCATGTTCTGAGAAGGCATTCACAAATAAATGTAGACATTCTTCTTCCACAGACCCCTTATACATTGACTTTAAATTACTTCCCAAATACTCAACCAAAAAATATTGTAGAACAGTCTGACAATTGTATCCTCTTTATTTATTGCTTTTGTTTGTTTATTTATTTAAATCAATGCATTTGTACCCTGTGTTATAACATATGTAGTTAGGGGAGGGTACATCACTGCCATATGAATACCATGCATCATTATTAAGAAACTATTTTTTTTAAGTGTTTTTTTCATATTACTTATCAATTTAGAAATTAAACATGCCTCAGAGTTCATTCTGGTTTAAAAAATTATTTTGTTATTAGACAACTCTTTTCAAATCAGCATCTCCCAACTTGTAAAATTAGCTCCATAAATGTAAATATCTGAGAAATATCTGAGTGTAAGTAGATTTGAGTTTAACTACATGAAAGCACTAAAAAGCTTTGAAAGAATGAGTAATTATAAATTCTAGTTGGGTTATTCATGACATGTTTATAGTAATGATAGATGACAAAGATAAATTCAGTAGTGTTATGCATGCAGCAGTGAACTTGTATACACTATTGGTGCATAATTCAGGACAGCCTAAATGTAAATGAGAGCTAGTAATTTATGTGGTCCAAATTGTCAAATTTATTTTATATATATAAATGCATACAAATACTTATGGATATTTGTGTGTGTGTGTGTGTCTTAGGTCAAAACCACTACAGTGTGTATGTATGTTTATCTCTATCCACTTCATGAAAAATTGATAGTTACAAAATACCTCGTATATGCTTAAAGTACAGTAACAGATGTGTGGTCTTTCCTGCTTTTACATAATGTGGTTAGAGAAAATCTGAAATTCATCACTTTTCTCAGGTATAGATGCACTATACACCTAACTAATCCTTATCTAAATGACTCTTAATGTAACCCGTGACTCCTCTTTTTCCTAGAATTTCAGGAGTAAGTTTCATCCAGTCTATTTCCAGCAGTGTGTTCACTCACTGGAGGTATGCTTTATAAATTGTGTTAGATAGAGTAGCAACCATTTATAACTGTAGAGATCCAAAGATTCAACATGCATACATGATCTAGCTGTACTAGCCTCTCTTTTTAGTTAACATTAGATAATGAAAAGTCATTGATCTTAGGATGAGATTAACCGTCATTTTGAGGTGCCTGCCGCATTGCATACTTTCATTGTCTCCAGTTTTTTGTGACTAGCGCAGTCAGAAGACACATCTTCTGAAGTTTATATTAAAACAAACAAATTTGCGTAATTTTTGGAACAATTATCTCAATATTTTTCCATCCTTTAGTTCTTTTTCACCCTTCGACTCTGTAGATATCTATATAGAACACTAAAATAAATAGCCTTTTATTTCAAAATTTGTAGGTAAACTGGAACAAGGAGATACACAGGTTTGGTTTGGACATACAGTAAGTGTACTAGCACAGATTTACAGCTAGTAGTTAAGATCTACCTAGTGTTTTATGATACTTGAGTTCTTATTACAAGTACAGAATGAGTGTCTGCACGTCTCTTGCAGAAGAATTATTTTCAGACTTACCTTGTTAAATGAATCAGATGGAAGAGACATGGATGTCATTTCTCTTGACTTCTGCAAGGCCTTTGGCATGGTCCCCGCAACTTTTCTCTAAACTGGAGAGAGACAGATTTAATGGGTGGATTGCAGATGAGGAATTTATTGGATGTTCGCATCCAGAGGGTAGGTAGTGGTCAGTGGCTCAATGTCCAGATGGAAATCACTAACAAATGGTGTCCCTCAGGGATCTGTACTGAGACTAGTATTATTTGTTATGTATCATTCAATGTGGTATATGCATAGACACCTAAAAACCAGTGAGGGTACAGCACTAGCATCTGGTTGGCATACTCCAACCAGAACTAATCACATCACATCTAAGACTAACCAGGGGAATTTAAAAAGGCTTCAGTTACAACTGTGTAGTCTTCGGGGAGAAGCATGGCAAAAAAAGGAAACAAAAGCATAATTTCTTTCTTACCACTGCCACAAAGGAGAGACCCTCCAGACAAGAATGTTAATCTGTGACCCAGTTCTGTCCTTCCTGTGTTGACACTGGAGTTTTCCCTTTCCCTTTTCTCTTTTCTTCCTCCTCACCCCTGTCATCTGTATTCCTCTCTCACTCTTTTTCATCCCTCTTTTTTTCTTTTTTCTCTCAAGAGTACCATTTAATCACTAGAATCATATGTATGCCACCAGATATGCCCTCCTCTAATAAATCTTCATGTACGTGTGAAGCAGTCTCAAGATCGTCTGAGAATCACACACATTACCTACAAGAAATTACTAATTTTCCAAAACTCATCATCCTGTCTTTTCTTGTATATATATGTATCTATATATATGTGTGTGTATATAGTGGTTTTACATTCTACACTGTAGATGTATGCATTAATCAAAAGATGCTTAAGGACCTTATCAGTATAAATAACATAATAAAATCCTGGTATAAGACACTAGCTTGTTATGATGCTAAATGACAGTTAAACATGGGAATGACGTTATACCCTTTCTAATAAAGAGATGGAACAATGAGTTTTTTAACATTCTTCCAAACACCAAGCAACCATTAATAATTTTTCATATGTGGTAATTTCTTCGATAGCAGCAATAATTATAAAATCAGTCCTCAGTATTCACTGAGAGATAAGAAAGTCATGGCATTGCAGCTGCCTGTCTTTATTTGTCCCAAGGAGACTGTTTATAAAGGAAAATTAAACTTACCACCTCAGTTGTTCTTAATTTAATAACTTAGGTCATTTCAATTCTTCTGACTGTATTATTTCTTTGAAATGCCTGCATTTAATACTGTCAAACTTCATTTTCTCACAATGATTTTTTTGTTAGATTCACTTAAGATTATTTTCTCCCTTTATATCATTCAGACATTTAAAAGACTTACTACACTTCTCAAACACTTTATATTTACTTACAGAACAGTGCACGTAACATTTGCAGCTGTCTGCATCAAATTTCCTCTCTATTATTTTCCCTTTCTTTTTCTAACCATGATAATTTTTATTATTATCTTATCTAGAGGAGAAAATGAGTTTTAAAATTTCATAGCTTTATTTTTTTCAGGCAATAATTCCAAAGACAGAGTATTTCTGAGATCTCAACTGAAGTTTATTTCAAAATTGCAGTCATCTTGTTTTGTGTTTCTTGATTGGTTGAAGTTCATTGTTTCAGTTTTTCTTCAAGGACACATCCCTTCCTGTTCAAGAAAAAAACCTTAGGGCTTGAACACTTCAAGTTTTAAGTGTGTGTGTGCGTGTGTGTGATAAGACAGAGATTTTGAAACATTTTGTTTTGTTACTGCCACTACTTGATCTTTTCAATCTCAAGCCTTTTTCCACTAAACAAAGTAGAATTGCTGCCCAGTGTTCTTCTGTTTAAGAACCAGTTGCAGATATTACATTGCCTGAGAAAGCCTCCAGTATGTTCATGCATATCACTTAAAAAAATCTTTTTAGAAACATTCCCATCATTCAAATTTTAAGAGAGCTAAACACAGTAATTTCCTCTCTTTTCTTAAAACCAGTGCCCATCACCTTGACAGAGACTGATAAAAATTACAGTAAGGACAGTGAGTTCCTGCGTTTCACGTAGACATTTTTGAATCTACATTTGTATTCATGAATTTTGGTGGAAATGTTTGCAATGTTGACATCAATAATCTGAAATACCTACATCAGGTTTTCTTTAGAGACAATGAAGAGAAGATAAACAGCTTTAGTACATAAGTGATCCAATCAGGTTAAGACATTTACTCTGATCATATAAATTGTACCCCAAATGGGTTTGTCTCTCTGACTAGAAAGAGTCTTAGACTTCTGTAGCAAAGTAGCCAAGGGAAGGTTCTCTGCAAGGCATCATAAGCAGGATACAATGATTGTGTGAATGTCCAGTTGCATGTACTATTAAAATGGATTACAGTATACTCAGGTTGTGGTTCCTCCTGTTGAGAAACAAGCTTCAGTGAGACCCCCTTTCTTTCTCAACTTCTCAGAGAAGTTTAGGTGTGGCTTGGTCCACTTAAGTCTCAGATTTGGTCTACAGTTCATGCCTAAAGCTTTATAATATATATAAAAAGCTATATAATATATATAAGTTCAGCTAGAAGCATACAGAATCACTGTTTTTAGCCTTGCAGCATTCACAATTACAAAGCACCTAAATAACTATCTCAGAGTTCTATCTCCATATTTCATTGAATCCTAGTGCTTTTTTACTCACCTGCTGAAAAATGTTTGGACTGGACTATCCTGGAGGAGTCCCTGCGAGACAGGAGATCCACCCAGAAGCTGCCTGCAACCTTCAGAAATCAGTTTGCCCAATTGGCTCAGTCTCCAGTAGCATTTAATACTTACAGGCTGATGAGTACTGAAGTCATCTGCAAACATCTCATCTACCCCATACCTGGAATCCATTAGTTACATCAGCATTCAGACAATTTCACCTCCAATACTCACCTGGCATTCTTACCTTAGGTTAAGTCACATTACCTATCAGAGAAGGCAGAAAAGAAGAGGGTCTGTGCCTGTGTTTGTGTATGTGTGTGTAGGAAACCTGACTACCTTTCATCACTGTCACATCTTCCTGGGCTTGGGTGTAAACATGTAATATTTGTTTAATTTTCCCACATAAGTTTCATCTGAGTATCTAAAAGATCCAGGTAGGAATAAAATAGGGTGCAGGACTCAGAAGACAAAAGAATGTCCAAAACATCACCTGGAAGTCAGGCTAAATATCTTTGTTACTAGACCCTTAGGATTGGGCAGCTGAACTAAACATATATGTTTAGTAAGATAAATTCAATTTTTAATGGGGAATCTAAAACAAAGAATAGCAATTGAATTACTGTAGTGAAAATTATTTCAATTTATTTTTTTCAACAAATTCCAAAATTTACATCTAATCCTTGCCTCCTGCACATTCGCTGTAGGCAATTCTGCGTTTCAGAAATTCATCTGATTGCTTCACTATTTAAGTTCCCTGCCAAGTGAAAAGGGAGCTGGGATTTGTCTAGGTTATGTGGAATTGAAGTACTAGGTGCTGTTTGAAATGCTCTAGCATTTCTTCTGTTGCCTCTGGAAGCTTTCCCTAGAGGGATCAGATTTCTCACAGGTTTGGTCTCTCTCGTATCTGCAAACCTCATACAGATGTCTCTAAAGCTGTATGGCTTCTCAAATAGGATTAGACATTTATGAATGGATAACTGAATTACACCCTAACAAATGCAGTCATTGAAGCATAAAGAGTGACCCAGCTGTCTAAATTAAGTGTTTATTTTAGGTTGAACTAAACAGCTGTTCAGACCTCAGTGACAGCATCTATTTCTCACTTGTCTTTAAAGCAAGCCTAGGCATCTAATTCTGTTACTGACACATTCTGAGTCTGAATCTGAAGCAGAATCCTACTTCTACACTTTTTAATCAACAGAGACACAAGGATTGTCACAGCTCGCAGCTCTTCTTTATTTCTCAAGGTATATCCATTAATGATGTATCACCTCAAATCAAAAATATAACTATCTCATCTCCATATAGAATAGAATCATGGAATAGATTAGGTTGGAAAAGACCTCCAAGATCATCAAGTCCAACCCTTGAGCCAACTCCAATTACTATATCATGGC
>JAWWMA010000544.1:0-10679 GCA_035041425.1 Mionectes olivaceus | reverse complement strand
GGGGGGGGGGTCACATCCTGCCCCCCCCCCCCATCCCTCCACTCCCAGCCCAGCCCCCTCCCCCCCGTGCTCTCCTCTCATAAAACCCCTTAAACATTGCACGTGACGTTTGGTTTTTAACAGTTTTGAGCAACTCGGGGAGGGGGGTAGATGGCGGGGGGCTGCCCCCCAACCCCTCACCCAAAAACTGGCGGGTAAGGGAGGGGGGGCCTTCCCCCAGCTCCCCCCAAAATCTGCTGCCGGTGTTGGGGGGGGAGGAGCCATCAGTGCAGCGAGTTGCCAGGTCTCAGGGGGAGGATGGGCCCCCCCTTCACTGCTGCACGTGAGGTGTGGGGGGACACACACACAACATCTGCTTTTGGGGAGGGGGGAAACAACCACTTTTGGGGGGGAAAGGGGGGTCACAATGCCAGGGACAAGGCTGCAGGAACAGCCCCCCAGGCTCCTGCCCCTTGTGCTGCCCCTCAGAGATGGGACCCCCGAGGTTGTCCCCCCCTGGAAGGAGGCCCGACCCCTCCACCAGGAGGAGCAGGGCAGTGGGATTGGGGGGGCTGAGGTGGGGGGGGCTTGTCCAGGGATAAAGGGGATAAAACAACGAAACACCAAAATTTACCCTGTTAAATAGAGCTGCCCGTTGGGGAACGGCTCAGCAGCGCTGCTGGATGGGGCGGGGGGGGTCACATCCTGTCCCCTCCCACCCCCCCAAAGCAGGGTGACCCCTCCCCAGCTGGTCCCTCACCCCCTCCCCGGGCTGGCGGCGGGTGCAGAGCGTGGCTGGCGTGGGCATGCGGGGACCACGCGGTGTGGGGGGCGTGGTGTGAGGGGCCTGTGGGCTCAGGGAACCTCCAGGACCCCCCCAGCAGAGCCCCCTCTCCCTCCCCTCCGAGCCACAGCGGCCTCACAGCCCTGAGAGAGCGGAGGGAGGGAGAGGGGGGACTCCCGGAGGAGGACGGGGGTTAAGCCCACGCCGTGTGTGTCCCCCCCCGCCGCCCTCAGAACTCCACCTTGCAGGCAGGGAAGGTCTCATCCTGCATGGCCACGGTGCTGTTGCTGCCCAGCACCGTGATGCCCAGCTCCTGCTGCCGCTCGTGGGTCTCCTGGTACCACTCGTGCATCACCAGCGAGTCGAAGGTGGGGATCAAGGTCACCTGCGGAGACACCAAGGACACCCCGGTCACCCCTCCCCTGGCACCGGGAAGGGGCTGATCCCCCCCGCCCAGGTACCCCTGGGGGGCTCACCTGGATGTCGATGCCCCACTGGTGCTTGCCGCTGAGGAGGGCGTCGAGGAGGGGGCGCAGCACCCCCTCCTTCAGGTGGTCGTCCCCGCTGACCACGTAGCAGAGGGAGCGGACGCGCCGGAAAAACTCCTCGTCCACGGTGCGGGCGCTCCAGGAGCCGGGCAGGTACGCCAGGTCCACGTACACGGGGGGGCCCTGGGGGGCTGCAGCCCGTGTGCCTGCAGGGTAGGGGGGACACAGCGGTCTGCAGCAGCCCCTGATCCCCCCAAACCCGCCGCTGGTGTCACACAGGGACCCCGGAGCGGGAGCTCCCCCCACACCCCGTCCCCCTCCCCGTACCTGCGGGTGACGCCCGTCCCGCTCCCGCTGCCAGCCGGGTTCCAGCGCCACGGGTGGTCCCGGGGGTGCGGGGGTCCCCGAGGGAGGGGCCCTTCTTGTCCCCGGGGGTCGGCCTGGCCTTGTCCCCGCTGTCCCGGGCCGAGCCGGCAGGACCCCTGGCCTTGGGGGCCGAGGAGGGGTGTCGGGGGGGCTCAGCCTTCAGGGTAGGGGGTGCGGAGCCCACGCGGGACGGGATCCTCTTCACCTTGTTGGGGGTCTCCTTCTTGCCGGGGGGCAGCGCCTCGGGGTCCACCATGCAGATTCCGGGCTGGGCGGGGATGGGGCAGGGATCCTTCAGGGGGGCCGGCAGAGGGTCGCAGGCTCTGGCCACGGCGCGGGGCGGCCGCTCCGAGTCCTCGTCCGACTCCAGCCCGTCGGCCAGGAGGGAGGGACAGTCCTCGGTGGCCGGGGGGACGTCGGAGTCGGAGAGGGTGGGCAACGACTCGCTGACGGAGGTGGGGGGGGTCTCCCCAGGGCAGCCCCGGGGCGGCACCAACTCCTGCGACGGGTCACTGTCCGACAGCTCCCGGGGGCTGGCGGCGGCCGAGGGCGACCGCTCCGACTTGGGGTGCTCGAACTCGCAGGGCGACACCAGGCACAGGTCCACGTCGTGGGGGGACTCGGAGCGGCGGCCGGGCCGCGGCGCCGCGTCCCCGTCGGCCCAGGGCGGGTGGTGGCAGGGCCGCAGCGGCAGCGACAGCCCCCCTTTGGCGGGCTCCGGCTCCGGAGTGTCCCCCGTGCCCCGGGAGCGCCGGCCCTCCTCGGGGGGGGACTCGCTGACCGGCGGCAGCACCTGCTCGAAGGAGACCGAGAGCGACTCGTCCACCTCGGTGGAGTGCGGGGAGCCCACCTCGGCCGGCAGTGAGGGCGTGGTGATGGTGGGGGACACGTCGGGGACTTCATCCTTGAAGGGGCTGAGGGACAGACACCCCGCCTGCTTCTCCTGCCCGGAGCCGTCCTGCCCGGCCTTGCCCCCGCCCGCCGGCCACGCGTTTGGCTGCCGGGCGGTGCCGGTGCCCGGCTCCTCCGCGCCGTCGTCCACCGGCGACTGGTGGAAGGGCGTGTGGCCGGCGCTGGCCGGCCCCGAGCTGGCCGGGGACATCATCTCCAGGGTCTTCTCCTCGGAGCTGCCGCAGGGGTCCTCGGCGCCCTCGGGGCCGTGGTTGAGCAGCCCGGTGGGCGTCAGGTCGAAGTTGACGCTGCGGTCGCTCTTGGGGGTCTTGGCCATGGGCGAGGGGGGGCACACGGCCCTCAGGGGGCTGCTCTCCAGGTAGCGGAGGCGCTGGGGGCTGTCGGGGTCCTCCAGGCCGTTCTCCAGGCAGGAGGATTCCCCCGGCCTCCTGGCCCCCCCGTTCTCCAGGGACAAAGGCTCCAGCTCGCTCTCGGCCGTGGCGATGCCCTCGTCCGTGGATTCCTCCTTCCTCCTCCTCCCGCCGGACCCCGGCTCCCGCTCGGCCTCCGGCAGCATGTCCTCAGGGGAGGAGGACTTGGAGCCTTCCGATGTCCCCGGATCCTTCCTGGCACCCACCTCCCGTGGGGTTTTACCCTTGGGCTTCTCCAGCTCCTTCTTGAGCGGTGGCTTCTTGATGCTGCCGGCCTTGGCCAGGGGCTTGCGGGTCTCCGGGACCGGCGTTTTCCGTGCAGGAATCTTGGCCGGAGCCTTGGCCTCTGCCTTGCTCTCCTTCGTGTCCTTCCGCAGCGTCTCGGCCTTCGTCTCCTTCTTCACCACCTTCACCTCCTTCTTGGCCTCCCCTTTCACCTCGGCCCCCTCGTCCTTCTTTGGCAGCTTCTTCTCCTCCTTCTTGGCAACTGGTTCCTTCTTGGGAGCCGCTTTCTCCTTGTTCAGCTTCGCCTTCCCGTCTGCCTTCGCCTTCTCCACCGCAGAGTCTGGCTTGGCTCGAGCATCCTTGGCCTTCTCCTCTTCCGACCCTGTTCTGGCCGTCTCCCCCAGGGATTTTGGCTTCTCCTTAACCCCAGCCTTCACCTCCTTCTTCTCCACCTTCGGAGTCTTCTCCTTGGGCACCGGTGCCCCGGCCTCCACCAGGCTGAGCTTGGAACCCGACTTCAGGCTCTCCTTGCTCTCCGCCCTCCTCTGCTTCAGCGGCTTCTCCGGCGGGGACGCCGAGCCCCCCTTCAGATCGTTCTTGGTGACCACGGGGTGCCTGAGGAACTCCAGGTGCTTCACCTTCTCCAGCCCCTCCAGGATGCGGGCCTGGGGGGTGCAGCCGGGGAAGAGCACCCGGATGATCTTCTCGGAGCGGCTCACGGGGTGCCAGACGAGCAGGACGCACACCGAGGTCAGGCACTGCAGGGGCAGGTCCTGCTCCTTGGGGTACCCGTTGCCCGCCCACTGCTGCAGGAGGAACTCCAGCTCCTTGGTGCCCTTCACGGGGTTCAGCACGTACATGTCCAGCCGGCCCACCCCCATCTTCTGGAAGAGCACGGTGGGCTCGGCGCGGGGGCCGCTGTCCCGGGCCAGCAGGTTGGGGCGGATGCCCAACTTCTCCAGGTAGTGCAGGGTCAGGGCGGCCTCATCGCAGCTCTTCAACACCCGGGAGTTGCCCTCGATGTCCTTCAGCTTCTCGGAGGCGTTGAGGAAGACGACGCCCAGCTCCGGGGAGATGAGGTTCTTGGCCCAGTCCCCGTTGCCCTGGGAGCTCTGGGACTGGGATGGGTCCTCCTCCAGCTCGGCCAGCTTCCTCTGGAGCAGGCTGTTGATGCCAGGCAGGCTGTCCGTGCCCGCGTGCGTCACCAGGATGGAATCGATGCGGTCCAGGTGCCGGACCAGCTTCCAGAAGGAGGATTTGGGGTTGGAGCCCCCATTGACCAAGACGTTGAAGCCGTTGACGGCAAAGAAAGCAGAGTCCCCTCTCCCGCCCGGGAAGATATAGCAGCAGGGCTTGGAGAGCTTGAGGAATCCCACCATGGTGGGGGGCTCCAGGAGGTCGAAGGGGGACTGGGGCTCCAGCGACTCCGACAGGTACTCCATGAACTCCTCCAGCCCCTCCATCTCCGGCAGGACACAGCCCGGGTTGTAGCGCAGCTCGATGAAGTCCTGGAGGTTGTGATGCTCCAGGCCCGAGTCCCTCCACTCCCCAAAATCGGGGCAGCTGATGGTCAGCCTGGCCTTGGCCGAGGGGTCCGCGGAGCTCAGGATGTCCCCCACCTGTGAGGGGACAGCCGGGGCTTCAGGGGGGGAGGTGGCACCAGGGACAGCGGCGTGGCAGCCACAGGGGGGGTCCTGCCTCACCCCCCTTCCCTGGGGGTCCCACGTTCCTGGTACCCACGAAAGGGGGACCTTTCCCTGGTTCCCTCCCAGCCCTGGTGCGGCTCAAGGCCGGGATGTGGCCCCCTCCAGCGTGGCAGTGAGGGGGGGGACACTCCAGCAGCCCTTCTGAGCAGCGGCTGATCCATCCCCCTCCCGCTGCCGTGCCCGAATCCCGCCGAGACGCCGGCGACGTGCGCAGACAGCGGCTCCGGCAGCGCCCGCCCGCAGCCCCCCCAAGGAGGGGGGACGGATGGACAGGCAGCTCCTTCCCGAGGCTCCCCGCCCCCGGAGCACCACACCTCCTTATCCGTGAAGATCTGGATGAAATCCCGCAGGGAGAAGCAGCCAGTCTGCAGCATCAGCTCCCCCGTGTCCTCCACGCAGGGCCCCGCGAAGACGAGCAGCTTGTGCTGCGACGCGTCCGTGATGAGGTTCCGCAGCTGGGGACGGAGGGCACGTGAGGATGGAGGGGATGTGAGGACGGAGGGGACGCGGGGACAGCACCCGGATCCACCCCGGGCCCGCCGTTCCCAGCTCACCTCGTCGCACAGCGACTTGTCGGAGGGGTTGAGCAGCACGAGGGTCTCCAGCACATCCCCGCGGTGGTGGAGGGTCCTCTGACCTGCCGGGAGCAAGGGCTGACCCTCACCCTCCCCAAAATCGGGCTGTACCCCCACCTGGGCCTCGTGGAGGGGTGGGGGCAAGGCCAGAGCCTGCCCAGTTTTCCGGCGGAAGAGGGACAGCCGTGATCCCGCTCCGGACACCGCGGGGGCCAAAGGACACGTTTCCCGCGTCCTTCCTGCCACAGGCAGGGGAGGAAAGGCGGGGGGGGAGCGGGCTGGGGGAGCCCCTTCTGCCCCCCCAGATAACACAGCGAGTCCTGGGTGATCCTTGGGGGGGATTCTGGGAATGCACCCCCTTCCTAGACAGGGAACCACCCACTGGAGACCAAACTGACACTGCCGGGGGCGGGACACGGAGGGGCGGGAAAAAGGCACCAGAGCAGCCCCAGCTCCATCTTCTCCATTCCCTTCTCCCATGGAAAATCACATCCCGCCCCGGGCTGGGAGAAGGAAGCGGCTCCTCACGTGGGGGGATCACGGGGTTTGGATGGGGGGGGTGGGCACAAAGCCAAGCCTGTTCCCACGGAAAGCTGGGGGGGGGGGGTGGTTCCTTCAGAATCAGGGGGGTCCCTCCAGCTTCTTGGGGCGTGGGGGGGAGTTTCCCCTCTTTCTCCCCCCCCACATTTCACCTCTCACGATGCTGGAGAACGTGGCCGAGTGCCGGGACACGAAGAGCTTCAGCTGCTCATCCAGGTTGCAGGAGGTGAGGTCGATGTCCCACGAGCGGATCCCTGCGGAAAACCGGGGCCAAAAACTCGGGGAAAGCTCAGCACCCACCCACACGCTGCCGGTGGGGACACTGCCCCTCTCACCTCACCCCAAGCTGGGTTTTGGGGGTCCCCAAACCCTTCCCACCCCGGGCCCCGGTAGGTGAGAGCGCCCTGTGCCGTGACTTCACGGCTGCGCCGGGCGCCAAATCCCAACCCCCGGGGCACGGAGAGCGCCTTTGCCAGCACCTCTTACAAAGCCGGTAATTACGGAAATTAACGGCGTGCCGGAGGATTCGGGCACACGGCCGGGCTCCACCTGCGGGCACCCGTGTCCACACCGAGGGGCAGCCCCGAAACGGGGTTTTGGGGGGTCCGGCAGCTCCCCCCAAACCGCTCCCGGTAACGGCCACCCCAACTGGGGGCGATGGCGTAACCGGGGGGGGGTTGCACAAGGTTTGGGGTTTTATTTGGGGAGGGGAGGGGGGTGTGTTTGGGGAGGTTCAGGGATGCCCTCGCAGGGTCCTGCCACGGGGGGACACAGCGGGGAGTCGGCAATGTGGGGGTTTCTGGGATTTCGGGGATTTGCTCCGATGGGAGGGGGGGGTGTTTGATGCCACGGTCCGAGACACTCTGCCCACCCAGCTCAGGGGAGGGGGCGGGAGTGGGATTTGGGGGCCGGAGGGGGTCCCTGAGGCACGTGGGGTGAATTCCCGGGGGCAGGAAAAGGGGCAGATCCTGGGAATTTAGGGGAGCACAGCCTGGGGATCCAGGGGGAGCAAATCACGAGGGGTCTGGGGCTGAAGGAAGAATAAAAGCTTGGAGACTCGAATTCTGGGGATTTTGGGGGAGACCGTGGGAGTTTAGGGGGGCAAATCCCGGGGGGCAGATCCTGGAGTTGAGGGGCAGGAAAAGCGGCAGATCCTTGAAAACAGAAGGCCAGATCCTGGGGGTCTGGGGGCAGGAAAGGCAGCAGATCCCGGGATTTCAGGGCAGCACATCCCGGGATTTTAGAAGGGCCAGATCCCCGGAGGGGGGGAGAGCTGGGGCAGGGCAGGGGCAGATCCTGGGATTTTAGGGAGGGGCAGATCCCGGAGCGGGGGGAGGGGGGGGGGCAGAGGCAGGAGGGGACTGCCCGGGGTGGGGGAGCCAAGCCCGGGAGGGCCCCGGGGAGGAGGGACCGTTGGCAGGAGGGACCCCCACGGGGGAGTGTGTGGGGTTTTGGGGGGGGAACCGTCCGCGGCCGGAGCATCCTCGCGCGGTCTCACCTCGCTCCAGCTGCTGCAGCGCGGCGGCCCGCAGGCCGGGCCGGTGGCAGCCGCCGCCCACGATGGCGAGCAGGGAGAAGCGGCCGCGCGGCCCCGGGAGCGGGGCGGGAGCCGGGGCCGGAGGGGCCGGAGGGGCCGCGGGTACCGGAGCCGCCGCCATCTTCGGGCGCCCCCCGCCCGCCTGCCGGCCACGCCCCCTTAACGGCCGCGCCCCCTGCGTCACCGCCGCCGCGCCACGCCCACTGATGTCACCGCCAGCCAATGGCCGCCGGAGGAAGGGGAGCGGGTGGGAGGGGCGGAGGCGGGCGCGGGGCGGGGTCTTAAAAGGGCAACGGCGGGGTGGGGTGGAGGGGTGGGTCCGGCGCGGGGCGGGATGGGCCGGTTGAGCCCCCGCGTCCTCCTGCCCTCGGCTGCTCAATCCCTTCGCCTCCCGAGGGTCGGGGATCAGCGCTACTGTAATAGGAGCCCCCCCAGACCCAACCCTCAGCTCCCCCTCCCCGCTCTGGCATCGTTCACACTCCCGCTCCCCTGCCCCGCATCCCACCGCAGCCTCGGGTGACCCACCCTTCCCACGCACGCACAGAACCCCGCCCGGCGGCAGAGGGGGGCCGGCACCCCAAAATCCACCCCCCCCCAAAAAAAAAAAGCGGACAGCAGCGTGAATTCAATCATTTAATGTGTCCCACCCAGCCCCACAGCCCAGAGCACCCGAGGGTGCTGTGCAGGTCCATCCCGGTGCGGGGAGGGGGCTGCGGGCCCGCGGCTCCCCCCGCCCCGCGCGGGGCACAGGCGGGTGGCAGCTGGTGTCCCCCGCTGTCCCCGATCGCTCAGGAGCACTTGAGGATGAAGAGGTCGCAGGAGGTGCCGTAGGGGCAGCTGCAGACCCTCCCGATGCGCGCCCCGCGCCGCACCGCGCACGACTGCCAGGGCGTGCACTGCGGGACAGCACTGTCAGCCCCGGCACCCGGAGGGGGTTTGGGGGTCCCCCTGAACGCCCAAGGTGAGCACCCACCGCCCCCCAGCCCCGCCGTACCGAGGGCAGCCAGCTCAGCCTCTTCTCCAGATCAACCGGTGGATCTCTGGTCCCGAGATTCTCCAGCACGTCCTGCAGCACCTCCACCTGCCGGACACGCACCGGGACAACCGCGAGCTCCCGGGACAGCCCAGGGTTCCGGGCCGGGTCACCCCGAGCCCCCCAGGGGCTCTGCATCTGCATCATCCTGAGCCCTCCAGCTCCTGGTCACCCTGAGTCCCCGGGAATGTCGACAGGTTCTGGATCCTTGTCACTCCAAGGCCCCCAGGACATCCGTGGTGTCTGGATCTGCATCTCCCTGAGTCCCCGGGAATGTCCGGGGGTTCCTGTCACGCCAAGTCTCCCAGGATCCCATCCCAACCCCAAGGACCAGCCCCATGCCCCCCCCCATGCCTGGCTTTATCCAGGTCAGGAATCGGGGCTGGGGCAGGATTGGGGGGCTCAGCGTCAGTGTTTAGGGTACATCCCACCCCCCACGACCCCACCCCAACTCAACAATTCCCAATTCAGCCATTCCCGGATATCCCCGGTGCTGCTCCTGCGAGGAGCCCCCCCGAGTGCCCGACAGCAGCAACACAAAACCATTGGGGGGGTTCAGTTTCCCCCTCCCAGTTCCCCAAGAACACCCCAGCACAGCCAGAACCGGCCCCCAAACCGGGGCGGTGGGAGCAGGAGCACCCTGAGGTGCCCCAGAGCCGCAAGGGGGGTACTGGGGACCCCCTTCCCCGCTCCCCCCACCCCCCCAGCCCCTTTACCAGCTCTGTCTCCTCTCGGCTCTGCCCGGGCAGGCTCAGGGGGGGAAGGACCCCCGGCACTGGCTCGGGGGTGCTCGGCAGGATAAGGCCGGAGCCCACCAGGCAGAGCAGGCAGAGCCAAGGGTGTCCCATGTTCCCGGTGCTGGAGCCTTCCTGGATTCTCATGGAAGCGTCAGGCTCGGCTTTATAACCCCCCAGCCCGCCCCAGGCCCCGGCCTGGGCAAACACCCACTGACGCAGAGCCGCGTGTTCCCCCCCAGCCCTGTCACCGTCACCAGGCTGGACGGGGGGACACGGCCCCGGGAGATGCATCCCTTGGGATGCAGGAACCGGCAGGATGGACGTCAGCACCGCAGCCAGGGAGGGACCCCCAGGGCGACCCCCCCGCCTTGCAGCCGGGCAGAGGCCGCTGCCAATTCCCTGAGCAAACATGAGGCTCATCCCGGCTGGATCATCCCACTGCGTCCCCCCGGACACGGCACAGACTGGGGGGGGAGGGAAGGGGGGCAGGTGGGTCTCCCAAACAGATTTATTGCAAAGATGGGGACAGACGGGGGGGTAGACAGGGGGACACGGAGGATTAAAGCCTTGTTGCCCCCCAGCCCTCCCAGTTCCACAGGCAGTCCCCCAGTGCCACCACATCCCTTTGTGTCCTGCAGCATCACTGTGGGGTCCCTTCGTGTCTCACAGCGCCCCCCTCCCGTCCCCCTGTCCCCGCCAGGGTTCTCCAGTCCCTCTGCATTCCCGCGGGGTCCCTCCTATCCCGCAGCCCCCCCAGGTCCTGTCCTAGGCCACGAGCATCACAGCCAGAGCATCCTCCTCCCCCTCCTCCTCCTCGCCGGGGGTCTGGGGGGTCCCTGCGTGGGGGCCCCGTGGGTACCGAAGTCCTCACCCCACGGGGCGGGCGGGGCGAGCCGCGACTACATTTCCCAGGGGGCTTTGCGGTGGGGCGGCGAGCGCCCCCTGCTGGGGCGGAGGTCCGGGAGGCGGGAGGGTCTCCACCCGTGTGATGAGTTGCGGCCGTGCTCGGCCACGGGGGTTCCGCGGGGGCGGGGAGGGGGGGACGGGGCGCGGGGGGGGGGACACGCACAAGGCGCCAGCAGCGCCGCGGGCAGGTGGCAGCGCGGGAACACGTTCCACGCGGGAGGAAAGCTGAGGCGCAGCGTGGGCGCTCCCCGCGACCCCCGAGGACACGCACCGGTCCGACGGGGTGACCCGGTGTGCAAAAACTCCGGGATGCGCGTGGGAGGCGGTGGGTGCGCGGGCAGTCGGGAGCGCGTCCCCGAGAGCGCGTCCCCGAGAGCGCGTCCCCGAGAGCGCGTCCCCGCGGGCCCGCGCCGTGTCCCCGGCAGGTGGCGGCCGCCGCCCGCCCCGCAGCCCGGAGGGTCCCCGCGTGTCCCCGTTTCCC
>JAWWMA010000542.1:0-10697 GCA_035041425.1 Mionectes olivaceus | reverse complement strand
GGGGGGGGCAGGGAGGATAGGAGGTGACAGGGCAGATGGGGGGACAATGGGGGGACAGAGGGGACAGGGGGACATGGATGGGAACAGGGGGGACCCCATGGATAGTGATGGGGGAACGGGGGTCCCAGAAGACAGGTGGGACACGAATGGGGACAGAGGGGATCGGGGGACACCCTGGATGGGGACAGAGGGGCCAAGGGGGCTGCGGATGGGGACGCCCCGCGGGTTGTCACCTACCTTGGGGCCAGCGGTGGCAGCGGGTCCCCCCCGGGGCTTGGCGGGGGGCCGGGCGGGGGGCACGGGGGGCGGGGGCCGGGACTCCACGGTGGGCAGCAGCGCCCGCACCGGGCTGTCCTTCACCACGAACGTCTGGCGCCGGGGGCTGCGGGGCGTGCCCGGGGGAGTGGCGGCGGCGGTGGCGGGGCCGGGGGAGTCCCCGGGGGCGTGGGGGGGCAGGTGACACCCCTCAAGCTGAGCGGCCAAGCGCGTGGCCTCCCGCACCATCTCCTCCAGGCGGGCGCCTCGTAGGGGGCTCCAGCGCCCGCTGCTCCCACCCCAGCGCCGCGATCCCCCGCCCGGGCTCTCCTCGTCCTCCTCTTCATCCTGGCTGGGGGCGGGAGAGAAAAGGGGGGTGTCAGCAGCCTAAGGATGAGGTGCCATATCCCCCACAACCTTATCCGTGGGGTGTCCTGTCCCCCTGTCCCCATCCATGTCCCCCCACTCCCACACCTGTTCCCCCCATCCCCATCTGTGTCCCTCCCTGTCCTCCCCATCCCCCAAATCCCACCCGTGTCCCTCCTGTCCCCAGGTCATGGGCCCCCTGTCTCCCATTCCCATCCACGTTCCCCTCTCCCGTCCCCCTCTCCCCTCCACGTCGCCCGTGTCCCCCCTGCCCCCACCCCCCCGTACCTGTCGGAGAGTGACAGGACGCCGAAGTCAAAGCTCTCCTCGGTGACAAACCGCACATCTAGGGGGACACCGGGGGTGAGCCCCCGCCCCCCGCGCGGGGAGGAGACACGGGGGCACCGGGGGCGAGCCCCGGCCCCCCCGCGCGCGGGGAGGGGACACGGGAGGGACACGCAGGGCTGGCATTGCCACCACTGTCACCTCCGTACCTCGGTCCTCGGCCATCGCCTGGGCCCGGGGCTGCTGCGGGAGCCGGGGGGGGGGGTCACCACCGACCCCGGCGGAGACTCCCCCGCCAGGGCCCGACCCCCGCTCAGTGTCCCGGACCCCCCTGGGAACCCGGTGGCACCGGGCAGGGCCCGGGTGGCACCGCCTGTGCCAGTGCCAGGCACCGCCAGCTCCGCGTCATCGACACGGGGACAGGGACGGCGGGGGTGTGGGGGACACCGGGGACCCCCAGGACCCCCGCCCGGCGCCCCTAGCGCCGCACGCCCAGCCCGGGGGTCCCCAGTGCCAGATTTGGGGAGTACCAGACCCTCAAGCCCATCCCTGGGGGTCCCCAGAATGGGGGGTCCCGGTCCCGCAGCCCCATCCCGGGGGCACCCCAGCCCTATACTAAGAGGCTCCCAGCCCCACTGGCGGTCCCAACCCCACCCCCCGCCCCCCGGGGTCCCCAACCCCAGACTAAGGTGGTCCCAGACCCGCACTCCGACCCCACATCACCCCAGCCCCGCACGGGGGGGTCCCAGCCCCGCACCCTCATCCCTGGGGGTCCCAACCCCACACTAAGGGGGTCCCGGCCCCACCAGGGTGGTCCCAGGCCCGTAGCCCGATCCTCGGGGGGTCCCAGCCCCATCGGGGGGTCCCAACCCCACAGACCGATCCCGGTGGGTCCCAGCCCCACAGTAAGAAGGTCCCAGTCCCACATCCCGACCCCGGAGGGTCCCAGCCCCACCGAGGGGGTCCCAGCCCCGCAGCCCCATCCATGAGGGTCCCCAGTCCCACACTAAGGTGGTCTCAGCCCCCTCCGGGTGGTCCCAGCCCCGCACTCCGACCCCGCGTCACCCCATCCCCGCACGGGGGGGCTCCATCCGCGCTCCCAGCGCTCCCCTCGCTCCCCCCGTGCCCCCCCGGCCGGTTTCCCCCCTGGGACCCCCCCGGACTCCCCAGGACGGCCCCGTGTCCCCCCCGATCCCCTCCCCCATTCCCCCCCTCTCCCCGCCCCCGGCTCCCGCTCCGCGCGCGCCGCGGGGGGCGTGGCTTCACCTGGGGGGCGTGGTTTGGTTCGAACCGCCCCGCCCCTTGCGGCTGGACGGTGGCGGATCCGCGCCCTCGCGCCTATTGGCTGGCCCTACTTTCTCCGCGGCGCCGATTGGTCAATCTCCTCTGCGCGCCTCGCGCTGATTGGCTGTCTCGCCGGCTCTCCCCCCGCCCTCCATTCTCCGCGGCAGGAAGGGGGCGTGTCCCGGAAGCGGCGCCGCCATGGCCGGGGCGCCCGCCGTGCCCCCCGACTCGTGGCAGCCCCCGACGGTGGCCATGGAGACCACGTAAGGAGTGGGCCCGGGACCCCCCGCCAGCACCGCCACCGTGACACGCCCCGCCCACCCCCGGCCCCGCCCCCTGCCGCGGGGACAGCGGGCACTACCGCCCCACCCCCCCACTCCCGATACCGGCCTCGATACTGAGCCCCCCCGGGACCGGCCGACCCCCGAGGGGGGGTCCCCCTGACCCCCCCCGGGACCGGGCAGCCCCCGCGGTCCCTCTGAGCCCCCCCGGTGTCCCCCCTCATGTGCCGTTGTTCCCGGGGTCTCCCAGTCCCAGACCCGTTATCTCCCAGTCCCCCCAGTCCCGGATGCCCTCCCGGTGTCCCGTTACTCCTCTCGTGTCCCCCTCCTTTCCTCCCGCTGGGCCCCTGCCCTGATCCCGGGGGGTCACAGTGGGGTGATCCCATTTCCTGGGACCATTCCCATTCCCGGTGTTCCCATTCCCAGGATGGGATCCCTGGTGCTGGAGCTGTACTGGCTCCACGCCCCCCGCACGTGCCGGAACTTTGCCGAGCTGAGCCGCCGCGGGTACTACAACGGCACCAAGTTCCACCGCGTCATCAAGGACTTCATGGTGCAGGGCGGGGACCCCACAGGCACCGGTGAGCGCAGCCCCCCGGGACACCCCCCGGGACCCCCCCCACGTGCCGGGGGTCCCACTGACCCCCCCTGTCCCCCAGGCCGCGGCGGTGCCTCCATCTACGGGAAGCAGTTTGAGGACGAGCTGCACCCTGACCTCAAGTTCACGGGTGAGTGGGGCGGAGCCCACCTATAGCAGGGCAGGACCCCCAAGACCCTTAGAGCCCACCTGTAGCAGGGAAGACCCCCAGGACCTTGGCAGTGGGGTACCATGTCCTTGTGTCCCCATGACCCTCAGGACCCACTCATGGGGTCCCATGTCCCCTCTGTTCCCAACCATGGGGTGACATGTCCCCCCGACACCAGGACCTTGGCCGTGGGGTGCCATGTCCCTGTGTCCCCATCCCTGATCTCTCATGTCCCCGTTCCCCCATCCCTGAACTCGCATGTCCCCATGTCCCTATCCATGAACCATGTTCCCCATGATATCAACACCTTGGCCAAGGGTTCCCATGTCCCTGTGTCTGCCTCCCTGAAATCCCTGTCCCCTGTGCCCCCACCCTTGAGGTGCCATGTCCCTGCATCCCCATCCATGAACTCCCAATTCCCTGTGTCCCCCTCCCTGAAGTCCCTGTCTCTGTGTCCCCATCCGTGGGGTGTCATGTCCCCCATGACACCAGAACCCTGACCGTGGTGTGCCATGTCCCTGTGTGTCCCCCCACCCCTGAGATCCCTGTCCCCACATCCCCCCCTGATCTCCCATGTCCCCATGTCCCC
The DNA here is from genome assembly GCA_035041425.1 of Mionectes olivaceus. Lineage (NCBI taxonomy): Eukaryota > Metazoa > Chordata > Aves > Passeriformes > Tyrannidae > Mionectes > Mionectes olivaceus. The sequence continues at coordinate 6,891 of JAWWMA010000542.1, read as the reverse complement.
CCCATCTCTGAAGTCCGTGTCCCCCATGAACTCCCATGTCCCCGTGTCCCCATCCATGTGGTGACATGTTTCCCATGATATCAAGACCTTGACCCAAGGGCCCTGATGTCCCCATGTCCCTTGACCCCTGAGGTCCCTGTCCCCATGTCCCCCCCTGAGCTCCCATGTCCCCACCCATGAGGTACCATGTCCCCCGTGACCCCATCCATGGGATGGCGTGGGCTCCACGGTACCAGCACCTTATACTGTGTACCTGTGTAGCCCCCCCGAGGTCCCATATCCCCCTGCTGGGCTCCCTGTCCCCGTGTCCCCGTCCCTGAGCTCCCAATTCCCTGTGTCCCCCTCCCTGAGCTCTGTCCCCACATCCCCGAGCTGAGGTCGGTGTCCCCGTGCCCCGCAGGCGCCGGGATCCTGGCGATGGCGAACGCGGGGCCGGACACCAACGGCAGCCAGTTCTTCTTGACACTGGGCCCAGCGCAGTGGCTGGATGGCAAGCACAGCATCTTTGGCCGTGTGTGCCAGGGCATGGGCGTGCTGGGCCGCCTGGCCATGGTGGAGACCAACGCCCAGGACCGGCCTCTGGACGACGTCAAGATCATCAAGGCCTATCCCTCGGGGTAGGGGAGGGGCTGTGGGGACAGCCCCCCCCCCCGAATTGTACAGTTGTAATAAAACAGGTTGGGTTTGGTGGGACATCATTTGGTGGGGACTGGGGTGGGTGTGGCACCCACTGGAAAGGGGCTTAGGGGGGGCCCTCGCAGGGATATGGAACTCGATGTCCCACACAAAGGGTCCTGGGACCCCTCGGGGTGTTCCACTGTCACCAGTGGGATCGCTGGGCTTTTGGGGAAAGCCCACCCCCCACCCCCCAAAAAAAACTGGGCTCCCCAAGTGGCACTGGGGACCCCCAGGCTGGCACTGGGGTCCCTGTGCCAGCACACATTGGGTGTCCCCTCCCCGGCTCTGTGTGTTCCTTCAGCTCTGGGTGTCCCTCCCACAGCTCTGGGTGTCTCCACCCAGCTCCCAGTGCAGGACCTGGGACAGTACTGGGAGGCACTGGGTGATCCTGGGGATGGTACAGGGGTGCCACTGGGAGCTACTGGTAGGGCTGGGGGGCCGCTGGGGGGGCTGGTTGAGAGGGAACTGGGTACACTGGTGGGGTTTGGGGGGCCTCCCTGTAGGGTCGGTTGTACCGGAGGGGTCCCCACAGCACCGGGCAGGGGCACTGGGAGGACTGGAGGGGCACTGGGGGCACCGGGAGCCCCCGGCAGGTACCAGAAGAGGGGGAGGGGACAGTATCAGGGGGTACTGGGAACGGGGATCCGACCCTGGAGGAGGGGTCTGGGAGGGTCCCGGCGTCTGGAGGCAGCCCCGGGGGTGATGTGGGGGTCGATACCGGGGGTCTGGGGGTGATCCCGAGGGGCGGTCCGGGGGGGGGTCTCGGAGGTTTGGGGGCATCCCGAGGGCGATCGCGGGGATCTGGGAGCGATTCCGAGGCAGGGCCGGGCATCTCCGGGACCCCCGGAGATGGTGTGGGGGCGGATCCCGGGATCTGGGGGCGATCCCGGAGGCGGTACTGGGGATTTGGGGGAGGCGTCAGGGATTTGGGGGAGATCCCGGGGGCGGTCCCGGGAGTTTGGGGGCGATCCTGGGGGCGGTGCCGGAGATTTGGGGGCGATCACGGGGGCAGTGCCGGGGATTTGGGGGGCCGGTCCCGGGGCAGCCCCCGCGGTGCGGGGCCGCTGCTGAAGCTGCGGGCGGTGCCGGGGGCGGTGCCGGGGCGGAGCAGATCCCGGTCCCGATCCCGGTGTCGGGGCAGCGGCGGAGCCGGGGCATGGCGGGCCTGGGCTTTCCAGAACCGGGCACCGACCCCGGCGCCGTCCCGGCCACCCGCGTGGAGATCACCGTGTCCTGCAGGTACCGGCGGCGCGCCGGGCACTGGGGGGCACTGGGAGGCACTGGGGGGCACTGGGAAGCACTGGGATGCAGCGGCAACCGGTGTTGGAGGGTGCTGGGATGCACCGGGAGGCACTGGGATCCCCTGGGAAACGCTGGGAGGCACTGGGATGCATTGGGATGCAGCGGCAAGTGGCGTTGGGGGATACTGGGAGGCATTGGGATCCCTTGGGAGGCACTGGGGTGCAGGCGTAGCCGGCGTTGGAGGGTGCTGGGAGGGGCCGGGAGGCACTGGGATCCCCTGGGAAGCACTGGGAGGCACTGGGGACCAGAGGCGGTGGTGTTGGAGGGTACTGGGAGATACTGGGATGCACCGGGAGGCACTGGGCTGCACTGGAATGCCCCGGGGAACGGGGAGTCATCACCACTGGAGGGTGTTGTGAGGCACTTGGAGGCACTGGAAAGCACTGAGAGTATTGGGGGGCACTGGGCAAAGCGGGGGGCACTGGGGGGGGGTACTGGAGGCACTGGGGGCAGTGCCAAAACAGGGGCGCAGGGGGTTGACATCGACCCGACCCCCGCAGAGGGGCTGAACCTTCTGAACCCCCCTCAGTGCCCCCTGTGCCCCCCCCGCCACACACACCCCCCTGTCTGCGTTCCGGGGCCCTGTTGGGGTGTCCTGGCACACAGATGTGCCCCCCGAGCCCCGGCTGTGCCCCCCGAGCCCCGGCTGTGCCCCCCGACACACCCTGCCACCCCGACACACCCTGCCACCCCGACACGGGTGGTTCCGTGCCCCCAACACCCGGCCCTGCCCCCCCAACGTGTGTGGGGCACGGCTGGGCACGGACACGGCCCCGGGAACAGCCCCGGGCACAGACAGGGCTCCCACTCGGCTCACACAGATCACACACGCAGGGTTCACACTCACACACTCACAACCCCACTGACTCCCCCACGGTCACAGTCACTCACACTCACCCAACACACGCACACACAGATCCCACTCACACTCACCCCCTCACACTCAGATCACGCTCAGTCACACACTCCTGTCCCACACAACTCACTCAGCTCTCACTCAGATCACACAGATCACACTCCGATCACACTCAGATCACTCATGCTGATCACTCTCACACTGACCCTCCCTCTCCCTCTCCCTCCCGCAGGCAGCTCCTGGACAGGGACACTTTCTCCAAGTCAGACCCCCGTGAGTGGGGTGGGCAGGGCTGGGGGGGTTGGGTTGGGGGGGCTGCTTTGTTGTCCCTGGGGGGTTCTGGGGAGTATTGGGGTCCCTGAGGGGTGCTTTGGGAGTCCCTGAGGGGTGTTTCAAGGGTCCCTGGGGGCCGTTTCAAGGGTCTCTGGGGGGCGTTTGGGTCTCTGCGGGGTGTTTTGGGGTCCCTGGAGTGTGTTTTGGGGGGCTCTGGGGAATGTCAGTGTCTCTGGGGGAGTGCCTGTGGGGTGTTTGGGGGGATCCCTGGGGATGGTTTTGGGTCCCTGGGGGGTATTGGGGGGGGGGCCCAGGGTGTACTTTGGGGTGTTTTGGGGGTCCCAAGGGGTGTTTTTGGGGTCTTGGGGTATTTTGGGGTCCCCGGGGTTGTTTTTGGTCTCCCTGGGTGTGTTTTGGGACATTTCGGAGGTGGGGGGAGGGGGATGTTGGAGCATTTTGTGGTCCCTGAAGGTGTTTTGGGATGTTTTGGGATGTTTTGGGGTGTTTTGGAGTGTTTTGTGGTTTTGGGGTGGGTTTGGGGTGTTTTGGGGTGGTTTTGGGTCCCCCGACCCCCCCTTCCCCTGCAGTGTGTGTGCTGTACACGCAACGCCCGGGCAGCAACCAATGGCGGGAGGTGAGTACCTGATTGGTGGGAGGGTGGCCGATCAGCACCTCAGGGGTTGCTCAGCCAACCAATCAGAGCATGGGGGGACCACTCAGCCAACCAATCAGCACCTCGGGTGCTGGCGGGCCAATCAATGACCAGCGTGTTGGGGCAGGGACCAATCGTCAGCAGCCATGCCAACCAGGTGGCCAATCAGCACGTGGGGTGCCTGCAGGCCGGCCAATCAGCACACGAGGTTCTGGCCAATCAGCATGTTGAGCACCAACCCACGGCCAGTCAGAGCGCTGGGGTGTCGACCAATCAGCACCTCGGGGTGTTGGCCAACCGGCCAATCAGGTGTTGGGGTGCCAAGCGGTTGGCCAATCAACAGCAAGCAGTGTGTGCTGGCGTGCACAGAGCTGGCCAATCAGCATCCTGGCGTGCAGGCAGGCAGCCAATCAGCATCCTGGGCAGTTTTAGGGTGCCGGGCAGCCAATCAACTGCAGGCACGAGTCCAGCCGGCCAATCAGCACGGGTGGTGCTGCCCCCTGTAATTAGCCGGATATTAATTGCGGGGTGAGGAGCAGGGGGCGGGGCAGGGGGCGGGGTGGCCCCGCGGGCACAAAGAGGCACCTGCGGCCGCCCCTCCCCCCCTGCTCCTGTCCCCGCTGTTCCTGCGTGTCCCCCCCGCCCCCGCCCGCCCCCTCCACCCACACGGCCCCGACCCCTGTGTGCGTGTCCCCATGTCCCCAGACCCCTGTGCACGTGTTGCCAACCCCTGTGGCATGTCCCCATGTCCCCGTGTCCCCATACCCACGTCTTCATGTCCCTGGTCCCCCTGCCCATGTCCCTGTGTCCCCATGACCCCATAGCCTCATGTTCCCGTGTCCCTGTCCCTGAGTCCCCATGTCCCCATGCCCCCCATGTCCCTGTGTCCCCATGTCCCATTCCCATGACCCCATGTCATCCCCATGGCTCTGTCCCCATGTCCCCCTGTCTCCATGTCATCCCCGTGTCCCCATTTGAATGAGTCCCCCTGTCCCCCTCCCCACATCTCCATGTCCCCATGTCCCCATACCCCAATGTCCCTGTGTCCCCAAGTCCCTGTCCCTGTGTCCCTCTGTCCTCATGTCCCCATGTTTCTGGTCCCCATTCCCTTGTCCCCATGTCCCCATCCCCATGTCCCTGTATTGCCATCCCTGTGCCCCCATATCCCAGTATTCCCATGGCCTCATGTGTGTCCCTGTCCCCCCTGTGTCCCCATGTCCCTGCTGTCCCCGCTGTCCCCCCATGTCCCCTGTCCCCATGTCCCCAGTTTGGCCGGACCGAGGTCATCGACAATTCCCTGAATCCTGACTTCCTGCGCAAGTTCGTGCTGGATTATTGCTTCGAGGAGTGCCAGAGCCTGCGCTTTGACCTGTGAGTGCCCCCAGCACCCCTGGGTCACCCGTGTCACCCCTGTGTCATCTGTGTTACCGGTGTCACCTCCATAGCACCCCCAGCACCCCAGTGACACCTGAGGGTCACCCCAGCACAGCCCCCACCATGTCCTTGTCCTTGTCCTTGTCACTGTCCAATCCCTGTCCTTGTCTCCATCCCTGTTCCCATCCCTGTCTCCCCATGACCCCCCATGTTCTCCCATGACCCCCCATGTTCTCCCATGTCCTCCCATGTCCCCCCATGTCCTCCCATGTCCCCACATTTCCCCCCATGTCCCCTCACATCCCCCCATGTCCCCCCATGTCCTCTCATGTCCCCACATGTTCCCCCATGTCCCCACATGTTCCCCCATGTCCCCACATGTTCCTCCATGTCCCCACATTTCCCCCCATGTCCCCTCATGTCCCCACACGTCCCCAGGTATGATGTGGACTCCAAGAGCCCTGACCTCTCCAAGCACGTGAGTCAAGGACCAGCCCCGACCCTCCTCCCCCCAGGTTGGGGACACACCGGTGACCTCTGGTGATCTCCAGTGACCCCCTGGTGACCCCCGGTGTCCCCAATCCCACAGGATTTCCTGGGCCAGGCCTTCTGCACCCTGGGGGAGATCGTGGGCTCTGCTGGCAGCCGCCTGGAGAAACCCCTCACGTGAGACCACCCCCTCCCACCCTTCCCCCCGTCCCTGTGTGTCCCCCCCCATCCCTGTCCGCCTGATGTGACCCCCCTGGCCCAGTGTCCCCAAGTGTCCCCAGAGGTCCCCATGTCACCACCCCCCCAGAGAAACCCCTGGGCTGTTTGTTTTGGGGGGGCTGGTTTTTGGGGGGTATCCCTGTGTTTTTAGGGAGGTCACTGTGTTTTTGGGAGGGTCCCTGTGTTTTTTTGGGGGGATCACTCTGTTTTTCTTGGGGGGAGGCCACTTTGGGTATTTTTGGGGGAAGGCGTCCATGTGTGGGGTTTTTTTGGGGGGGGGGCTGTGTGGTTTTTGGAGGTTCCTTTTCGGGGGGGGGCAGGAACACCTTCTTTTTAAGGCACCAGATTTTTTTGAGGGGGAGGGGCCGTTTATTTTTTAAGGGGCACTTCTAATTTTTTGGATGGGGGGGGCTTTTTTCCCCTCCCTTCTCCCCCCCAGGATGGGCATGACCCCCACACACACCCGGGGGGGAAAAGCCGCTCCTGCCTCTTCCAGCGGGTGAGTTTTGGGGTCTCCCCGGGACACGCGGGGACCTCGGGAGGTGCGTCCCTCCCTCCCCCCACCTCACATCCCATCCCCACAGCGGAATTCCCGTGAAGAAATGCGGGACCATCATCCTGCGCGCTGAAGAGTTGGGAAACTGCCGGGTGAGCCGCGACGGGGAGGGGGGGGAGAATTTGGAGGGGGAAAACCAGCTTTGAGACTCACCAAAAACACGGGGTTTGTTTCCTCCCACCCCCTAAAAAACCCCAAGCGTCTCCGCCAAAAATCCAGCCCCTTAAAAAGAAGCTTTTTCATCCCCCATAAAAGCCCCCAAATGAGATTCACCCCCGTAAGGACCTCCCCCCCAAAATCCAGCCCTTCCTCCCCAAAACAATCAGACCCTAGAAGAGATTCAGACCCCCAAAACCAGGTCCCTCCCAAATAAACTCCCCCCCAAATCCAAAAAAGCCCCCCCAAAGCGATTCACCCCCTCAAAAAAACCCCCACCAAACCAAAATCCAACCCTCCTCCCCAAAAATCAACCCCTAAAAGAGATTCACCCTC
>JAWWMA010000541.1:0-10703 GCA_035041425.1 Mionectes olivaceus | reverse complement strand
AGGACTCCAGACATAATGAAAATATTTAATCTCCAAGCCCAGCTGATAAAATCATTGTCAGTGCTCACACAGAGCTAAAGAAAGGGCTGGGGAGGGGCTGGGCTGGAATTCCCAGAGAAGCTGTGGCTGCCCCTGGATCGCTGGGAGTGTCCAAGGCCAGGTTGGAGCACCCTGGGCTGGTGGAAGGTGTCCCTGCCCATGGCAGGGGGTGACACTGGATGACTTGAAGGTCCCTTCCAACCCAAACCAGGCTGGGATTCCACGAAATGCCGCAAGTTCCAGCACAAGAGTTCAGAACTTTGTTCCCCTTCCTTCTGCCAAGTTCTACTTGGCTTGCTGGGTGAGGAGGGTTCCAGGAGGGATCATGAGAATCTGTGCCCGGGCTGTTGTGGAAACCCAGAGCCAGGAACAGGCACCAGGAAGGCTGTTTGTGTTTGCTGCATGTGTAGATTAAAAAAAGCACAAGCACCAACTGACTTGCCCAAGGCTGCAGATCCTGCAGGAATTGTGGCCAGAACTGGCTGCCAGCCCTCCTGTGTCCTCTCCCGTTGCCACAAGGCCCCTCTCCTTGGAAAGCCAAATTATTCTGCTCCTCAGGAAAGAGCAAAGAGAAGAGTCTTCCTTTAAGGAGAATCTCAAGATGGATTATTATGTTATTATAAGTTATTATGTAGAAAGATCTGTCCATGGATGCTGGGAATGAGGTTGGTTTCCTACGGGGAGGCAACGGTTCATTTTGGCACCTTGAAAAGTTTTCACTATGAGCCAATTTCATTTTCCCTTTTTGAACAGCAAAGGGGAATTCTTTCCAGCAGCAAGAGATGCTGCCATGGATTTAGACACCCCAGAGATTCTGAAGTGAGTTTTACTTAAACTTAGGCACTAAACTCCAGCATATTTGATTTTTGAGTAACTGAGCATTATTGCCCTGGTCCAACAACACAGGCGGGCAGAGCAAAGCAAAACCTCCCTGTCCTGGATGTTTTCAGTGTCTCTGAGAAGGAATCACAGGGACAGAGAGCAGTAAAAGGTGTCTTCAGGTCATAACTGAATTCCAATAAAAGCTGCTTTTCAGGGAATCAGAGAATCCCAGAATGGTTTGGGTTGGAAGGGCCTTAAACCTCCTCTTATTCCACCCCCTGCCATGGGCAGGGACACCTTTTGCTGTCCCAGGTTGCTCCAGTCTGGCCTTGGACACTCCCAGCGATCCAGGGGCAGCCACAGCTCCTCTGGGAATTCCAGCCCAGCCCCTCCACGACCTCACAGGGAAGAATTCCTTCCCACCATCCAACCCAAATTCCCTTTCTTTCAGCTTCTTTTTCCATTGGAGCAGCTCTACCCCTCTCTTGCCTTCCTGCCCATGTTGCCCCCAGTGACACTCCAGCTGATCCATCTCCAGGGGCACAAACCCGACTCTGATTGATTCAATTCTCCGTCCCAGCCTGGCTCACACTTGAGAGCAGAGAGGAAGAGCAGCAGCGAGGCCGAGCATCCTGAGCTCTGAGCTCCCCCAGGGGCTGCTGCAGCTTTAAGGTGTTTGGCACAGAGGCAGAGCCGAGGCTGCCGAGCCAAATCTCACACAAGCTCCTTTTCTTTCCTCTGCTGCTCGCTGAGCGGGGAAAGGAGAGCGACTGTGGCAGAAACAGCGTGTGACATGAACACAAAACACACGCCTGGATTTCGGCTGAATCCCCCCCCAAATCCACGGAGCGCAGAAGGAAGGACACGCAGGGGTTGTGTCCCCTGCGGAGGGGAGGAGAGGAGCAGGGGGAGCAGCCCCAGGGTTTGCAGCAGCGGTTTTTGTGGGGAATCCAGCGCAGGGTTCGCTCCCAGAAACGCGTATCCAGAGTCAATCCATTGCCAGGGAGACTGGGAGCGTCAAACCAGCGGCAGATCCAGGGAAACGAGCGGCCCAGCCTGCCGTGGTGAAACCACAGGCGCTGCAAAGGGGAGCAGATCATGCAAATCAACATTTGAGCCCTCCCAAAAAAGGGTCTGGATTAGCTCAGTGTTACCGGCATTTCCGTCCCTGAGACCTCTGAAATTCCAGCTGGATTCCTACCGGCCCTTTTGGCACACGCTGGGCTGTCAGACAGTGCCTACAGATAATCGTTAATAAACCTGACCAATAATTTATGGAATCAAACTGAATAGAAACCACCCCACTGCACGACCCCGTGGCCTCTCCTCAGCCTGTTTTACTCAGGTGGGATGGATTTGGCTGTGGTGGATCACACCAGGCTGCCCATGGAGATGCTGAGGCTGGAAAAGACATTTGGGATGGTTGGGTCCTGCTTATTTTTTTCAGAAGGCCTGGCAAGGCAACGATGTTGAGAATAACTCACAGCCTGAAACCTCACTGATTTTGTGCTCTGCCTGAAAATCACACAGACACCAGGGGCTTTATTATAATTAATTGATTAATTAATTAATTTTATTCTGTCATTATAATAATGTATTGTAATTATAGAATTATAATATATAATAATATATTTATAGGTATATAATAGCTACAATATATACAATATATAATTATATATATAATATTGCATATATTACATATATTGTGTATATTATATGTATTGAGTGAATTATATACCATGTATAATTGTATCTATTATATATTGTATCTTCTATATTATTATATATAATTGTGTAAATTTATATTTATATATAACACATCCTATCTATGAAAAAAAATTAGGAAATACATTAATTTTATATAAATACCTGTAATATAAATAAATAGTATATAAATATATTACATATAAATAAATATATTTAAATATATAATAATATAAATATATAACAATATAAATATTTTTATATAATTATAAAATATAGAAATTTATATGGTATATATTTTACCAAACACAAAGGAATTTAAAGAAGAGACAGAAATGCCACTGATGTGACGGCAGATCCACCTTTTCTTCTCCTTATCATTCCCCAAACCAGATTTTAGGATAAAAAGCCCTCAAGGTGTTCAAAGGAGCTGGAGGAAGAAATCGACATCATGTCAGAAAAGGGAAAAGTAAATTCCTTAATCTCTGAACCTGGTGATCATTACAAACTTGTCATCTTATTGCAGACCCAAATCAATGAGGGTTTGTGGTTTTTTTTTTTGCTTTTACAGCATAATCTGCAGCGAAGAAAAATTCTACTGATTGCTTTGTCAATGCCTGAAAATCCTGATACGGAGCCAGACAGGGCTTTTCATGGGAAGCAACTCCCCCCCACCCCCTCCAAAATCTTTAAGACCTACAGGTCTGCTAGTTAAATTCTTTGACTCCAGAATCCCAGCTGGAAAGGAGGAAATTAAACAGCAACTCCAGAACAAAAGAGGTTTTTGGACTTGATATGAATCAAGGAGGAATCTTCCTATGGATTTTCATAGAAAAAAAATCTGTGTATTTCCAGCTCTGAGGAATCGGCTCCATCACATCCTTTCTGTGACTGACATGAGTAGGAAAATATCTTAAACACCAAGCTGAGAAATCATTTGGCCACTGTAGGAATGTCCTTCTGTACGGATTTGGGTCAGGCCTTCAACTTCAGGTCCTCACTGTTGGTAAAAATCAATTAAAAGCAGCAAACCCCACAGAACTCCCAACCACAACCCGAACCGGGACACCCAGACTTCCAGAAATCCTTGCATCCAAAGGGATTCCTCCTTATCAGGAACATCACTTGCCAAAGAAGAGATAATAAATAACTTAATTGTCACTCTGAGTGTGCACAGGCATTGATTTAAAAGGTCAGGTCTTCCCTCAGGTAATATTCCAGCCCATCATCTTCCTGCAATTCTGTGAAGATCCACTGGGACCAACCTGCTCTCCAGGCTGTCTCCTGGCAGGGTCAGCTCTCACGAGAAGCTGTGCAGTTTTGGAACAGAAGCTGATTTAATTTTCAGTTTCTAATTGAAAAAAAATGCAGAAATCCCCAGCCCAAATCACCCCTTTGGCTTCTCTGGGTCAGATCCTACATTTAAAAAACTACAAAAAAAATAAAGAGGAAAATGCATCAGTTTCCCATCCTGATGTGGGAAGAAGAAGCACCAGTGACCTTCTGCAATATTCCCATCACAGCAGAATCCCAGTGTGGGAACCTTCTGCTCCCCGGGGTTCACCCAAACAATCTGGTCAGAAAGGAATCATAATTATTGCTGGGGTTTAATGATTTTGATAAGCTGTGAGAATGAAAGGCAGGTTAACTATTCATCCGTACCTGACAGATTTCATTAGAACCAGCGAGCACCTCGATGCTCCAAGGTCTCATTTGACACATTTTATCTGCAGCTCAAAAGGCATCTTTTCCATCTTTTCCAGAGGAATTTACAGGATACAAAGGCAGATTTTTAGGAGGATAACACAGGGGAAAACACAGTCTGACAAATGAGGTTTAAGCCCAGCCATTATCCCTGGAGCACCACTGGGGTTATTTGTTTCTCTCTCTGCTGGTATCACTTTGCATCAATTACTTTGCACTGCGCTGTGCTGGGGGCTGGGGGAGTAAAAACCAAACCAAAGGATTTAATTTGATGAGTTGCCACAATGAAACTATCCCCCTCTTTATTTTATTGATAAAGGACAGTCCAGAGTGACCCAATGAAGGTCCTTTGTTATTAAAAAAGAATAAATCAAACAAATGGGCCCATATTCTGGACACAGAAAAGGTCTGTCCACGAGGAATTTCGTCCTGAGCCAAGAGCAGGAGGTTCTGCACAAGCCTGAAGGGTCTGTTCACCCTTAAAAAGAGCTGAACTGCCCCAGAGGGTGTCCCAGCACACCCACAACGCTGGAACTGCAGTGGAGAGACCAGGAATGCATTCCAGGACTTTGGCAGATCCCCTTCCTTCTCTTCTCCAAGATCTCCTTTTTCTCCGTGAGTCATTCAAAGTGTAAGGAGTTTGCTGGCAAAGCTGCTTGTTAATATTCACCGAGACAACCAAATTCAGCTTTAGCAGGAAAGAACAGCAGGAATTTCAGGGCTGGAAGCCCAGACACTCCTTAGAGATGCCACCACCAGCACGAGGTTCTACTGGACACACAGCAAGTCCTTTTCCTTCCAGGAACACTGGCACGGTCCAGGCAGGATTTTTTTCCTTTTCTTGATTTCTACCCACTCAACACTGGAATAGTAGAAGAATTCCATGAGGGAAATTAGCAGCCAAATAAAGATAATGGCAAGAAATTAGCACCATGAAAGAGGATTAACTGTGCTGAGCTTAATAGGATCACCCATCCCCACACCGGGGAGACACGGGCAGCAAAGCCTCTCCCTTCCTCCCTTCCCAAGGCAGCTGCTGGAGCTGCATCCAGCCATACCCTTGGCATCTCTTTAGAATAAATGTGGCCATTTGAGGCTTCTAGGAAATAATGACTTGTGCTAATTACCCTAATGAGGATTCTACTTTGCGCTCTCTCGACTTTTCTTTTCTCTTTAATATAAAACCACAGCGTTGGAGGACCTGAGTCTAATGAGTTTCGTGGTGCCAGTCCAGTTTCTCTTGGAGCAACCTCCATAACCAACAACCCAAACACACTAATTAGGCCCCTTGTTGCCACTGTCTGCAGTAAAGCCAAGGACAGGGGGGTTATTAACCTACCTCCTTTATTACTGCAATCTCAAGAGTGATCCCCACAGATTTCAACGGAATTACACTTTGCAAAGGCTCGGGAAGAAAAAAAAAAAAAAAAAAAGACATTCAGAGTCCTCACCTCGGGTTGAGGACAAATCAGATCTTCTGAGGTTTGATGTATCCCAGTCCAAGGTAATTATAGCTTTGGGGAAGGTCATTGTATTGATCTGGACCAGGGGGAGGGCAGGAGGAGACATTCCCTGCCCCTGCACTCACACAGCTTGGAAGCAAAAAAACAGGGAAAAAGCCCCCAGGTAGGAGGGGATTTCCTTGGTCTCAAGAAAGGATTTTTCATCTTTCTTTTTGGTTTGTTTTTTTTTAATAAATTAGAGAAGAGGAAGTTCTTGCTCTCTCCAAGAGTGTGCTGAATTTCCAGAGGGATGGGGGCAGGTAAAGGGATAAATCAGCTTGGCAGAAGTCACAAAATCCGGGAATCTGAGGCTCTTGAAGACATCCCCACCAGTATTTATTTGCTTCCTCAGGCTGGCCCCAAGTCAGCAGAGCACATGAAGGGCCTGATTATCATCTAAATTAATTCCAGTGATCTTTGGGGGGGGATCAGGAGCTGATTTATCAGGTCTCAGACCCCCACAAGTAAATGCCGTGTACAGAGAGGACAGCTCCAAGATCAAAAAACACTCCTGTAAATTATTCCAGGCTGGGCTGCCAAACCCAAAATAAAGCCCTTAGATCAGCAAACCCTTCTGGAAGCCTCACCCACCACCCCCTGAGCTGTGGCAAAGGATGTAAAATCAATAGGACAATGTCAGAGTCTTTGCACACATGTTATGTCTGAACACTCCAGAAGAAATCCTGGCAGTTTCCTCATAGGACTGTGATTTTTGCTGCGATTGTTTTCACAATAACAACATTTAGCAAAAGAGGTGACAAAGGGATTGCACTCATCTCAGGCCAGTTTGAAAGAATACTGGGTCACAAAGCAGCATTTGGAAAGCATATTGGAAACAGCAGGAAAGAACAGCAGGAATTTCAGGAATGGAAGCCCAGCCACCTCTTGGAGATGCCACCACCAGCAGGAGGTTTTGCTGGAGACACTCTCTCAGAAAGTGCCTATCCAAGAGACTGGAGGGATCTTGCAAGTCAGACTGGTAGAGGACTCACTAATTAATAGTCAGGGTCTGTTGGTGGTGGTTTGTCTCTCTGTTTTTAAGTCCCCAGCTCGCAGGGGGAGGTGAGAGCTCAGCAGGCACCACCAGCCTTCACCTGCCCTCCTTTTCCCTGCACGACTCCTCCAGGAGAACACTGAGCAAACAGCACATTCCTGCTGCAAAACCCAGCAATCCCAGCAGCAATTCCACACAGGGAGATCAGGGCCTGGTGCTCAGCTGTCCTGGAGCTTTTCCATTCAGGGAGTGCAGAGCGGGTGGGAATTAAAGCGCAACGGAATTCAGGCCAAAGGGGAGAAAATCCTCATTGATGTCCCTCTGATACAAACCCTGCTGGGTCAAGAAGGATTTTGCAAACAAAAAAGGCAGGTGAAGTAGCAAATGTGAGGGGTGATCCAACAGCAGCTGCAGAGCTTGGTCAGCCTTAGCACCAAGAAGAAAATACCTGCTCAAGGGAGAGAGATGCTGAACCTTCCTCCCACGAGGCAGATTAAACTCAGGACGTCTCTGTCTGCCAAGAAACTGGGGGGGAAACCCTTGGAATGGGTTTTCTGCCCTTCTGGCTCCCCACTGCTTAAAATCCACCAGTTGATAATCCCCTTTCCGAAGATTGAGCTGGATTTGCATGGCAGGAGGGAGCCGAGGGGGCCACAGGGAGGGGCAGGGTGGGGAGGAAAGGAAAAGCTGGAAATTACCACCTACCACCAGAGCAAAGAAAGCCAAGGCTGCTGCCTTCAGGGAAGGATTGGTTACAAATCCCTGAGTGCATCCTCAGGGGATTGGCCATGGGAGATGGAGCCTTTCACCCTTCAGGAGACCAGTTCAAATCCAGGTCACTGGGGGCTTTAAGCAGCAGCAGGGACAGGCTGGAAAGAGATTTTTCCCTCCTAATCTAAAAGCAAGGAGGGTTCTGCTCCCTCCTCATGGCTGCACTGGGAGCCCCCCCTTCCTGTCCTGCTGCTGGGCACGTTCCTGGGATGTTTGCAGGGTGTTGGCTCTGCTTCCCCAAACAAGGACCCAGCATCTCAGTGCTGCTGCTGAGCCTCTGCTCAATCATTTTTACAGTATTTCCATTGGCAAAAAAAATGCCAATTGCACTGGAACCTGCCATGGATGGTAAAACAAGGGCAAAGGAAAATCTGTTCTCTCCAATGGATCAATTTTTCCATCAGTTCAGTCAGTGGCTGTGCAAGTTTTTCATGAAATCGTTTCAGTACATTTAATTTTTCCTTTTTTTTTTTTCCCTCCCCTTGCTACTTTCCAGAGAATCCTGATTATTCACTATCATTTGGGGCAAGAACTACTTCAAAATCCCAGTTTCCAATGGAGCAGATATATATCTTCAATTCAGCTGGGAGATGGAGATAAATTAAGGAGGAGGTTCACAAAAGAAGAAAGAAGAAAAAGCTCAGGGACATGTATCTTACCCATATTCCAATGCAAGTATTTACTGCCACGGCTCAGATCCTTAAAAGCCTCCTCTCACTTGCAGAAATCTCAGAAACTCTTCCAGTCCCTGGGTATTGCTGGTTCCTTTCTTCTCTAACAGGAACTTTTTCTCTGTTTTCATCCCTCAGGTTAAGACCTTAAGAAAGGTCTCCCCAGGCCCCCTGTCAGCTGAATTGTCCTTCGGTTGGCCAGAGTAGAAAAAAGACCCAAACCAAAACCTCACAACAGCTCTAAAGCTGAGTCCCCCCTGCAGGGCTTCTGGGAAAGCTCCCCAAGCCCCTGCCTGTGGTGTGGAATTAAAAACCACAGGGACAGGGGGTTTGGAATTCCGGAGGATGGAGCAGCCCCTTCCTGTAAAAACTGCTCCCAAAGTCAGGCACAGCCCTGGTGTGATATGAGGAACTGGAGATTCAACCTGCAGCCTGGAGCCCCTTCCCCAAATCAGGGGTATTTAAAGCAAAAAGGAGATGTCCCACGGGCTTTTCCCTGGATCTAGCACCTGGAGCTCCCTAAATGAGGAACATCCCAAAGCTGAGGACACTCCCAGGTACATCCCGTAGGCACAGACTGGGCAGGAGGCTCAAATCTGAGTTCACTTTCATGGTTAGTGCAAAGAAAATTCAGCCACAGGAGAGTTTTTTTGAGGTTTCTTTGCTCTCAGCACGTGGGTGGTTACTGGGGATCCTTCTGAGAACTCCAGAACCTGGACCAGTGGAAGGTGTCCCTGCCCACGGCACAGGGGTTGGAGCTGGATGATCTTCAGGGTCTCTTCCAGCCCAAACCATTCCATGATTCCATGATTTTATGGCTGTGATTTCTGTACAGAACCTCCCAGTGCTCACTTCCACCAGGTTCCATTACCTGGGAGTCCAGCAACGGGTGGAAGGGTGGATTCTTCAAGGACAGGCTGACAAATCAGAAAGAACCAGCTTTTTTTCTTCAGTAGGATTTCCTTCCCAAAGCAGAGAGAAGGACAAAATAGGAACTGCTTTATTTTGACAAGTGTTGGGTAAAGCTTGCCATGCTGCAAACCTGCCAGTGCTCTCTCACAGCCTGGAGGTTAAAAAAAAAAAAGGAAAACCACACAAAATTAAGAAAAAAAACCCAAATATTCACAAAAATACTTCTGTGATTAAACGCTGCTCATCAGCACAGCCTGATACACAAAGGCTGGAGGCAGAAAAATCATCATATTTTTGCTTTTTGGTGGGATCCCCAAAAAGCAAAAATATTTTTGCTTTTTGGCTGCCTCCCTGCTCGTGGGTCAGTCAGGAGCACCAGGAAATGAAAGCTGAAAGCACAAAGGTCCTACTGAACAACCCCCCAGCAGGAGGAAAAGCCACCCCACCCAAAGCTCCCCTTTGGCAACCAGCAGCTCGTGTGCCCTCTGCTCACCCTTTATCTCACACAAACCACGTGCAACCTGCTCAGGGATGGCTGGAAAATGGAACAAATCCTCCCATGGCAGGTGATAAAGAGGAGAAATCCAAGGGGGAAGAGATAACCTGGGATTTTTGCCTAACGAGGAACACAAATTACCAACACACGACTGACTGTGGGGTCTCCACAGCTCTGAGCCCCAGCAGCTGCAGGAAGATGCTTTCATTCCTTCTTTTTTTTTTTTTTTAGGCCTTTCTATGCTGGAAAAACTCCTTGCAGAAACGCAATTATCCAGCAAAATTTCTTTTCACCGGTTTCCTTCTCGCTCCTTCCCTGCCCTCCCTTCCCTGTGTGTGTTCCCTCCGCAGAAGTGTTTCCAAGGCTTGTTTTTTCCAGTGCATGTTCCACATTATCAAAGGAGGGATTACCAAACACCCTGTAGGGAACAGCCCCCGGGGAGTATTCGTTGCAGGTTCTCATTAGGGTTGGTTTCAACCTCCGTTTTCATTTTGCTTGAAAATAATTTTCCAGTTTAAAAAACTCACCCCCGCTCGACGGATCAAACAGAGTCCGAAACACTGGGAGCATCCCGTTTTTCACACACTGACACAAATGGAACCCACAGGACAAAGGGGAGATGGGGCAAAGAAAGGAACCAAGACCTCATCGAGGGAAAGTCCAGTATCCAGAAGAGCAGGTTTGTTCACGGGGTGTTCATCCTTTCAACCAGAGGAAAGCAGGACACGGATGGAAGCGGGTCTTTAGAGCCAGCACAACAAACAGCATTTTCCTGCTCTGTATTTTGAAGACATCCCACCTGCACAGTTGGAGCTTCCAAGCACAGGGTGCTGTGAAAACTCCATTAGCTGTGGATATTCCCACCATCACCACAGCACAGCTCTCAGGGTTTACAAGCACAGCACACCTTTATCCTGCTTCCAGACCCTGAGCTCTCGTGGGGAACGACTTGGAGGAGCTGGAGGGGATTTAGGCTGGCCTAGGGCTGGGTGGGAAATTCAGATATAAACTCCTGAAGGGAGGTTATAGCCAGGTGGGGGTTGGTCTCTTCTCCCAGGCAACCAACAATAGGACAAGGGGACATGGGC
>JAWWMA010000538.1:0-10793 GCA_035041425.1 Mionectes olivaceus | reverse complement strand
ATGGCCTGCCCAGAGAGGTGGTGGATTCACCATCCCTGGAGGTTTTTAAGATGAGGCTGGATGTGGCACTGAGTGCCATGATCTAGTAATCACAGTGGGTTAGATCAAGGGTTGGACTTGATCTCAGAGGTCTCTTCCAACCCAGTTAATTCTATGATTCTATAATTGTTCAGATCACTGTATATGACTTTCATCACTAGTAATTCCCTCAGAATGGATGCCTTTGTCTGTGGTAGTACACTTTCCTGATGAGTTCACAAGATCTCTCTTGAATGGTTGCCTTGCCCTTACACTTGAGAAGAGCTGTTTTCAAAGACTGTAAATTATTCCCTCTTTTCCAGTTCCTCTCTCATCTCCCCAGTTTCTAGGAAAGGATCCTAGCTGTTTGGCTTCCTTACCTTCCAACTGCTAATGGTTGAATCCATTATCCCAGCACTAGAGCAGCCAGGCAGAAATCTGCTTACCTGCCTAGCAGCTGTAATCTTTCCGCTTCTCTCGAAATTCTGATGAAGTCAGGGACCAGGTAGTTTCTGCTTCTGTCTGAATCCTCTCACTCCTTCTGTTTTTCAGACCTCCACTCTTCTTCCTCCTCCTCCCTTACTAATTGACGATATGAATCCATTCTTTCCTTCGTCCACTGTTTCTTTCTCGGTACTGGGGGAATTGCTGTAGCTGTTTTTTGGGTGCCTGTTTCAACGACAGTCCTCTGAGAATACTGAACTGTGGCTCAGTAGGCACAGGCCAGGCAACAGTACAGTGACAGAAGCTGCTGGTTTTCATTGGGGTAGGCAAGGCACTCTTCTATCAGTCTGTGGTGCATCAGTTTCCCAGCGTCACTTGCCTCTTCGAGTATGAAGTCTCAGGGTATGGGAGGTGTTAACTGCCCTAGGAACATGCTCAAATCCTTCCACACATTGTGCGACCAAGAGACCAGCTGCCTCAGGACACATTTCAGTACCTCCTCATCCAAAAGTTGTCTTCTCTTACACAAGGATAACACTGGATTTCACAAACCACATATTATGCTAACAATGTTAATTAGTAGTATTAAACACCTCATATCAGGATGAACAAGAACATCAGGAGCCTGCATAATATAACCATCCACATAATTGCTGAGTATGGAGAGAGATATGTATTCCTTCATGTTCTCCACAAGATACCTCCCCCAGCACTGCAAGGCCATCAATGCCAGGGCAAAGCACAGCACCATTGGCTTTAGTAACATGTTCCCAAGCTCAACAAAATAAAGAGATAAGCAGTGCAGCCAACAACCTCCCTGATCTGCACAGGAACCTGACCCTCAATAACCAGTGTTGCTACAGCACACTTAATACAAAACTGTTGCTATCTTATGCCCCATACTGCACGTCAAAAGGACCGTGGTAGGTAGGCCTTGGCTAGAAATCACATGCCCACCAAGCTGCTCTGTCACTCCCCTCCTCAGAAGGATGAAGGGGGAAGGAACTAAGATGTAAAAAACCCTCATGGATCAAAATAAAGACAGTTTAATAAAGCAAAAGTGAAGGTACTATGCTCAAGTAAAGGCAAGAAAAAAAAAAGATTTTATTGTCTACATCCTATCAGCAAGGATGCCCAGCCATGTTCTGGGAAGCAGGGCTTCAGCATGTGTAGCAGTTGCTCTGGAAGGCAACTGCTGCAAAATCATGAATGTCCCCACTTGCTACTCTTTCCTCTTAGCTGTTGTATGTAAGTAGGTGTCATATGGTCTGGAATATCTCTTTGGTTAATTAGGCCCAGCTGTTCTGGCTGTGTCCCCTCCCAAGATCAGCCTACTGCTGAGGGGGCAATATAGGAGAGATGAGCGGCCAAAGCTAGTGGTGTGTTTAACCAGCACCTTCTCGCTCCCAATGCAAAGCACAGCACGGTGGGGGCTGCTTTGGGGGAAATGAACTCCACCCCAGCCAGCCCAGATACAGAGGCAGACGAACAGGCGGTAATACCCAATGACAGAGAAAAACTCGATTAGACACATGGTTCACAGGGAAGTGAATTATTGAAATATTCATCTGTGAAGTATTCATCCTTGGCTTACTGATCCTCTCAGTGTGAAAAGACCACGAGAAACGATGAATTAGGAAACAATTGCACTAGAGGAGGAGCAGCCTTCGCTCCCCGGGTGATCTTTACGCCGTGGAAGACCGAAGAATCAGCAGCAGCTTCCTCTGGGCGGGGGCTGTCGTGAGAAACTAGGGGGACAGTACGGCGCCTCAGGACGCGGGGGTGCCAGAGACGGAGACGAACGCTGATTTTCCACGTATCCTGAAGACACCGCTACACCGTTCTGGAAACCGGCACTTTGTGCAGTCCCGCCGCGGTGGGAGCCCGGATCCATCCCGCCGCTCCCCGAACGTGCCTGCAGCACACGGGCGGCTGACACCCCCCCTCCCGCCGCCGCAATCCCGGACGCGGTTCGCGGATCCCGGGGGAGGACCCCTCTGAGGGCGGGCCGGTCTCGGTTTCGATTCCCCGAGCAGGCCCCCGACTCTGGAGCTGACGCGAGGGACGGGGGCGGGACGCGGGGCTATTAAGGGGCGGTGGCTGGAGGCGGCCCGGGGGTTGTCGGCGCAGGGCCGCGGGGGAAGACGGGCGGGCAGGCAGGTAGGTACGTACGTAGGCAGCTAGCTAGCTAGTTAAGCGGGTAGATGGGCGCCCGCAGCGACCCCTTTTACCTTCCCGGTGAGGGGAGCGGGGGATTCGGCCGCTCGGTGCGGGGGGTTGCGGGCGGGCGGACGGGCGTGCGGCCGGCCGGTCGGTCGGTCGGTCGGTCGGGGCGCCGCCGTGAGCGGCGGGAGCTGCCCGTGCCGCTCGGCCCCGCACGCATCCCCGCCGCGGTGCTTCGCGCTCCGCAGAGCTCGGCGTGCACCGCGGAACGAACAGCGGTCCCCCCCTGGGAGTGGCTGTCCATCTCCGTGGAGGTGGTGTGAGCTTCCTGTGTGTTGGAACGGTTCCGGAGGGGGGAGCGGGGGGGGTCGTGCTGCCCTGATGGGACACGTGGATGCGGGATTTGGCGTGCGGGCAGCGAGAGAGGCTGTGGTGTTTGGGAAACCTGCCAGGGAATGTATGGGGTGGTTGAAGGAGGAGGAGAAGAGTGCATTCCTGCTCCGACCGGGCATCTGGGAGTGTGTGTTGACCTGGTACCGTTTGCGCGAAGGAGCTGGGGTAGTTGTACTGCTATATCCCTGCTTGAAAAGAAGAGGGAGAACTCGTTTAGCATAGCCCGGAGGCAAGCATTGTCTGCAGTGGTTTTGGATCCTTTCTCTGAAAAGCAAAAACTCTTTTGCAAGGTTGTGGAGTGGTCACTTAACAAAACAGACTTTTTCGGTTGGAAAGGAGTTTAGACACAGTGTGTGCTCCAGAAGAATGAAAGTAAAAGATCTCTCACCAGTTTTTGTGGTTTTTTCCCCCGTAGTTTGCAGAAAAAGAATTTCAGGTTGATAGAAGTTCATGGGTTTATTGAGAATGGGAAGAGGCTTTGATTTCAAATGAAAACATGCAAGAGGGAGTGTTTCCAACCAATATTTTTACCAATATGCAGTTAAACTTGTCAAGCATTGGGCTGTGAACTGCATAAGCTTGAAAACCTTGATGTTAGGGCAATCTTGGTGTGTCTTGTTGTTGATTTCCCCCCCCCTCCCCCCCGTTTCAGTGCCTTCTATATAAAGGAACTATGCAGGTTGTTTGTTGCCATTGCTGTCTTACCTGATCATAGAATCAGAGAATATGGGGACCCATGAGGATTACTGAGTCCAGCTCCTGGCCCTGTGCAGGACAGCCCAAGAATCACGCCACGTGCCTGAGAGTGTTGTCCAGCTGCTTCTTGAACTCAGATAGGCTTGGTGCTGTGACCACTTCCCCAGGGAGCCTGTTCCAGTGCCCAGCCACCCTCTGTGTGAAAAACCTTTTCCTGATATCCAACCTAAACCTCCCCTGATTCAGCTTTATGCTATTTCCTCAACTCCTGTCCCTTGTCACAAGAGTGAAGAGGTCAGTGTTTGCCCTTCCACTTCCCCTTGTGAGGATGTTGAAGATTGCAGTGAGGTCTCCCCTCAGTCTCTTCTCCAGGCTGAACAAAGCAAGTGACCCAGCCACTTGTCCTAAGGGTTCCCCTCCAGAGCCTTCAACATCCTCGCGGCCCTCCTTTGGATGCTCTCTAATGATAGTTTATTGTCTCTTTTTATCTTGTAGTGCCTGAAACTACACATAGTACTCAAGGTGAGGCCGTACTAGTACAGAGTAGAGCAGGGCAATCAGGACAGGAACATTGCTAGGCTGAGCAAGCAGCTGCAGCAGTGTAAAGATCTCCCTCTTGGACTGAGTTAAGTCTTTTATGGCTGAGCAAGAGTAGAGATTTCAAGATTGGTTTTGTTTCAGAGGGAAACAGGAGGGTTAACTTTTCCCACTGTTGTGAGGTTTTGGGGTTTATTATGTGTTGTATAACAGTAATGATACCATGTAAGTAGAATATTGAACGTGCTTCTGCATCAGTTTGTGTGTACATAATGGGAGATGCAAGTCTTCTCAGTTTACTGGAAATCATAGGTATGTATAAACAGATGTGTTTTGTGAAAATGCAACTCCGCAAGGGGCTTAACTGTATAATCTTGTAGCTATAATTTGTTACTAGCAGGTTGCACAGAGGGGAGAATCATTTGGAACTGAAAGAAAGGAATCATATTCTGTTTCAGGTAGCAAAACAGGATGTGCTGGGGAGCAGGGCCACACCTGTCGCTGCTGCAAGCTGTGAAGCAGTCTTCAGTGAAAGCTAGTCATGTGCTTTGGGCTGAGTTTAACTTGCAAGGAAAGGAGGAAGGATGTCCCAAGAAGCCACCTGTTCTGGTTGGGACAGTTTTCTTCTTAATAGGTGGTATGGTGCTGTGTTTTAGACTTAGGATGAGAATAATGTTGATAAAAGTTTAGTTGTCACTAAGTAGTTCTTACCCTAAGTCGAGCTTTTTTCAATTTGCCCCACCAGCTGGGAGGCTGTGTGAGGGCACAGGAAACTGGAAGAGGACGCAGCTGGGAGAGCTAACCTGAACTGGTCAAAGGGATATTCCATACTGTTGAATGTGTTGGTCAGTATATAAATTAGGGGGAAAGCTGGCCAGGGGCTAGTGATCAGGGACTGGCTGGATATCAGTTGGTGGGTGGTGAGCAATTGCATTGTGCATCATTTGTGTTGTATATTCTAATTATTGTTTTGTTCTTGTTATTATTTCTCTGTTCCTTTTTTGTCCTATTAAGCTATCTTTACCTCAGGCCATGAATTTTACTTTTCTTGTCCAATTTTTCTCCCTCATTCTGCTTGGGGTGAAAGGAAAGCTGCGGTGTAAGTGAACATCTGCATAGTGTTTAGCTGCCTGTCAGGTTAAACCATGACACCACCTTAAATCCAGAGTGATGTATCACGGCCTTGTGTGAAGACCTTTGTCACCAAATTAATCAGCCATGCATTGAGGGCTTGCCTGTAAACAGAGAGGTGTCTGAGATTTTTTTTGTCTTCTGGTAGTATTATTTTTCCTTGTAGTTTTTCTAGGGGCATTGCCAAGATTGATGCCATTTCAGTAATGTGAAGGCACCTTATGGATAGGCTGTGACATACCAAGTAGTCTGCAGGAGCTGGTCTGTCAGGTTTCTGTTGCCCTGTTCATGGGTATAAAACTCTGGTTTCCCAGGGACCACTTAGGGACTAAAGTAGGTGCAGAGCTGGTGTCCTGCGGTTTGTGCACCCGCCTCTTGTTGTGGAAGGCGTTGTCTTGTTCCTGATAATGTGCTTCTGATTTTCATTTCCTTGCTGTGTTGTTTCCTTGCCTAGTACCTTTCCTCTGTGCAAGTCAACCACAAATTCCTACTCTAAAGATTTGTAACATTTCATTGTCCATGTCTTAGAGTTTTGCATGGGTTATTGCAAAACAACAGGGCTGGCCCAGCACTTCTGGCCAGGTTTGGATCCTGTTTCAGTGGTCTGGTTTGCTGATCGTGCATCTGAAGAAGAACTGAGGAATCAAACAGCGTCAGCTCTGTGAGTTTGGCTAGCTGGAGACATCAGGCGTTTGGGCTTGTTATTACTTGTTATTGTTATTGCACAAATAGAAAGTGACATACAGTGGTAATCTGGTAAAGGAGGACCTCTGGAGGTCATTCAGGCGAGCCCTACCCAGAGCAGGGTACTAGTCCAGAGCTTGGCTTTTCTTGTGCTTGTACTCTGCTTGCTCCCCTTGTTTCATTCAGACCTTGTACACGTTTCTTCCTTATCTGGTTTGTAGTAGCATTTTAGGTGTTATCAGACCTTTGAGACATATGTGCTCGTTGTGTCCTGGAGTGCATTTGCTAATTGTTGATAAGGATTTATGTCTTCTTTTTGACAATGTCTGTGCCCTACGATCATCTACACTCTACTACAGAGCACATTGCCAGGGAAAACCTTGGTACGAAATGAAGAGCAGCTTGGGATTTTCTCTCTCACTCTGTGCACCACCAGCCATTTAACATCTTTTGAAAGCACAGTCAGAACTGAGAAGTCTCACAACTGACTTTAAAAATACAGAAACGCAGTTCAGATGTGAATCCTGTCTCAAGAATGAGGCGCGCTTTGTGTTGTCAAGGTGCACTGATTCAGTGTGGTACTGTGCTGGTGGAGCTACAAAAAGATAGTCTGGAATTCCCCTAGTAGTAGTTCTGGCTGAAACTTAGGAAGGAAGGGTATCTGGAGAAGCAAAACTCTGTAAGTGGAGTTCAGGGTTCCTTGTGTCAAGTTATAGAGATTGTGTTCCGGTCTCCAGACTGAAACAAACCAATAAAGTGTTCTCTCTATTCACTTATCTCAGAAATGGTATTCTTTGTCCTTTTAGAGGTAGACAGCTACAGAGATACATGCTGTCTTTACCTTTGCAGTACTGTGTTGCTTAGGACACTGACCAACCATAGAGCGCAGAAGTAATAATGGAACTTTATTTGGTCCAGTTTGTGCTAAACTCAGGGCAGTATACACTGATGAGAAGCTATCACTGTATGGCTCTACTTGCCCTAATCTATTTGAAATTTGCTCTAGAATTTCATTCATAGTTTTCCAAGTGGTGCTGACTTTTACAGAGAACAATGGGTCTTTTCGCAGTTCCAGTTTCTGGTACAGATCTGTCAAGGTGACTTCTAACAGAACTGGTTTTTTTTTTTTTTCATGTTATTTCATAGGACAGAGTGAGAATCTATCTAATGATTGGCTGTGTCTATCTGTCTGAATATATCCCTCATGCTAGGAATGTCTTATGAGAAGCTGTCTAAATGATAGGCTTTTTATTTGGGTTGACTGGCTTCTCAAATATGAGCTGACATTTTGCAAGGGCTGAACACATTCTTCATGAGATACTGGCTAAACACTCGATTAAAATGTTCGGATAGTCACAAACAGCACTATGACCTTTTCTAGACTAAACAGATCCGTGAGAATGTCCATGTCTAAATCTCATCTTCTTTCTACTCTTCTAGGAGAGATTTCCAAATGTGCTGCTTGTAGTTTGGTCGGTTGTAACCTGTTTGTTTTTGTCTCTGCGGTTTCTCCAGGACTTCCTCTAAAGTGCAGATGATTTCAAGATTTTTCGTTTGATTTTTCAGCATTCAGTGGAAAAGCAGACTGAAAACAGTAAATTTTTTTCCTGCTTTTCACTGCCAAGGTTATGCTTACATGCATTCAAAGGTGTCTTGTGTTCTGTAACTATGTCTTTGGTAGCTACTGTTGTCAGGTAGAGCTGGCTAATAGTTATGGTCTGCTAGAGCCTTCTCATCCTATACTTTTTCCTCTCTTTCATTGAGCCTGACCTGACATTCCCATATGCCTTTATAAGGTTATAATGAAAATGTGATTTGGAAAACTTGTATCCTTTTGGCGAGTGACTGCAGGACTACCTGGACAAGTACTACTAGTGGTGGGCTCGTGGCTGGAGGAGTCCCTCTGACATAGCAGGCAGGGTGATGTAGTGGTTCCTTCTTGATGGCACCGTGCTCTGATGGCACTCATGTTGTTGTTGGGCAAGAGCTAATGAGAGCCCTGTGGTTTGCTGTTGAAAAAACATGAATTATTTGAATGCTGATGATATGTACTTAGTTGTCACTCAATCATAGTTTAGATGCCTTGTTGGGCTTTTGTTCCTCCTACCTATTGCCAGTTTCTAATGTCAGCCTTTTAGGTTAAGGAGGAAGAAGGAGTAATTCATCTGCTTAATAGGATTGAGGAAAACACTGTCTTTAGAACTCAGATTTCCTGAAAATGTGGGGGTTTCAATTTGTAACCACTGTTTTAACTCAGATGTAGAGCTCCTTAGGTTGCTGTACTTCATTTGTTGCTTGCATTATGGAAATCCAGTGTTTCATTTTTTTTCATTTCATGGCTAGGCTTTGCGAACGAAGATTTAGGAAGGGCTCTACCCACGCTTGCTACAAGCGTGCTGATGGCTAAAAAAGGCCAGTGTGAGACAAACAAGTCCAGTTACAAAAGACCCAGCAGAAAGACTCCCCAGGTGATATTGACAAGATGCGATATTTTCTGCACTGTCTCTTCTCCTCAGGAGTGATCCTGCGCGTGTTCTCAGAAGAAGCAGTAGCATTATAGATAGTGTCTCCAGGCCTCCCAACTGGAGGCCAGAGTAGACCAGTGGTGATGATCAGTGTGGCCAAGTCTGAGGGATTGTTTCAGGGAGTCCTTGTATCTCCTCTTCGGGGCTCCCCTCTTGCGGCAGCCAGTGGCGAGTTCACCATAGAGCACGATCTTGGCAGTCTGTGATTCTTCATGCTGGAGATGTGCCCTGCCCCACACAGCTGTGCTCTCAGCAGCATGGCCTCAATACTCGAGAGTGCTGCCTGTTCAAGGACAGACGTGTTGGTCACATAATCCGTCCAGTGGATGTTTAGGATTATACAGAGGCAGCGTTGATGGAAACATTCTAAGAATTGCAGGTGGTGGCGGTAAATGACCCATGATTCGGACCCATATAGAAGAGTAGATAGTACAATGGCTCCGTAAATGCTGATCTTTATGCTTTTCTTCAGCTGTTTGTTTTGCCAAACTCTTTTATGGAGTTTGCCGAAAGCTCTGTGTGCCTTTGCTAGCCTGTTGTCTATTTCTGCGTCAGTCTTACCGTCTGAGGAGATGATGCTTCCCATGTAATTAAATTGCTGGACTGAATTGAGCTCTGATTTGCCAGTGGTGATATGGGGATGATGGAAGACTTCCTGAGGCTGATAGAGAACTTCTGTGTTCTTCAAGCTGACTTCCAGCCCAAAAAGCTCAGCAGCCTCTGCAAAGCAGGATGTTAAATGCTGCAGAGCTGCTTCTCTTTAGGCAACAAGGGCGGCATCGTCTGTGTAAAGCAGCTCCCGGACAAGATGATCTAAGGTCTTAGTGTGGGCCTTCAGTCGCCTGAGGTTGAACAGGCTCCCATTGGTGCAGTATCGGATGTAGACACCATTTTCGTTATCGAAGTTTGCCATGGCCCTTTGGAGGATCATGCTGAAGAAGACTGTGAATGAAGTTCGTGCAAGAACGCAGCCTTACTTCACACCATTGGTTGTGGAAAAGGGCTCAGAAAGTGCATCGCCATATCTGACTTGGCTGCACTGGCCCTCATGAGGCAAGATGATCATTTTGAGGAATTTGGGGGGACATCCTAAATGTTCCAAAATCTGCCACAGGCCTTTTCTGCTCACAGTTTCGAAAGCTTTGGTGAGGTCAGCAAAGGTAACGTAGAGACCTTTGTTCTGTTTCCTACACTTCTCTTGCAGTTGCCTGAGAACAAGTACCGTATCTGTGGTACTTCTGTTGGCCCTGAAACCACACTGGCTTTTAGGTAGAAGCTCTTCTGCTATAGTGGGTGCTAATCTGTTCAAAAGAATTCTTGCCAGGATTTTACCAGCAATGGATAGCAGAGTAACACTTTGGTAATTTGAACAATCTGATTTATCTCCTTTCTTCTTGTACAAGTTGATGATGACTGCGTCACGAAGGTCTGATAGTAGTTCGCCTCATTCTCAGCAGCTCACAACAAACTCGTGAAACTTAGCGTGGAGTGCTTGACCTCCATGCTTCCAAACTTCAGGAGGGGTTCTGTCATCCCCAGCTGCCAGTTTTCACCTTAACAGTTTCTTCCATAGTGGGGGCAATATCCAATTCGGTTTTCACTGGCTGTTGTGAAATGTGTTGAATTGCTGAGTCTTGAACTACACGGCTGGTACTGAAGAGAGTCTGAAAGTGTTCAGACCATCAGTTTAAAATGGAGACTTTATCAGTGAGGAGCAATTAACCATCTGCACTGAGTAAAGGGCTCTGAACCTGGTGTGTAGAACCATGAGCTGTTTTCAGAGCCTCATAGAATCCCTTGTAGTCACCCATATCAGCACATAATTGAATTTTTTCAACTAGGTTGATCCACCACTTGTTCTGGATGTCACGCAGTTTCTGTGGGAGCTTGCTACAAGTGATGCCCAACAAGGCCAATAAAGACTGCTTAGAGACAGAGTTTTATGCCTTTAAGCAGTAAGGTATTTATTAGTGATGTTGGGAAGCTCCCCAGCTCAGACCGGGCAAAGAGCTCCGAAGTGGTCAGTGCAAAGACAGGTAATTTATACAATTTCTGAGTGTGATTACAACATCTTTGCATACATATTCAAATTATTACATTATTAGATTACAATATTTTTAGCAGATGGAGTCAGGGCAGAGTTTGGGGCATGTTCTTCATTTTGGGGAATAATTTGGTGGTAGATCCTGTTACTTCATCTTG
>JAWWMA010000537.1:0-10796 GCA_035041425.1 Mionectes olivaceus | reverse complement strand
ACACCCTAAAATCTGCGTAAGAAGACATGACCCTAAAACACAACGACCTCCAAGCCCAAAGCTCTGTAAGGCCTCCAAGAACATCACGTCACCTGAGGAAGATGAAGATAGGGGTCCCAAAACGACCCCACACCCAATTCCAGAAGGCGTGTCAGGAGGCAGACCTGGGGGGTGGCTGGATGGGGATTGGGTGAAAATCATTATAAAAGTGGAAACCATTTGTATTCAGGGGGCATGTGGTGGTGTATTCCTAGAATCCTGGGGACCCAATTAAAACCTTTTCTTATCCTTATCTTACCTCCTCTCTAATTCGGCCTGGAGTCTTTTTTCTCTACAACCTTTAGTCAACAAATGCTAACTGTAAGAGATTATCCTATTGTAATTGGAAAATTTCTGAAAGTATTAATTGTTGTGGTTTTTTATTTGATATATAGACATAAGAGCTATAAAACTACTTCCATTCCCCGTTGCCATTATAGTAACTCAAGTGCTAATAAATGGTCAACAAGCTGGAGATAAATACAGCATTACTTACCTGATCTTTCATTTTCAGAAGACATAAATAAACATATTCCATTCATTCAGATTATTACAATTGGGTGATTTTTGTCAGAATATTTTTTTAAGAATGACTTTCTTCAATATCTGACTTCAGTTGGCAAGTATGTTTCAGGAGATCTTCAGGAAAAAAAGAACATTGCCACCATTAATTTTCAAGTGTCACCCACGCGGCTCTTCAATAGCAAAAATTCATCTCTAAATGCAAAAGTACATGACATTTTTCAGTTTGGTTGCTAATGAGTCCCTATTTAAGTCTTGGAGTAGAAATTGGCATTTAAAGAAAAACTGTAACACTCTTTTAGACATATATGTAGCTTGTGGTTGTGTATAATAGAGCTGCTGTATGTGCCTGAAAGGGTGTGGGTCCTCCAAACAGGAAGGGCTTCTGTCACAGGGAGCAGCTCAAAGGGGAACTTTAGGAGTGAATGTGCTTCCTGTATGAGAGGAAAGCTGAAATTGTTTATATAAGTCAGCAGCTTGGGATAGGAAGAATGTAGCTCTGTATCCTTTTCCAGTAATAAATGCATGTTAAGTAATTTATGCCAGTATCACACTAACGTGGGGTTTTGAGTTTCAGGCTTGCCAGCAGGGCATTCTGGGAAATGAGGTCCCAGGACTCTGAAGCACATGTGCAGTACTGTTCCTCTCCGGGATTGGTCAAGAAAATCACATGTTATGACGTGTCACTGTTTGAAACCCCTATTTAAACCCTTGTTATTGCTCAATAAAGTCAGTTTGTTTATACACCACATTGGTGTCTGTCTGGTCCACACGGACCCATTATTTATTCATTTATTATATTAATAATATTGCTATACACTAAGATTCTGCTTGTTTTAATCTGGCAAAAAATAAGACCACAGGAACATGCTACAGACGGTAAAATTTGCTTTGTTTAGATTTTTAAGATCAATTTAATATCTAGGCAATTTACCATATAATTAGAACCTGTTGAAGGGTTCAGCTATTTACTGTCATAAGCAACAAGGGACGATGTCAGAAGTTCACATATCAGAAGTACCTGCATGTATAAGAAATTACTGATGGCAGTAATTGAGTAGTAAAAGCTTGGTAAATTCTATTAGTTGTGTGCCACGGCTCTACAACTTAATGAGGGGGGAAATAAAAGAATGCATGAATTTTACCCTTTATTAAGCCATAGGATTTTATTAAAAGCTTTAAATCAAAGCCATCTGTTTATAAAAGATGAACTTTAACTCAAACAGAAGTTTTGAATTTGAGCTAGATGTAACTGTGAAAGGTTCTATGGCTTGTCACAATCAGGAATGAGGACTAATGAACGACAGTGTTCTGAATTTAAAAATCATTCCATTTCTTTTAATGTAATAGTCTAGTGAGCATTATTTTGTGTTTAAGGCAGTATTGTTTCATCTGATGAGATAACATTGTAGCAGGATTCTCTGCCTAAGCAGAGAATAATGTCTTATTCACAAGTTATCAGTGGTGGATTGAGTGAGGAGGGTCTGTTCTGTGATAAGATCAAAGAGGGTCTTTTGTTTGTAGTGTTGAAGAATGCTGAGACCAGCTTGACCAAGGACATGCAAGACAGGTGCTTCCTGACTGAGGCAGGGATCAACAAAGATGTGTAGGCCCTGAGAGTCAGAAGTGTCAAGCATGATAACAACTTTTTCAGCAACAAAGCATATTTGTTGCCTGACAACACATAATCTAAAAATGTATGTGACTGACAGTCAATGCCATTTTACTAAGAAAGGTCAGTCCTACTTTTGCATGGCAAGGACTTCTAGCATGCCTCCTTAAGGTATGTAAAGATCCTTCCCTTGAGTGGGGATGTCCCTCAAGGTTACTCCTTGAGGCTGAGCAAAAGAGACTTGCCCATGGTTGTTGGTATGGGTGAGTAACATCAATCTCTACTTAATAATTGGTTTTGCTAGCTTTAATATAATTACTTTAACATTGCTTCAAAAATAGTGCACTATACTAGTAGTTATAGCTATCTGTACAGTATAGTAAATAATTCTGATTAAGATCTTTTTGTCTAATTGTAATAAATGAAAATAAATAACTTATTTATTTAAATATAGTTGAAAGATATATATATTATATCAATATATATATTATATCAATATATATATTTAAGAGAGTTTATTGAGAGAGAACAAGGGCTTAAATAATGGTTTCAAATTGCAACACATCATAACGTGTGACTTTCTTGACCAGTCCTGACAAGGCAATTCACTGCGCATGTGCTTTGGAGTCCTTGAGACTTCATTTCCCAGAATGCTCTGCTAGCAAACCTGAAACCTGAAACACTACAGGGATCAAATCATGATCATCTCTTCTGTCTCTTCTTCTTCCTGTGATGGCCTTGATGATGGCACTGAAAATGGTCCTTGTGATGGTCCTGCTTCTTCATCCTTGTAGTGGTTTTGAGTCTAGGGCTTCCTTGGTAACCAGGTTGTAACCAAGGAACCAAGGCCATGTTCTTAGTATTCCATATGATTTTTACGTAAACAAGTGTATAAATAAGAGGGGAGAGGAAGCTCTCGGGCTCTTTTCTTCCGACGGACTGGAGGCGAAGGTTCTCTGCTATCAGTCTGCCCGAATGAAGGAGTGAGGCCTGGTGGACCTGGTTGGCCTCGAGCAGCGAGGAGTGCCAGCAGTTGATAACGCGGGTCCTGCTGTCTCAAGGGAAGTTGTTAGCTATTATTTCGATACTTCTGTGTGTTGATGGATACTGGGGGCTTGATTGTGTGAAACCATATCTGAGGATTTTTTTTGGTTCCTTTTCCCTTTTCCCTTCCCTTTCCTTTCTCTTTTGGGGGTCCCCTGTATATAACATCCTAACTGTATATAGTTTCAATATATATATATTGCTTGGAATTCGATTGGTTTGTCTCTTTTAGTTTTGTCCGGTTTTTCTTTCGGTCTGTCCGAAGAGGAGGGAGGGGGGAGGTTTTTCACCATAGTCCAGGCACTTGACTGGGGGCCAAGTTTGACCTGAGACAATCCTCTTCACTATTCCTGTCCTCCTTAACTACTTCTCCTGAAGCTTTTTTACAGGGTGACTTTCATGTACATTTCTTCTGCTTCTGTACAGGGACAACCTGATGCCGAGATTTTACCCCAACAGGTGGTGAATAACTGCCCAGAGACAGGTTTTAGTCTTTTGAACAGTGAGGTATTTATTTTAGTGATGTCGGGGAACTCTCCAGCTTGGGTTGGACAAAGAGCTCCGAAGTGGTCAGCAAAAAGTCAAACTATTTATACAATTTTCATGTGAGATTACATACATATTCATATAATTGCAATATTTCTCTATGCATAGTAATAACATTGCAACATCTAGTTATAATATTCATAATAGGCGGAGTTGGGGCAGAGTCTGAGGTGGAGTTTTCATTTTGGGGAGATTCTGAGAGGGGAGATCCTGTGTCTTCCTCAGGGCGGTGGTTGTTTTGCTCTTCTTCCTCAGGTAAACTTTTGAGCTTTTCCTTGATTTTGCTGACTCCAGAGTGTGTTTCGCAAAGTTCTTGGACTCAAGCCCCTGTTCGCCCCTTATATGATTATGTTCCTACTTTATCTAGGTGTGTGTACATCATTTGGATGTGCAGTATCTTCTTGGCTAAACCCTGAATCCTGGTTTCTGTCCTATACTATGTATTTCTGGCTAAGGTCCTAGGTTTTATGCTCTGAGTGCGCTTCTTGCTCTGTTTCAAACCAACACCATCAATGTTGATTCTCTGTTTCAGTGATTTCAGTGGTAGTGCCTGTTGCTGGGTTTGAAACAGCCACAGTGTCTGTCACAGTGGTTGGAGCAGCTGCAGGGCCTGTTGTCATCTCATTGTCTGATTTAGAGACTTTCCTTTCCTCCTGACTGTATTGAGCAGTGCTGAACATGGTTTGATAGGCCTGGGCTAGGCTCCAACATGTTGCAGTGATTTGGGTCCTCTCTGGAGTGCCAACACACCTTTTTAAGATGTATTACTAGTTTTTCTGGATTCTGCACTTGTTCAGGGGTAAGGTCCAAACACACTGGAGGTGCCCACTGCCCTAGGTACTTGCCCACGCTATCCCACACACCCTGCCACTCCGAACTATCCAGTTTTTGGACAGATCTCCGGGTAATGTTCTTTATTATTTGTCTAACCTTAAACAAGACCTGAACCATATGCAGTAACACACTGCCTCCTAGGAAAAGGACCAGGTTGATTTTAAGGGTAGTCAAAGGATATTCAAAACCTTTAAAATTCTCAACTACTGTAATCAGTCTGGAGGACAGAGAAGGCAAAAAGGAGGGAAAAAATATATAGGAAGGTGTCTCCCCCATAGGTTGTTCCTCTGAGAAGAAAAAAACAAAGGTGTGATTACTAATCATTCCCAGTAGATGATACCCAAAGAACAGAGGTGCCTGCAATACTGAATACATACACCAGATTGGTGTCTCAACCAATGACACTAACATATCATAAGCCCATCCCACAGAGAACATGTACTGCAAGTAAGGTATTACCAGTATAATAGAGATAAAACACGACAAATATGAGAGCAAATAAATCGACATTGTAACAAGCAACTGTTAAACCAATACAATCAATGTTTATAAAAATTTTCTTTTTAGCACCACTCTGGCCAAATCTGTCCTTATCTCAACCCCTTGGGTTCTACATTGGGTGCCAAAAAGGACTGTTGTGGTTTAAGCCCATCTGGAAATCAAGCACCATGCAGCCACTCACTCAACCCCCCCCTCTGCCCCCCACCCCGGTGGAATGGGGAGGAGAATCAAAGTAAAATTTGTATGTTGAGATAACAACAGTTTAATAAATGAAAATAAATTAAAATACAGTAATAATGGTAAATAATAATAATAATAAAAAGGGAAAAACAAGTGATGCACAATGCAATTGCTCACCACCCACTGACCAATGCCAGACTCCCCCTTCCCAAACCCAGATCAGCCACCCTTCCAGATAATTACTTTCAGTTTATATACTGGGCATGATGTTCTATGGTATGGAATATCTTCTTGTTCAGTTTGGGCCACCTCTCCCAGTTATGCTCCCTCCCAGTTTCTTTTGAGCATCTCCTCACCGGTAGAATATAAGAGAAGAAAAAAGTCCTTGACTTAGGATAAACACGACTTAGCAAAAAAACAAAACATCACTTCGTTATCAACACCATTCTCATTCTGAATCCTAACCACAGCACTGTAAAGGCTACTGAGAAGAAATTAACTCTACCCTAACTGAAACCAGGACAATGTATTTATGTATTGCCCTAGCAAAAAGGGAGTGGTGTGGATCTCCATCCAAACTTCAACTGTGTCAAAAGGAAGTGAATTATTTAGGGCATAATTTATCTCCCATGTCCGATCAGAAAAATCAGGTAGGAAGTTTTCTTAGAGCTGTGATTTTGTTGGCTGTGGATTCCCATGTTAGGGGAATTGATTAAGTCTCTGACTGAGGCAACCAAAAACAGAGACAGAACCTATTACATGGGGCCCAGAGAGGGAACAAACTTTTAAAGCAATAAAAGACCTTTGGCAGCTGCTCCTGCTCTTGGGCCCCCAGATTATACAAAACCATTCAGTTTGTGTGTACATGAGTCATAGAATCAGATGGGTTGGAAAGGACCTCTGAGATCATCAAGTCCAACCCTTGATCCAACACCACCACAGTTACTAGACTATGTCTTTAATTTCAGGCCTCAAATCGGCAAACGCAGCACAGCCGTTCTGCAAGCGAACGATTGCATTTCCCCCAAGGCATCAAGTTCTTACCTTCTGTTTCTCATATGCAGTTGGTGGGAGACTCTTGGCACTCCATGCACACACAGATCTTCCTGGGCTGGTTCTTTTTGTCTGGGAGGAATCTTAGTCCGTCTTCAATTTCAGGGTTCAAACCGGCAAATCCAACACGAACATCCTGCAAGTGAACGATTGCATTTCCACCCAAGAAATCAAGTCCTTAACGTCTGTTTCTCTGGGCCAGTTGGTGGGAGACTCTTGGCACTCCATGCACACACATAATTTACCTGGGCTGGCACCTTTTGTCTGGGCGGAATCTGTGTCCGTCTTCAATTTCGGGACTCAAACCGGCAAATCCAGCACGACCGTTCTGCAAGTGGACGATTGCATTTCCGCCCAGGAAATCAAGCCCTTACCCTCTGTTTCTCATAGGTAGTTTGTGGGAGATTCCTTACACTGCATGCACAAACAGAGCTTTCTGGGCTGTCACTTTTTGTGTGGGAGGAATCTTCGCCCGTCTTCAATTTTGGGGCTCAGAAGGGTAAATCGCACGTGATCCTCCTGCATGTGAACGATTCCATTTTTACCCAGTAAATAAAGAGTTTACCCCCTGTTTCTCAGGGAAAATTGGTGAATGACTCTTGGAACTCCATGCACACACAGAACTTTCTGGGCTGGCACCTTTTTTCTGGGAGTAATCTTCGTCCGTCTTCAATTTCAGGGATCAAATTGGTAAATCCAGCATGACCATCCTGCAAGAAAACGATTGTATTTCACCCAGGAAACTGAGTCCTTACCCTCTGTATTTCAGGGCCAGTTGCTGGGTGACTCTTGGCACTCCATGCTCACAGAGAGCTTCTTGGGTTGGCACCTTCTGTGTGGGAGGAATCCTAGACCGTCTTCAATTTCGGGGCTCAAACCGGAAAATCCAGTATGACGGTTGTGCAAGAGAACGACTGCATTTACACCCGGGAAATCAAGTCCTTATCCTCTGTGTCTCATCCGCAGTTGGTGGGAGAGTCCTTACACTGCATGCACACACAGAACTTTCTGGTCTGACTTGTTTTCCTGGGAGTAATCTTCCTCCGTCTTCAATTTCTAGACTCAAACCGGCAAATAGAGAACGACCGTCCTGCATGTGAACGATTGCATTTTCACCCAGGAAATAAAGACCTTAACGTCTGTTTCTCAGTGCAAGTTAGTGGGAGACTCTAGGCACTCCGTGCACAAACAGAACTTTCTGGACTGACTCCTTTTGTCTGGCAGGCATCTTCATCCGTCTTCAATTTCAAGGTTCAAACCGGCAAATTCACCATGACCATCATGCAAGCAAACAATTGCATTTCAACCCGGGAAACTAAGACCGTACTCTCTGTTTCTCTTTGGCATTAGTGGGAGACTCTTGGCACTCCATGCACACTAACTTCCTGTAGTGGCACCTTTTTTCTGGAAAGAATCTTCTTCCGTCTCCCATTTCTTGGCTCGAATCAGAAAATCCCGCACGGCAGTCCTGAATGTGAACGACTGAATTTTCACCCAGGAAATAAAGTCCTTTCCCACTTTTTTTCAGTGCCAGTTGGTGGGAGATTCTTGGCACTCCCAGCACACACAGAACTTCCTGGGTTGGCACCTTTTTTCTGGGAGGAATCTTTGTCTGTCTTTAGTTTCGGGGTTCATACAGAAAAATCCCACACGGCAGTCCTGCGAGGGAACGATTGCATTTATACCCGGGAAATAAAGACCATAACCTGTGTTTCTCAGGGCTGGTTGGTGGGAGACTCTTGGTACTTTATGCACACACAGAGCTTCCTTGGTTACCACCTTTTGTCTGGGAGGGATCTTCGTCTGTCTTCAGTTTCGTGGCTCATAACGGCAAATCCAACACGACCATCCTGCAAGCGAACAATTGCATTTCCACCCTGGAAATAAAGACCTTTACCTCTGTTTCTCTTTAGCCATTTGGGGGAGACTTGTGGTTCTCCATGCACACACAAAGCATCCTGGGCTGGCACCATTTTTCTGGGAGGAATCTTGGTCTGTCTTCAATTTCGAGTCTCAAACCGGTAAACCCCGCACGGCTGTTCTGCAATCGAACAATTGCATTTCCACCTTGGCAATTAAGTCCTTAACCTCTGTGTCTCGAAGCCAGTTGGTAGGAGACACTTGGCATTCCTCACATACACAGTTTTCTGGGCTAGCACATTTTGTCTGGGAGGAATCGTCTTCCGTCTTCAATTTCAAGACTCAAACCGGCAAATCCAGCACGGTATTTCTGCAAGTGAACAATTCCATTTCCAACAAGGAAATCAAGTCCTTACCCTCTGTTTCTCATAGGCGATTGGCACTCCATGTCCACACAGAGATTTCTGGGCTGGCACCACTTCTCTGGGCGGAATCTTTGTCCATCTTCAATTTCGGGGCCCAAACAGCCAAATCCAGCACAGCCGTACTGCAAGAGAAGGATTGCATTTCCACCCAGGAAATCAGTACCTTTTGCACTGTTTCTCTTTAACAGTTTGTTGGAGAGTGCTAGTATTGCATGCACACTCAGAGCTTTCTGGGCTGGCACCTCTTCTCCCTTCTCCAATTTCCGGGCTCAAATAGGCAAATCCAGCACAACCGTTCTGCAAGTGAACGATAGTATTTCCACACGGGAAATCAAAACCTTATCCTCTGTGTCACGTAGGTAGTTTTAGAGAGTCTCTTGAAACTCCATGCCCACACAGAGCTTCCTGGGCTGCCAACATTTGTGTGGGAGGAATCTTCATCTGTCTTCAATTTCGGGGCTCAAACCAGCAAATCCACCATGGCCATTCTGCAAGCGAACGATTGCATTTCCACTCAGGAAATAAAGCCATTAACCTCTGTTTCTCAGTGCCAGTTAGTGAGGCACTCTTGGCACTCCATGCACACAGAGAGTTTAGTGGGCTGGCAACATTTGTGTGACAGGTATCGTCGTCCGTCTTCAATTTCGGGGCTCAAACCAGCAAATCAACCACGGCCGTCTTGCATGAGAACGATTGCATTTTCAACCAAGAAATAAAGTCCTTTCCCACTTTTTCTCAGGACTAGTTGGTGGGAGATGGTTACCACTCCATGCACACCATGAGTTTCCTTGGCTGGCACGTTTTTTTCAGGGAGTATTCTTCATCCGTCTTCAATTTTGGGACTCAAACCGGCCCATCCAGCATAGTCGTTCTGCAAGCAAGTGATTTGCATTTCTACCCAGGAAACTAAAATCAAACCCTCTGTTTCTCGTTAACAGTTGGTGGGAGAGTCTTGGCAATCCGTGCACACACAGAGCATTCTGGGCTGCCACCCTTTGTCTGAGAAGAATCTTCATCAGTCTTAAATTTCTGTACTCAAATGACAAATCCAGCACGACCTCCCTGAAAATTAAGGATTGCATTTCCACCCGGGAAATTAACTCCTTACCCTCTGTTTCTTAGTGTCAGTTGGTGGGACTCTTGACACTCACTGCACAAACAGAGGTTTCTGCTTTGGCACATTTTTTCTGGGAGGAATCTTCGTCCATCTTAAATTTCGAGGCTCAAACCGGCAAATCCAGCATGGTCATTCTGCAAACAAACGATTGAATTTCCACTGAAGAAACCAAGTCCTTACAAGTCTCCCTGTTTCTCAGGGCCAGCAGGTGGGAGACTCTTACCACTCCATGCCCACACAGAGCTTCCTGTGCTGGCACCATATTTCTGGGAGGAATCTTCATCCATGGTCAATTTCGGGGCACAAACCGGCAAATCCAGTAAGACCATCCGGCAACTGAACGATTGCATTTCCACTCACGAAATTAATTCCTTACCCTCTGATTCTGAGGGTCAGTTGTTGGGAGACTCTTGAAACTCTATGCACACACAAAGCTTTCTGGGTTGGCACCTTTTGTCTGGAAGGAATCTTCGTCCATCTTCAATTTTGAGGCTCAAACCGGAAAATCTCTCACGGTCGTCCCGCATGCGAACGATTGCATTTTCATCCAGGGAAATAAAACCCTTTTTACGGTTTCTCTTTGGCAGTTGGTGGGAGACTCCACAAACAAACAGAGCTTTCTGGGCTGGCACCATTTTTGTGGGAGGAATTTTCGTCCGTCTTCAATTTCAGGGTTCCAACCGTCAAATGCCGCACGGTCATCCTGCATGTGAACGATTGTATTTTCACCCAGGACATCAAATCCTTAACCTCTGTTCCTCAGGGTCAGTTGTTGGGAGACTCTTGGCACTCCATATACAAACAGAGCATTCTGGACATGCACGTTTCGTCTAAGATAAATCTTTGACTGTCTTCAATTTCGGGGTTCAAACTGGAAAATCCATTACCCATGTTAAACCATTTTACTCCCTTTTAACTCATTTTACCCCATTTTTACCCCTTTTTACTCCATTTTAGCCTGTTTTAACCCATTCCCCCCCTTTAACCCCATTCTAAGCCATTTTTACATTTTCATACTCCATTTTAGTAAATTTAACTTAATTTTCCATATTTCAACCCAATT
>JAWWMA010000536.1:0-10802 GCA_035041425.1 Mionectes olivaceus | reverse complement strand
TACAGGGCTAACGAGCTCCACCTGCCCGGGGAGTTTCCCCAACCAGGAATCGAACCCGGGTCTCCGCCGTTACAAGGTGGCGCCCTTAACCACTAGACCACCAGGGGCTCCCGAGATAGAAAATATATCATGAGGTAAACTGGGGTAATCGGTAGTGGACATGTAGGGAAAATTCTGGGGGGAAATACCTGAAGTAATCTCCACAGTAGAGAATGCATATTGAGAGGTCAAAATGAAGTACCCAGTGGTGGACCTGTAGGGAGAATTCTGGTGGTAAAATCTGTGGCAATGTGCAGCAGAGAGAAGGAACATTTTGGACTAAACTGAGGCAGTCTGTAGTGGAGAGGCAGAGAAATTTTGGGGGGTAAAACTTGAGCAAATCTGCAGGGCAGAGAATGAATCTTTGGAGGTCAAAACCAGGTAATCATTAGTGTGCAGGTAGGGAAGAGTTTGGGGGTTAAACAGGAAGTAATCTCTAGGGGAGAGAATGACTATTTTGTGTACAAAAAGAGGTAATCAGTAGTGGGCTGGAAGGGGAAGTTTTGGGGGTTAAAAAGGAGGTTCATTCTCTCCAAGGGTAACCTGAGGGAATGAGGGGTAACAGACACAGAAAATTGTGGGTGTTAAACTGCAGGTAATGTCCTGGGAAGAGAAGGAATCTGCTGAGGTAAAGACGAGGCACTCGGTGGACGACAGGTAGGGAAAGGTTTCAGATCAGCTTGAGGTGGTCTGTGGGGTGGAGAATGACCCTCTGTGGGTACAAATGAGCTGCCGAGACGTGGATAGGTCAGGAAAATGTTGGGAGTAAAATCTGAGGCAATCTGTCACAAAGAGAACGAATATTTTTGGGTAAAGTGAGGCAGTCAGTAGTGGGGAGGGAGGGAAATTTTTATTTGTCAGACCTAAGGCAATCTGCAGCAGAGAGAACGTACCTCATGGGGTAAACCGGGGTAATCAGTAGTGGACAGGTAAGGAGGGTTTGGGGAACAATGTGAGGTAATCTCTGTGGCAGAGGACAAATATTTGAAGGTAAAAATCAGGTAATAAGTAGTTTGCAGGCAGGGAAAACTGTGAGGATAAGTCTGGATGTAACCTAGGGGAGAAATTGAGCATCTGGAGGTACAGTGAGGCAGTCAGTGGTGGGCAGGTAGGGAAACTTTGTAACATCAGAGGTGATGTGGAGGAGAGAGAATGAACATCATGGGGTAAACTGTGGTAAACCTTGGGGACCTCCAGGGAAAGTGTTGGGGGTAAACCTTGTGGTAATTTCCAGGGCAGAGAGTGAATTTTCTGAGGTGAAGATGAGTTCCTTGGTGGTGGACAGGTGGGGAAAGTTTTGGGAGTAAACTTGAGGTGTTATGCTGGGTAGAGAATGAACATATTGGTGAAGAAGTGAGTTGGTGAGATGAGGAGAGGGAGGGAAAATGTTGTGGGTACAATCTGATGTCATCTGTAGCAGGGAGAATGTCCATTGTGATGGACACTGAGGTGATCAGTGGTGGGCAGGTAGGGAAAATTGTGGGGACAAAATCTGGGGCAATGTGTAACAGAGAGAATGAGCACTCTGGGATGACCTGAGGCAGTCAGGAGTGGGCAGGAAGGGAAAATATTTGTTTGCAAAATTTGAGGTCATGTGGAGCAGAGAGAATGTACATCAAGGGGCAAACTGGGGTAATCAGTTGTGGACATATGGGGAAAGTTTTAAGGGTAAAACTTGAGGTCATGTCCAGGGCAGAGAATATTTTGAGTTCAAACCTTGGGGGTTTAGAACGAGGTTATCTCCAGGGGAGAGAAAGGACATCAGGAGGTCAACTGAAGTAAGTGGTGGTGGGCAGGTAGGGGGGGATATTTAGGGCAGAAATATTTAAGGTCATCTCCAGGGTCCAGAATGAACACTGAGAGGTGCAGATGGGGCAATCAGGAGCTGATGGAACCATCGCCTTCGGTGTGTTTGGTTTGTGTCTGTGGGAGCTGGGATTCGGGCTGGAGAGCTATTGCTGGGAACAGAGGATGGAATGGATGTGTAAGGAAGGACCAAGTAGCAGGGAATTTCTGTATTGTATTTTCATATGATATCAATATTCCCCCCAGGTGTGGGATGGATCAGCAATGGGGTTGGTTGGGGTTGGCCTGGGCCGGTCAGGGTCAGTCATAAAGAAGCCCTCCAGACCCCCTGAAACCTGAATGGACATGTCCAGCACCTCAGGAGAAATCCAAGTTGTTAATTTTCAGCAGAGGAAAAATTATCTGTGGCCTCAGCACCTCCCAGGGAAGAATTCTCTCCTAGAGTCCATCCAATCTTTGCCATTTTTCTCCAGGAAGTGGGCTGTGACAGGGGAATTGTCTCCAAGAAGGCCCAGGATCAGGGCAAGCTCTGCAGTGGGGGCCATTGCTGCTGCCAGATGGGGAAGGGCACCTTCCCCCTCCCAAAAAGCTGGGGAGTCCCTCCTAGCCCCTCTCAGTCTCTCCCAATCTCTCCCAGTCCCTCTCAGTCTCAACACATCGCCGGGGCTCCTAGTACCTCCCAGTTTATCCCAATCCCTCCCAGACTGGGAGGCACTGAGAGGGATCGGGAGAGACTGGCAGACACTGGGAGTGACTGGGAGAGACTAGGACTGGGAAGGACTTTGAGGGACTGGGAGGAACTGAGAGCCTTGGCAATGTGACCCAACTGGGTGGGACTGGGAGAGACTGGGAGCCCTCTGGGCAGTGTGACCAGACTAGGAGAGACTGGGATAGACAGGAAGGGACTGGGAGAGACTGGGTGGGAGTGGGAGGGGCTGGGAGAGACTAGGAGCTCTGGCAACGTGCCAGTACTGGGAGTGAGTGGGAGAGACTGGGAAGGATTGATAGAGACTGGGACAGATTGGGATAGACTGGGAGGATCTGGGAGCCATGGCGATGTGCCGGGACTGGGAGAAACTGGGTGAGCTTGGGATAGACTGAGGACTGGGAGAGACTATGAGCCCTGGTGATGTGCCCAAACTGGGTGGGACTGGGAGGGACTTGTAGAGACTGGGAGAAACTGGGAAGGACTAGGAGCTCTGGCAATGTGCCAGGATGGGGAGTGACTGGGTGGGACTGGTAGAGACTAAGAGGGACTGGGAGAGACTGGAAGCCCTTGCAATGTACCAGGAGTGGGAGGGATTGGAAGAGACTAGAAAAGACTGGGGAGGACTGAAAGGAACTGGAAGAGACTGAGAACCTTGGCAGTGTGCCAAGACTGGTAAAAAGTGGGACAGAAAGGAAGAGACTGGGAGGGACTGGGAGAGACTAGGATGTGCCAGGACTGCAAGGAACTGGGGGAAAATGGGAAGCACTGGGAGGGAGTGGGAGCCTGGGTGATATGCCAAGACTGGAAGAGACTGGGAGGGACTGGGAGAGACTGGAATGGACTAGGAGGGATTGGGAACCCTGGTGGTGTGCTAGGAGTGGGAGGGACTGGGGACCAGGGGAAGTCCAAGGGACTTGGATGCACAGGTTGGGGGGGGCTGAGGTAAGACTAGGGGCACTGGGATGAAACTAGCGGCACTGGGGAGGGACTGGGAGGGGGCTGAGGGCACTGGGCTGGGACTGGGATTCTCAGGGAAGGGACTGGCAGAACTGGAATGGGGAAGGGGTCATTGGGGAGGGACTGGGGAAGTAAGCCTGGGGCACTGGGATGGGACTGAGATGTGCTGAGGAGGGACTGGGATGTACTGGGTAGGTAGTGGGATGGGATTGAGGTCACTGGGGAGAGAACTGGGATGGGACTGGAGCACTGGAAAAGGGACTGCAGGGACTGGGATATGTCTGGGGATGGCCTGGAGAAAGACGGGGGAGGGACTGCGAGGGGACTGCGACAGGACTGGGGAGCAGGCCTGGAATGGGCCTGGGATGCACTGGGGAAAGGGACCTGGGGAGGGACTGAGGGCACTGGGGAGGGAAGTGGGATGGGACTAAAATGTTGCGGGGAGAGAGTGGGATGAATCAGGGAAAAGAGCTGGGATGCACTGTGAGGAGGGACTGGGATGGGTCTGAGGGCACAGGAGAGGAAGTGGGGGCATTTAGGGAAACTGGGCAGGGACTGGAATTCTCTGGGGAGGGACAGTGGCACTGGGATGGAATGGAGAGGCACTGAGGAGTCACTAGGATGCACTGGTGGGGGCACTGGCATGGGATTAAGGTCAGTGGGTAGGGAACTGGGATGGGACTGCGGGCAGTTGGGAGGGAATTGGGATGAGGCAGACATTCTGGGGAGGGAGTGGGGTGCATCAGGGAAAAGGACTGGGATGCACTGTGAGGGACTGGGGTGGGACTGGGGGT
Organism: Mionectes olivaceus; assembly: GCA_035041425.1. NCBI lineage: Eukaryota > Metazoa > Chordata > Aves > Passeriformes > Tyrannidae > Mionectes > Mionectes olivaceus. The sequence goes on along the minus strand of JAWWMA010000536.1, from coordinate 6,497 downwards.
ACTGGAGAGGGACTGGGGGCACTTGGGGAATTTGGGCTGGGAGTGGGGACCCTGGGGTGGGACTGAGGTTTTCTGGGGAGGGACTGGGGACACTGGGATGAGCCTAAGGGCACTGGGAAGGGACTGGGGACAGTGGGACTGGGGGCACTGGGATGGGACTGAGATGTGCCAACAAGGAACTGGGATGGGACTGGGGGCACTACAAGAGACTTGGACACACTGGGGCAGACTGGGGGCACTGGTGAGAAGCTGGGCTGGGACTGAGAGTGCTGGAGAGGAACTGGGCTGGGACTGGGATTCTCTGGAGAGGGACTGGATCCACTGGGCTGGGACTGAGGCACTGGGGAAGCACTAGGGTGCACTGAGGGGCCACTGGCATGGGATTCAGGTGAGTGGGGAGGGAAGTGGGATGGGACTGGGGGCAGTAGGGAAGGAGTGGGTTCATTGGGAAGGGACTGGGGGCAGTAGGGAAGGAGTGGGTTCATTGGGAAGGGCCTGAGATGCACTGTGGAGGGACTGCAGAGACAGGAATGGCATTGAAATCACTGGGGAGGGAGCTGGGCAAGGCCTGAAGGCAGTAGGGAAGCACAGGGGTGCACTGGGGTGGAACTGGGGAGGGACTGGAACACAGTGGGGGAGCACTGGGATGGGACTGGGATCACTAGGGCGGGAATTGAGCTGGGGCTGGGAGGCAGTAGGGAGGGACTGGGATGGGACTGTGGGAACTGAGGAAGGACTGGGTTGCAATGCAGGGCATGCTTGAGAGGAACTGGGGGCACTGGGTTGCACTGGAGGAAGTGGGAGGGACTGGGATGAGAGTGGGGGCACTGGGGTGGGACTGGGAGCCCTGGTGGCACTGAGACAGGACTGGGGGAACTGGGGAGGGAGCTGGGAGGGACTGTGAGGGGACTGGGGAGAAAACTGGGATGGGACTAGGATGGGAATGGTATGCAGCAGAAAAAGGAGCAGAATGCACTAGGGAGGGACTGGGGGCAGTGGGGAGGGACTGGGATGGGACGGAGGGCACTGGAGAGGGACTGGGGAGAAGTGGGCTGGGACTGGGGCCACTCGGGTACAACTGTGATTCTCAGGGGAGGGACTGGGGGAACTGGGACGCGACAGGGTCTTTGGGGAGGGACTGGGGACAGTGGGAGTGAGGGCACTGGGATGGAACTGGGATGCACTGGGTGTGCACTAGGATGGGTTGAAGGTCACTGGGGAGGGCACTGGGATGGGACTGAGGACACTGGGAAAGGGACTGCAGGGACTGGGATAGGTCTGCAGAGGGACCGCGAGGGGACTGTGATGGGACTGGGGAGTGGACCTGGGATGGGACTGGGATGCTCTGTCAGAAAGGACTGTGGAGGGACTGAGGGCAGTGCGTAGGGCTGGGAATGGGTCTTGGGCACTGGGAGGGACTGCAATGGGTTTCAGGGAAATTGGGAAGGACCGGGAACACTGGGGAGTTTCTGGAGGGAACTGCACAAGGAGCTGGGTTGGGACTGAGGGAACTATGGATGGGCTGGGAGGGGACTAGAATGGGACTGAGGATACTGGAAATGGAGTGGGATGGGACTGGGGCACAGTGGAGGAATTAGGAAGGAGTGGAGCCACTGAAGAAGAAACAAGGATTGGACTGGTTGCACTGGGATGGGGTTTGGGGAACTTGGGAGAAACCGAGATAGACTAAAGAGGGGCTGGGAAGAGTAAGGAGGGACTGGAAAGAGTGGGGAAGGCATTGAGAAGGTGAAATTGAACAAGACTGACATGACTCACCATCTTAGAAGTGCTGCTCTAGCTCCTGAGCCCGAACAAGAGCAAAGGGACCCAGACTCAGCCATGGTTTCCTCCCCATCATTGTTCCCACAGTTCCTTCTCCAGCCCCATAAGCCCTACCCCAACTTCTAAGTAGCAATCCCAGCCCTACCCTCTCAGTCCACCTTCCCTCCCCACAGTCTCCATTCCAGACACACAGTGATTTCAGCGACGGTGCCACAGTCCCTATCGCAGTGCCACAACCATTGCTGCCCAAGTGTTACAGTCCTCAACCCAAATCCTGCCCCTCAGTGATTTCAGCTCTAGACCCACAAGCTTTATTTCACTGCCAGCTCTGCTCTCTCAGCAGTAGCTCCGTGTCTTTCCATTGCTGCCACGGGAAGCTGTTCCAGGTGCTCATTGCAGGATCTTCATGTTGGCTCCAGCTCTGTGACATTCCCGCTCCAACCTCACACTCCCAATCCCAGTCCCACAGTTCCTTCTCCAGTCCCATAAGCCCAACTTCTAAGTAGCAATCCCAGCCCTACCCTCTCAGTCCACCTTTCCCCCCCACAGTCTCCATTCCAGACACACAGTGATTTCAGCGATGGTGCCACAGTCCCTATCGCAGTGCCACAACCATTACTGCCCAAATGTTACATCTCCAGCCCCATCAGCCCTGTCCGATGTTCTAAGTAGCATTCCCGCCCTGCCCTCCATGTCCATGTTCCTTCCCTACAATTCTCTATTTCCATCACAGCCACACAGTGACTGCAGCGACAGTGCCACACTTCTTATCTGAGCTCCAGAGATGCTCTCCGAGCTCCAGAGAGACAATCCTAGTCCTCTCCAGTGATTTCTGTTTTAGTGTCATGGTCCCTTTCCCAGTTCCACACTGCCTACCCGAGGTCCACTGTCCCCAGCCCATACCTAGACCCAGACGCTTTATTTCACTGCCAACTCTGCTCTCTCAGGTTCTGGTAATGCTGCTCCCCGCTCCAAGCCACGTATCTGTTTTGTGAGTTTTCCACCCCATCTCTGATGCCCTCATTCCAGGCTAAGCCTATTTTTATCCCAGCTGCAGCCCTGCAGTACTTATGACAGGCCCTTGCCCTCTAACCCAGCCCCACTCTTGTTTTGCCCACTGCCCTACCATATTTAAGTCTCCACCAGCTCTGCTGCCTTAGCTCCAGTTCCTCAGCTAGCTCTGGCTAAAGCTGCTCCTGGGTCTCTCTGTAACCTGGGGCTATTGACAATGGCACAAATCAGTCTCTGTCATTCACTTCAATATCTCTAGGAGCTGTCACATCCAGCCGAAGGGGAACAGAACTAGAGGAACCAAATAACAGAATAAACAGTCAAGCAGTCAAAGCTGAAAACAAAAGTAAAATAAAATGATAATAGAATGAAACATATTTGATTGTGTTTATTTGTAACAACACTTTAAATACCAGACCCCTGAGAAGCTGCATCCTAGCCCTCCTGGTTTGGGGAAGCACCTTTGAGCACTTGCCACTGCCCCACTGGGCACTGACCAAAGCTGGCCAGCACAGTCTGCCTGCCCCAATGCCCTGCCTCGGCAGCTGCGGGGATCGGCAGCCGAGGGGGATGCTGCCCCATAGCTCCCCGTCGCTCCCTGGAGCGGCAGCTGCGAGAGCCCCACTCAGGCTCACCGCCGCTCCTCTGCTGAGCAGCTGCACCGGGACCGACGCCGGCCCAGCTCCCGAAACTCCCGCGCCGCCTCCAGTCGCACCGCCCACTGACCCGAGGCCCCCCTCCCGCCGCCCACGCTATTTATAGACCCCAGCCCGTGCAGCTCTGCCCCCCGGACCAGCCCAGCCAGTCCTGGTCCCCGTCAGCGCCCAGCCCCAAGAGCGCCACTGTCCCCTCAGGCCCCGCTCCTGCCCGATCCCCGCCTCTCCCCGTCTCCCGGCAGAACTCCCGGACGTGACGTGACCGCGGAGTTGTACCACCCGCCCTCCCTACTCCGAGCAGGGCCTGTCGTGGGCTGCGGCAGTGCAGGCACGTCTCCCGAAACAAAGGCGCGGGGACCTGCGGCTGAAGGGAACGTGGGGAAGCGGGGCAGGGCGCGAGGGGGTGGCGGCGCGGCTGAGCGGGAACAGTTAACGGCACCACGGTCCGATCGGAAGGCCGGGCTGTCATTGGACGGCACCGAGAAAGGCGGGCCGGGAGCAACAAGCTGGGCGTTGCCTCGGCCCGGGATTGGACCGGCGTGTCGGGAGCCGGAACGTCCTGCAGAGAGCAGCACCTGCGCCCAGGGCAGGCCAGTTCCCTGGAACGGCAACCGCTCCAGAGTCCCGCCGCCGATCCAACCCCAGCTCCCGCACCTCCAGCCCCACCACCGAACTGACCTGAGGCTCATGGTATTTATAGACCGCGGCCCACATAGCCCCGCCTCCCGAGCCTACTCAGCCAATCCCGACCCCCGCCAGAGCACCGGCCCCACCAATCGCCACCCTGCCTGTTCCCGCCCTGCCCGTGCCCCACAACCACCTTGGGAACAGTTTGCGGCATCGCGGCTGGATTGATAGGGCGGGCTGTGATTGGGCGCCGCCGACAAGGGCGGCCCGGGATTGGTGGGCCGGGTGATGCCTCAGGCCGGGAGATGCCTCAGGCCGGGATTGGACTAGCGCGTTGGGAGCCGGAACCTTCTGCAGAGAGCCTGCGCCTGTGCCCAAGGTCAGGGTCCACGGGAGACTGCGACAGAAAGGGAGCAAGCCGCATCGCTTCTGAGGCTTTCCCAGTCTTTCCCACGGAGCGCCAGCACCCTTGGAAGTAGTGCCAGTGAGCCCTGAGATTTCTTTCTGCTGGGTCATTGCTTCAGTTTTGTCCTTTCCCCTGAAACTTAAAACAAAAGTTAACATTGTGTCATTTACCAACTGACTCACACTGGTTCAGCTGAAAGTGTAGTTAAGCAGTTTAGTGCTTGTTTACATTATGCAGCAATGTTTTGGTAGTTTTCTCCAAACACTTGCAGGTAGTGCCCTGAATTACTTTTTCTACCTCCCTCCCCATGGTGGGAAGTTTCCCAGCAGGCCCACGGCAGCTCTTGGCCAGTGCAGCTGTCAGAGGTCCCTCTGGACTGTGGTACAGGCAAAAACCTCACGGCAAAGGAGAACCTGGATTTTGGAGATGGAGAATTTCACGGCATCACTTTGAGCTGTGCCAGTTCAGTTAATGCCAAAGGAAAATCCAAGACTTCTCCAGCAGGAGTGTGTTTTTCCTGGACGTGTGTAAAGAGAGGCAAAGCTTTTTACTGCTCTGGAGAGCACAGTGTGCAGGGGGGCAGCAGTCGAAATCCACACTCAGGGCCATTTCCCTGCAGTTCAGGGAACCTCTGCTTGCAGCACCTTGAAGTCCTGTGTGCTCAGCACCTTTTCCTTTGGCTTTTCATGCACTTGGAAAGAGATTTCAGGATCTACCAGTCAATTCAGTGAATTGTCCCAGCCAGAGAGCTTTCTGCTGACCTAAATGGAGCTTTTAGAGCCCAGACCAACAGGGCAGTGTTTTACAAGAACAGAGTGAGCCAGGATGGATTCTCCTGTTCAGTGATGCAGCTGCCCATGACGGCTGGCTCAGCTGGGACAGCACTTGCTGTTGTGTGTTTTCCTCCCTAAGGAGGAAAAACCCCTTAGTTTCCCATGCAGGATTGAGCGAGACTGTGGGTTGCAATGCAATCTGCAGGCTCCTGGTGCTTGGGGCTGTGGTGTTTGGTGTGCAGGAAACATCCCTGACTCTCTGACCCGAGGGTGGATGTGCACTTGCAGGAGTAACTCGGGCTGGGTGTTCCACCCACCCAGCACTTTCTCTGATGCACACCCAGCACCAGCAAGTCCCTGAAGCTTGAGACAGAGAAGAAATGAGTTCAAGTAGAATAATTTGGTTACACATCATGACACTATAAATCTTTTTCTGGGAAGAATTGCTACTCTGAGGGGAAAAGCCTTTGCATCCTTGTGAAGAGGAACTGTTAAACAGCACAGAGATGTTGGCTTTTCAAGTGGAGAACAAACCTGGGAGTCACTCCTTGTCTAGTGCCAGCTCTGCTCTGTCCAGTTGCCAGCACCACACTGGCCACGAGATGTGTGCCCTGAACAGCCATGAAATGCAGCCTGAGACAAACCTTCCATAGCTGGGAGCAAAGCAAGCGACAGGAAAGAAGAATCCAAGAGGGTGGTGGCAAGGTCTTTCTCCCAGGCCTGGGCACCATTGAGGCTGGAACAATTAAAATATGTTTCTTGTCACTCCCTTGTTTCCCAGCCCAGAGCTAAGTTTGTGTTCCCTGAATTGTATGTGGAGGTCTGTGAAGGACGGGGAGAAATGGGTGGTGTGCCCTTAGTGGGCAGAGAAACCTGATGGTGGCATTAGGGGTTTGTGGGCACCAAGTCAGTCCAGGGGTGCCAACATGTCTCCAGGTGCCAGGGGTTCAGGACAGAGGGAGCAGGGGCTGACAGACACTGGCACTGGATGTTTGCTTGTGGTTGGGAATGAGCAGCTGGACGTTTCCCAAGGTTGGCTGTGCTGGGTGTGGATAAAAAAAAGGGATGAGAACGTAGAAGAAGGAAAATTTGGGGGGTAAAACTTGATCTAATCTGTAGAGTGTCATAGTCAGAACAGCTGGGACCCATTTATCACTGGATGGGGGTAACCCAAACCTGTGTATTCTATAGCCTTCCATGCCATTTCCCAGAAACTGTTACCAATAGAGCATTTACATTGTC
>JAWWMA010000535.1:0-10803 GCA_035041425.1 Mionectes olivaceus | reverse complement strand
TGGAGGTGTCCAAGGCAGGCCTGGCCGTGGCACTCAGAGCTCTGGGCTGGGGGACAGGGTGGGGATGGGACACAGGGCAGGGATGGATGAACTTGGAGCTCTTTTCTGACCTTAATGATTCCAGGATTCCAAGAAATTCCACCCTTTTGGGCCACTGGTTCCCAAGCCATCCCCAGTGCAGAGATCCTCCTCCTACTGACCACGAAAAAGACCTTTTGCCCCCCTGAGTTGAATCCCCCAGGACGAAGAGCCTCGAGACCCCTCAGGAAGTCCCTGCGTGGACTTCCTGAGGGTGTGCCCACGTTTCCTAACCCCACACATTACTGTGCAGCTTCATGCAGAGAGAGACATCATTCCCTGCCACACACAGGGCCGTGCACACGCTCCCCAAAGCCGAGCAGATGCCCCACCAGGCCCACATCTCGCCCGGATTTTCCGGGAGTCGCGACAGAAACCGGTGAGTCCCGGCGTGGCCTCCTGGCTGCGAGCGCACACCCCACGCTCGCTTTGGTTCTACCTCCTTGCCAGATGGTTTCCTCTCTCCTCCTGCCTCCCCTCTCCCTGTTCCAGCTTCAGCAAATTGAATTCCAATATTGCCTCTGCGGTGGCCACCGAGGGAAGTCAAAAGAAGGGGCGAAGTTTGGAAGGGAAGAGCAAGAACCTGCCCCGGGGTGGGGGGGGCTTAGAAAAAGGAGGGAGGGGGGATTTTTGTATGGACAGAGTGACAGGACAAGGGGGCAACAGTTTTAAACTGACAGAGAGGAGATGTCAGGAAGAAAGTCTTTGCTCAGAGGGTGGTGAAGCCCTGGCACAGGTTGCCCAGAGGGTTTGTGGACTCCCCATCCCGCAAAAGTCAAACCCACTATTCTTGGATACAATTTACATAGAGGATTAATTGAATTATTCACATGACCGGGGTGCTTTCCTGGGTGCTGTCACACACATTAATATCTATTGATACGTTTGCCTGGACACCTGAAGAGCAAAGGGATGCCAGTGACCCCAGAAATCCCCGAGACCTTCGTAGAGGACAAACACCACCCGTTTTCCAGGAGGCAATTCAGCACTTGATCACATTCTAAATTATGAAAGAGCAGGAACCAAACAAAAAGCCGAGGAGCCTTTGGAAGGAAACGCTCCTCTGGTAGGATTCGTTTCTGCAGAGCTGGGGCTCTCTCAGTGCTGCTTTCAGGCTGGGAGATGTGTTTTGGAAAGATTATGAGCAGCCCCGTTCTCAGCCCTTTTTTGAAGCCTGGAGAAGAACGAGGCAAAAATTGGGAATTTGCTTCTCACTTAATGCAGGTTTTCAGCTTCACTCAACACCAGCTTTTAATATTGTGATGGGGGGAAACAAAAAAGTGCAGCCAAACCCAGCCCTTTCAGCAAGGAGGGAGAATTGATAAAGGCAAGTTTGTATGTTCTGGGGCTGAACTCAGTGCATGTTCTGTCTCATAACTAAGCCACTAGATTTTATTATTAAATCATTTAGGGTTAAATTTCTGTTTTTTGAAAAATTATTCTTATTTCGCTGGAGGAGGAGGAAAAAAGGGGCCGAGCCAGTCAGCCCTTCAGTCAGTCTTGTTTCAGTGAACGGTAAAATTATGGAGAAGATTGTTGTGGGAGATACTGAAAAACCACCCAAAAATCAGCTCAGTCCCTGGTCACAAACAGCACAGGTTCATCAGGGAAAGTCCTGCTTAATTGGCTTAATTAGGACAATTCTCTCAGGCCCAGGGTGGGATTGTTGGGATGTCCTCTGCTGGGCCAGGAGCTGAACTGGAGATCCTTGCAGATCCCCCTCAGCTCAGGACATTCCACGAGCCAATAATCTGGTGTTCACTCCTATTCCACTTTGGATACAGCAGATTTTTATTGAATGGAGGTTGAAAAAAAAAATAAAAAATAAATAAAGTGATTCTTTCCTAGTCTGAGTCTCATTTCCTCAGCCTGGAACGAATTTGTGCCTGTCCATCTCCTTTCCCAAATTAATGAATAAATTAAAAGAAGCTGACAGTGCTGAACGGGACTTCTCTGGAGCTGCAGCTTAGAATAACATTGGCTCCAAACCCCTACTGTAAATTCTTGCATATTTTGCTCAACTTTGCTTCTTCCCATATGCAAATTTTCCCCCTGGAATGCAAGTTTGTTGTTGCTTTATGTCCGACAAACGTGCAATCCGAGGGAAAAAAATGAGGCCAAAAATCAGCGGGATTTTCAATACCTCTGCAAATATAAAGATCCTTTGACCCCTGTTTTAGCAGGATACACAATATTAATTTTCCTTGACGCAGTTCTTTTCATCCCAGAGGGTTTTGGGGAGTGTTTCTGATCACGGAGGATTTGGGAGCACAGCTGAGGTAGAATGTGGGAGCTTTTTAACCTGGAGAGAAGAAATGACCTGTGGGCTGCAGGGGGAAGTGGAATGTCCCATCACAAATTTAGGGTTAATTCCCACTGTTGGGTTTGGCCTCTTCTCCCAGGTGACAGGAGGAGAGGGAACGGCCTCAGGCTGTGCCAGGGTAGGCTCAGGTGGGCCAGGAGGAGGAATTTGTTGCTGGAAAGGGTGGTCAGGGCTTGGCAGGGGCTGCCCAGGGAGGTTTGGAGTGCCCAGCCCTGGAGGTGTCCAAGGCAGGCCTGGCCGTGGCACTCAGAGCTCTGGGCTGGAGGACAGGGTGGGGATGGGGCACAGGGTGGGGATGGATGAACTTGGAGATTTTTTCCAACCTTAATCATTTTATGGTTGTACCCTGGCATTTTTCCCACCAGCAAACTCCTTCTGGCCACACCAAACCCCTGGGAGCACCCAGGGCGCCCAGAAACTAAGAATACCAACAAATCAAGGGCGCTGAGGGGGCTTTAGTGATCCAGCTTAGAATTAATAGTAGCAGGATCCACTCTTGCTTAGGCTCCAAACCCTTCAGACGAAAGGACAAAAAAACCCCCAGAACATGTGGTCTGCCATGTGCAAAGAATTCCCCTGTCCTTGAATGTCCTTGGGAAATGTGGTCTGGATTAGGGATATCTCACCCACCACGAGGAGCTGTGTTTTGTTGTATGTGCCCATTAGTAACTCAAAATAACCATGAGCACCAAGCACTGAAGCGGGAAGGGCAGCCCAGTGGAAGTTGTTTGCACTGAGCCCAGGGGTGCTGGTGGGCCCTGGGACCTTCTGGGGACACCAGGTCCGGCTGTCCCCTCCTGGGGCTCTGGGGGATTCGCTCCAACCCTTGGGCAGTGCCCCGTGGCTTTTCCAAACCTTCCACCTTCCTGCCAGCCAAGCCTGGTACTCTTTGGGCTGGTGAGGAGGTGGCTCTTGCTGAGGGTGACAGGAGCTGCTGCAGGGCTCAGTCCCTGCCTGCCACACTCTCCTGCTGGATCAACAATTCCTCCCTCCCCGCCCTGCCTGAAGAAGCTCCTTTTCGTGGGTTTTTCGTTTTTGCGTTTTACTTGCGAAAATCCTCAGAGCCTCCTTCTTCCATGTGACTTGGCAAGGGGTTCTTTTTATTTCCAGAGCTACCTGGAAGCTGATGTGCCTCTACCTTTATCCTCTTCAGAACATGATTTTAATATCTATATTTTGCCAATATACTTTTTATTCAGTGCCTTCCCTGCCATAAGATGATCCTAAACATGCCCTGCTACGGTCTGGATATTTTCTTAAATGTTTTCAAGGTCTTTTCCCCCCCGATCAACAGAGCTTTTCATCTCCCAGACTTACTTATAAAGTCATTGGTTCTGCCTGTGTGATGTTCTGCTGATTACAGGAAAAGTGGAGAACTCTCTTAAATGTCAGGTTGCAAATGCCTCACTGCTTTATCCACCCCAACTCTTTTTGAAGGTCACTTTGCTAAACCTGAAGAACAGCAAGATTAATGTGGGGATTCTCCTTCAGTAATGGCTCAGAAAGCTAATGATAATTTTATTGTTTGATGTTTTCTCGTGGACAACGATTTTTGGTGTAGTTTGTCGGTTTTTTTTTTCCCTGAAGATCAGGGGTCGGGTTCTTTAACCAAAAACACGTGTTGTAACTCAAGCTCAGCAAGCTAAGACTGGCCCTGTGTCCTACAAAACTGGGCTAAATCCCTTGATTTACGGGCAGAATTTTGAGGCACACACAGCACAGTTATCTTACCCATTCTAGATACACCAGGAAAAAGAGAGAGAGAAAAGCTTTTTGGAGTTCGTACATCAAACAGGCTCCAATATTTCCCCTGCAGGTACAACCAGACCTGGGCTCCCTGATCGCTGTCGGGAAGCTTTGCAAACTTTCCTTTTAGAGGTGACTCAGTGGGGTTTAGTTCCCCCAGTGACCACACTGCAGTCCCTTCTCCACCTGCTTTCACCAGAAATGAAACTTTTTCACCTTCAACCCTTCAACACCTTCCGGTTTAGTGACGAGAAACTCCTCAGTAGTGAAGCTTTAAGAGCAAGTCAAGACTAAAAGTAGGGGTTTAGGGCTGTGGAAGGAGTGAGAGCTTAGTAATCAGGGCTGCTATTACACAGAAAATGCTGTAGGATTAAATATCTTGAGTTTATTAAGCTGTGCCTATGCAACAACGCAAATTTTCAGGTAGATTTTAGCATAGCCGTTTTAAATGTGCTGTCCTTGGTGCATTTTCCTGACAAAGCCTGGAGTGTCTGGCCTGTTTAATCTGTGGGATTTTTTTAATCCTGGCATCAAACTCAGCCAGATCTTTGCTACCTGGCCTACCTGAGAGGAAACACTTCCTCTTTTTGCCTCTACCCAAGTATGTGTCTGTGTCAACATTCCTGACCTTCCCAGAGAGCTGCACGTGGCAGAAACTTCGTGCAGAAGAAAGAACAGAATAAACAACCAAAGTAAAAAAAACATAAAATATTCGAGGCAATAAAAATAAATACTATTCTGTAATTATTCAATGAAAAAAAAAACCAAAACGAATCCCCAACCAAGCCATTAGAAAGTGTAAATGCTCCTGTAATCAGAGCAGAATAAAAATGCTGATGGCAGTAGAAAATGCACCGACCCACATTAACCAAATTGCTGCAAGTTCCAACTTCCACTTCATTGGCAGAAACCTGCAGAACCTGAGTTGGGAGAGTGGGGTATTTGTCACTTGTGGTGCGTTCTGTCCTGTTTTTAGGCTTGGTTATCCGTTATCAATCCGGATTTTCCCGTTTGCTTCCCTGGGTGTCTTTGGGCTGTATTTAATGTGTGGGAGCACGAGGTGTTTGAATCTGTCGCTGCCAGGAGTGACACCAAGCAGGAAACCTCCCTTCTGTTTCTGTAGATTTTGTTGAAACTTCAGCAGCAAAGGTGTTTGATTTTCTCTGTGTCAAAGGTGGAACTACCTGCACCCAGGACTAATAAAAATAATAATAATAATAATAATAATAATAATAATACTCTCTTCATAATGTCGTGGTTCCCATCTCAAGACTCACAGGGACTCTTGGGGAAAATGTGGGACACATGAATCAGGGAGCCCTGCACGGGAGCCCTCCCTGCCTGGTGTCGTTTTTATCCCTTTTTCCTGCTTTTTTTTAAAGGTTCTGGTGGAAGTTTCTGATGTTTGAAAAGCAATTGCCACACGTGAGAGGAAACAGCACAGACCACCCGAGCCCAGCCCTTTATGTGGACATTTAATCTCCTCCATCAGCATCAAAGCCCTTGTTCTGACATCCAGTGGCTCATCCAATGACTCAGGGGAGCTTTCCAGTAGGATTTCCCTGCCTTTTCCTCCCTTCTCTTTCCCTCCTTGCCTGCTCCACTTAACAATGTTGCTCTAAAGGGTTTGAATTTTCTCCTTCCCCCTCCTAAAATGCCAGTCCCACCTCCTAAATATATATATATCAAAACATATGTTTTAAAAGCATATATAAATATATAAAAATATAAGTAAAAATAAAACCAAACCCACATAAATATAAATATATAAAATATATAAACATAAATATATATATATTGCCTCCCTCATCCAGGTTTCTAGGGGGTGAAATGGCAAGGAGCTGAATAAAGCACATGCCCTGTGTTTGGAGAAGCTCCAAAATGCCTATTTTTACCCCCAAAAAGAATAGTTTTTCCCCTTACAACCAGCTTTATATCCCAGCAGTTCCAATGCTCTGTCCCTGTGCCATGGTAGCGTGGAACATCCAGGAATGGGATTCGGGAAAAGGAGGATCTCTCCTCGCATCTCCTGGCCTGGCACATCTCACATCTTCAGCTGGGTTGAAAGGACGTGGAAAATACAGGAATGTGGGATTCAGGCTTTTCAGGGTTTCAGGGCAGGATTGGCTCTGCTGGGACAGAAGACTCTCCATGGAAGTCGAGTTTGGTCATTTCGGGTTAAAAACGGATCACGTTGCCCACAGCTGGGTTTGTGGGCACAAACTTGCACAAGCACTCACAGCACGTGAGTGTTTAAGTGTTTATGTGTTTATATATTTTTATATATATTCATATTTACAGACACGCCCACAGGCAAGGACTCCCTTCCAGTACCTAATGGGGGCTTCCAAGAAGGCAGGGGAGGGACTTTTTCCAAGGGCCTGGACACCCAAAACAAGGGGGAACAGTCTTAAACTACCAGGGAATGGGTTTGGGTTGGATATTGGAAAGGAATTCCTGGCTGGGAGGGTGGGCAGGCCCAGGCACAGGTTGCCCAGAGAAGCTGTGGCTGCCCCATCCTTGATCCAAGACCAGGTTGGAGCAACCTGGAATAGCGGAAGGTAGAACAAGATGATCTTTAAGGTCCCTCCCAACCCAAACCACTCTATGATTCCATGATTATATATAGGAATATGCAGGCACCAAAAAAGGCAGAAAAAAGAGCCACTGGATCTGTAGAACTTTTAAAATGATTAAGAGGAAAAAATATTTCACAAGCCCAACCTTCCCCCAGCAGTTTCCTATGAAACGTGGCACCAATGATGAATTCAAGATAGGGTTTGATATCATGAAAATCTACATATGAGAGCAAACTCAGAGGAATTATTGATGCAAGGAAATTACCTGCAGGTCCATAAACACTATCACCGAATCCCAGAATGGTTTGGGTTGGAAGGGACCTTAAAGGTCATCCAGTTCCACCCCCTGCCATGGGCAGGGGTACCTTCCATTATCCCAGGTTGCTCCAAGCCCTGTCCAACCTGGCCTTGGACACTTCCAGGGATCCAGGGGCAGTCACAGCTTCTCCGGGAATTCTATCCCAGCCCCTCCCCACCCTCACAGGGAAGAATTCCTTTCTAATCTCTAATCCAAGCCTATCCAGTCTCCACAGGTCCCTCTGCTCAGTGCAGGAACATTTTTTAGCCATATCTGCACCTACAAACATGGATTTTACAGGGAAGTGAGAGCTCTGGGTGGATGGTTTGCAAACTCTTCCACACACAGAGAAGTTCCCTGAGCTCCAGGTTCCAGGTAGTGTTGCTGCAAACACGTGTGGAAAGGTTGGATCCTGAAAATGCAAACAACAAATAGAGGACCTTTTTTTTTTTATTTCCCTTTTGATCTACACTCAGGATCAGAAAGGAGAGGGAATTTTGCCCTTGATACGCTAAGTAAGAGAATAAATAACACATCAAGGGAAGCACTTCTGGATTCTGTTCTTCCCCCACTGTGGAAATACAGATGCTCCAATTCCTTTTGAAGTAAAATTAGAAAGTAGCTCCTGTGTGGGGAGGTAAGGGCTGCATGTGCTGGCCCACACGGGAGGCTGAGCTGTTACAGCAGCAGGAGTTTTCCTTCCGTTCCAGCACTGGGAATTCACTTTCTCATCTCTAAGGGATTTTGCTTTCCCATCTCCAAGGGTTGCTCTCATCAGCACCTGCTCTGTGATCAACCCCCTGGAAGTGTCCAAGGCCAGGTTGGAGCTACCTGGGCTGGTGGAAGGTGTCCCTGACCAAGGCAGGGGGTGGCACTGGGTGAACTTTAAGGTCCCTCCCAACCCAAACCATTCCAGGATTTTCTTATTCAGAATGCTGAGTGAAGCTGAGGATTTTTTTCCCCACTGAAAGCCGATATTTCAGTGGGATGAACCACAGTTCACAGACTTGAATAATATTTGCATGTAGATTCAGTCCAGAAAAACACGGCAACTGTTTCGAAAGCCTGAGTTTCTTTGACCTCTTAATAAAATTTTGAAAACTAAATTCACTAGGTTAGTTTTTAAATTAATATTTCCCCTCTTTCTGTATTTTGGGTTTGGTTTTTTTGTTTTGGTTCAGTTTTGTTTTTTTGCTTTTTGTTTGTTTGTTGTGGGTTTTTTGTTTGGGATTTTGGGGGGTTTCCTGTGTTTTAAGACTAATCTACATTAAAAAACTGAAATCAGAAGTTACAAACCAAAGCTAAACCCAGCCCAAAGTGAACCACCCATATTCAGGTCAAGGAAAAATACTTTGCAGACTATTTCATCTTCTCTGGAAACTAAAATCCTCCTGCCTTTCTGCAGTGATAGGAAAAGGGGGGATGGCTTCAAACTGACAGGGCAGGGTTAGATGGGATACTGGGAAGGAATTACTTCCCTGTGAGGGTGGGGAGGGGTTGGGATGGAATTCCCAGAGAAGCTGTGGCTGCCCCTGGATCCCAAGTGCCCAAGGCCAGCTTGGATGGGGCTTGGAGCACCCTGGGCTGGTGGAAGGTGCCCCTGCCCATGGCAGGGGGTGGAATGGGATGGTCTTTAAGGTCCCTTCCCACCCAAACCGTTCCATGATTCCATGGTTCTCAGACAACGGGGAACAAGGAAACATCAAAAGCTGCCTTTGACCACAGATTGCCCAGCCCTGCCACCCCCAGGTGTCTCTGAATCCTTGTTTTGAGTATTATTTTGTTTAATGTGACCAATTCCACATGTGCCAGGTTTTGTGGACACATGGGCTCTGGTTCTTCACCCTCAGCCTGGTGATACCAGGGCCTGGCTCCAGCCTGACCTTCTTTCAGGATAAATTGTTTTCTAACTCTGCTTTGAACCTGCCCTGGTGCAACTTGAGGCCATTTCCTCTCATCCTTTCACCGGAAATGTGTCAGGAGAGCCCGACCTTGCTCCAACCTCCTGTCAGGGAGTTTTAGAGAGCAGTGAGGTCCCCCCTGAGCCTCCTCTTCTGCAGATAAACCCCCCCCAGCCACCTCTGACAGGACATATCTCCCAGACCCTCCAGCACAGCGTGCTGGGGGTGACTGGGAGATGCTCTTCAAACCTGTTCGCAACCAACTGCCAGGGAAGGTCCACCCTTGCCCACCAACAAACACTGCAGGGGATAAAAGCTGCCCTTTTGATGTGGGGTCAGTTTTGCCCTTGGGATCGTTCCAGTGAGTTGGAACTGGATCAACGTTGCCCCAGGAGCTGGGCCAAACCCCCCCCTGCTTGACCAGCAGCTCTCCCTGGCTGCAGCACAAGGAGGGAGAAAGGCAAACCCCTTTATTTCGGGGCAGGAGATGCCTTTTGAGCGAGCACTTTCTGCGGGGGTCCCACCCCACCGACGCATCGGCTCCCGAACCCCGAGGGTGGCCGAGCTCAGAGTGACAGGGGGGCGACTTAAACGGAGGCCTGACGGCAAACATGATGATGCGCCGCATCATCCAGGAGCGGAAAAACATCCCGGCGACGAAGGGAAAGGTCACCGGCACAGCTCCGAAATCCCCGAAGGGTGCAGTGATGGATGAGCGGTGACGAACTGCGAAGCTGCGGGCTGAGCCGACCGGCCGCCCCCAGCCCCCCCTTGCCAGGTTATTGACAGCTATATTGCTGCTTCGTGTAGCGGCTGGGAAATGAAATGCCTCTCTCTAATCAAGTAATTGCATTAAGCAACTGCTGGGAACGTTTTTTGCTGCTCTTGTTTAATAGCCTTGAAGTCAAGTGGGTTTCTTATTTGTTAACTGTCAGGAGTAGTTTGGTTCACGGTTGGTTTCTGAACTGAGGTGATGCTGCTGCTGCTGCCCCTTCGGAGGAAAACTTTGTGCTGAAGTCAGCTGGGAAGGGCAGGCAAGTGGAAAGTCTGGGAAATCTTCAGCCAGCCTGAAAGAGGGAACCAGTCAGAGGAAGTTCTGGGTAGAACTGAGTTGTGAACCAGCGGCTACGGGATAATAACAGCAAAAAAAAGATGATAGAAACCCAAACCCAACAGCACATGAAGGTTATCACTGGAGCCGTGCAATTCCTGGGAGACTTTGCACACTAGGAAATTTTATTGTCTCTCTTTCCTCCTCTCCCTGTGTCTGGTGGGGCAGCGGTTGCGGCCCAGCCCGCCTGTGGATGGGTGGAAAGAGCCACAATTGCCCTCCTGAACTGTCACCCCGGGGAAAAGCAGCCCCCAAAAAGGAACCCAGAAGGGTTGTTCGGGCTTGCAGCGTTGGCCTTGGTGCTTAAGGATCACCAGGTTTGTCTGCTGGGTCTGGCCAGAGCTCACCAGTGATTTTCCTTGCCTGTAAATGAGCAGTTCCCTCCAAACTGAGGGAGGTTGATGGCAGGAAAATAACACCCAGTGACAAAAGACAAGACCATTGTTGCAGATAAGGTTGAGGGAGTTTGCAAAGCAGCACCAGCACCTCTGCTACCCCCAGAAAATCATTAATTTCTCACCCTAAACTGTTTGGAAATGTTCAGCCTGACAAATGATTAAAGGGGCACTACAAGATCTAAACCCTTGGCTGTGCATTGCTTTAAAGCCACACTGTGGTTTGGGTGGGAAGGGACCTTAAAGACCATCCCATTCCACCCCCTGCCATGGGCAGGGACACCTCCCACCAGCCCAGGTTGCTCCAACCTGGCCTGGGACACTTCCAGGGATCCAGGGGTAGCCACAGCTTCTCTGGGCAACCTGTGCCAG
>JAWWMA010000534.1:0-10804 GCA_035041425.1 Mionectes olivaceus | reverse complement strand
GCTCCAGGGAGAGCTGAGAGCCCCTTCCAGGGCCTAAAGGGGCTCCAGGAGAGCTGGAGAGGGACCGGGGACAAGGGATGGAGGGACAGGACAAGGGGAATGACTTTTCACTGCCAGAGGGCAGGGAGAGATGGGATATTGGGAAGGAATTGTTGGCTGTGAGGGTGGGGAGGCCCTAGCACAGGTTGCCCAGAGAAGCTATGGCTGCCCCTGGATCCCTGGAAGTGTCCAAGGCTGGATTGGACGGGGCTTGGAACAACCACGGCTAGTGTGAGGTGTCCCTGCCCATGGCAGGGGGTGGCACTGGATGGATCTTTAAGGTCCCTTCCAACCCAAACCATGCTGGGACTCCTGGAGAATTTCTGATGCTCAACCAGAGGTCAGTAAGTGTTAGCATCTGCCAAAACTTTTCAAAATTTGGGATAGTCAGCAGGAGCCAGAGCTGTGGAAGTGGCACCACCCCAGGACACTGCAGTCTGAGCACACTGGTGGGTGTTTAATGGAGAGGCCCCACCAAAAGGCTGCAGGGGAACACTTTGTTCTCTGCTAATTTGTAGGAGCTGCCAGAAGAAAATGGTTTGTTTATTTTTATTTTTTTTGTTGTTTTTGGTTTTGTTTTGTTTTTAAATCCAATTTCCTGTAGGAAATTCATAAAATGGATGTTTGAAATATGCAGAGTTCTTGTTTTAATTAGAATCTGGCAATCAGGCAAGATGTAAGAACATCTCCCCAGTCACTGAACCCTGCACTGGAGCTACAGCTGCAGCCTTAGAGCCCAGAAAAAAGCCACAGGCAGACACTAAAGCCCCGGGACAATGTCCTGTGGCTTTTCCTGCCCGTGGCCAGGCACTCAGGATCCATCCTGCCTGACATTAGAGGTCTCAAGGCAAGCCTGCGGTTAAAACCGTGCCCGAATTCTCCTTGCCATTAGCGGGGGTGGGGAGAGGCGGCATCAGTGCGGGAAGGTCCCGCGCTCATCCCATAGGTTAAGTGGGAGCTCCGCCTTTCCGATGATCCCCTTTAGAGGTGAATCTCACCCCGGTGAACAAACCCAGCTCTGCAGCTCTCACCCGCTAGATGGCAAGTGTGCTCTGCACAACACGAGCCCCACGCTCGGCTCCGCTAAAAACAGGCAGCAGCTCCTGCTTCCCCGCAGACTTGGAGGGCTTTCCTCCCTCAAAAGCGACGGGATAGAGCAGCAGCGGGTCCGTGAGCCGAAGTGGCTCATCTGGGTGTAGTGGGCTTCGCTTGGATGGACACGGTGGGTTGGGGGTTATCAGGGAGGGATGAACCGTGTCCTTCTGGGAGAACTGCCGAGGTGAGACGGACAGACCTGCAGTTACCAGGGTCTTCCTTCCTTACCCTTCTGGAAAAATGGGACAACAGCATTATTTGTATTGTGATAACCCAAAGGGAAGTGAGAATAATACTGGATTGTCTTCCTCACTTGGTTGGAGAGTGGTGCAGTAACACCAAGTTTGTGAGCTTGATCCCTGTGTGGGCCGTTCACCAAAGGGCTGGACTTGATGATCCTTTTGGGTCCCTTTCAACTCAGAATGTTCTGTGGTTCTATGAACTGACGGTACACTTGGATACAAAGCCATGGTTGAGAGAATCTTGAGTGTCCCAACCTTCTTCTCCCTTGGAATGTGCTGTTTCTGCAGCACTGCCTCTCAGGGTTTTATCATCACCTGATGGTGGAGAGCTGAGGGATGAGAAATGGCACCAGCCAGGGTCCAAATCCCACAGGACCCTTTCCATGCGCTGTCTCTAAGACCCAAACCTTGGATCCAGCACCTGAAAGCCAAACCCTCAGCTTATGTCATAGAATCATAGAACCATGGAATCTCCTGAGCTAGAAGGCACCCCCAAGGATCATCAGTCCAACTCCTCGCTCTGCACAGACACCCCAACAATCCCCCCTGTCCCTCAGAGCACTGTCCAAACCCTCCTGGAGCTCTGGCAGCCTTGGGGCTGTGCCCACTGCCCTGGGGAGCCTGTTCAGTGCCCAACCAGCTGATAGATGTATTTATGTACGTATGTAACCCTCAAAGGAGGGCTAAGGACCAGTTATCCCTGTCCACTGATGTCTTCCATGTTTCCCTGTGCAGGTTCCTCTGTCCAGTTCCAATCAGCACAGTGTCCACCACTTGCAAGCAGAGCAGCTTTGCCCAGCCTCTCAGATGGACTTGGGCAGAGCAGATCCACCTCCAAGCACATCCTCTATCCCAGTGAAGATTCACAGGGATTTTACCCACATAAAGCAACATGAAGAAAAATCTCTTCTATAAACCAGCAGACTTGTGTGCCCAACCTCATCAGAGCTGAGGGAATTTCAAAGCAGAACGTGTTCTTCTCCTTCATGTTCATCTTCTCTCCTTGTTGACACCCTCCCATCTGGGACCCCTCCTGCCTGGACAGAGGTTGCTTGAACTTGGCTCAATCCTGCTTGGAGTCAAGCTCAGCAGCCAGGAGAGGGATTTGGAACAGGCTCCCCAGGGCAGTGGGCACAGCCCCAAGGCTGCCAGAGCTCCAGGAGGGTTTGGATGATCCTCTGGGGCACAGGGTGGGACTCTTGGGGATGGGCCTGTGCAGTGCCAGGGGTTCGACTGGATGATCCTTGTGGGTCCCTTCCAGTTCAGCATATCCTTGGATTCTGTGAAACCTTCTGTGGCCCTCATTCATTCAGCAGATGGAAGGTAGTCCTGCCTACCCTGGTCCAGCAGCACAGGGCACTGGTGGCTCCTGGGCACCTGGACTGGGGTCTGAGGGAAAAAAATGGGGCTGGAAAAATCCTGCATTAAATACCCCAGTTGTGAATCATAATCATCACTGATGCTCAGGGTTTGCTGGCAGAGAGCACACACAGCCCAAGGAGAAACTGGAGCTGCTTCGTCCTCCAGAGCACGGGGAGGGAAGCATTAAAAAAGCAGCAGCACCTTCAGTACGTGGTGACACAGTGACCAGAATTTTAATGCAGTGGGAACTCGCTCTCACAGGTAGGAAGTGTCTATAATAGCCAAGCAAATCCAGTTTTTGCTGGATAGAAATTCCACCGAAGAGCTGAAGCTGAAGTGAAACACTTGAGGAGGCTGTAATTGAATTAGAGCTGCTGGAGAGGTGGCAGCTCCAAAAGTGAGGGGCTGGGGGGGAACGTGAGCCTTGGGCCACGTGGAGGGAGATTTTGGGAGCACAGCTGAGGCTCTTGAAGGAGAAGAAGAGAAGGGAGAAAGAATATGGAGCTGCCTGGTGGAAAGCAAGGTGAAGCTGTGGCTGCCCCATCCCTGGAAATGTTTGAGGCCAGGTTGGACTGGGCTTGGAGCAACCTGGGCTAGTGGAAGGTGTCCCTGCCCATGGCAGGGATCACAGAATCCCAGAATGGTTTGGGTTGGAAAGGGCACTAAAACCCATCTCCTTCCACCCCCTGCCACGGGCAGGAACACCTTCCACTATCCCAGGCTACTCCAAGCCCTGTCCAACCTGGCCTTGGACACAGTTTCTCTGAGCAACCTGTGCCAGGGCCTCCCCACCCTCACAGGGAACAATTTTGCCCTAACATCTAATCTGAATCTCTCCCCTTTTAGTTTAAAACCATTGCCCCTTGTCCTGTGGAGAAGCTGCTCACGTGTGGCAGCTACACGAGGATTTGGCTTCGACACCCTGCAGGGTCTGTGTTGACCCCTTGGTGATTGTTGTTGTCATGGGTGGGGAAGGCAGGCAGGCAGCAGAAGAAGGTGGCTGGTCCCAGCATGGCTTCAAGTCCCTGGCTCCTCTCTAAAGGCAGAGCTGGCCCATGAAGGCAGGAGCCACCCCTGAGAGCAGCCCCCCAGTGCTGTCAGCACCCGTGGGCTGGGAGAGGGTCCAGCAGCACTGGCCAAGCACATGCTGGTTTGTGTCTTTCCAAAGATCATAGAATCATGGAAGAATCATGGAATTGTGCAATCTGCTGAGTTGGAAGGGGCCAATCAGGATCATAGAATCCTTCTGGCCCTTCACAGGACACCCCAAAAGTCACATCATGTGCCTCAGAGTGTTGCCCAAATGCTGCTGAACTCCGGCAGCCTTGGTGCTGTGACCACTACCCCGGCCTGCTCCCCAGACGTGAGGTTTGCTGTCTCTGGGTGAGAGGGAACTTCCCAAAATCATCATCCACACCACCCATTGGGCCATTCTCATGCCTGCAACGCCCACTGGTAGCTCAGGTGTTACCTGCCAGTTGTATTTTCTTTCTCAAACACATCTGAGCAGAAAGCCCGAAAAAGTGATATGCAAAGCACCGACTGAGGAGGCTCAACCTGTGGCAGAGAAGCCAAGCAAAGGTTTCCTGTCAATGCCTAGGAATTTACATGAGTCCTCAGTCTGGAAACCTTAACGGGGGACAAGTCAGAAAATGTGTCTCAAAGTGATGTTTGAGTAGATGAAGTTATAAAACAGCTTGACAAAATAAACGGTAACACTTGGGTAGTGCCGGATGGTTCTCATTGCAGAGCTCTAAAGGAATTCAAGGATGAAATAGCTAAACTATTAACTGCATTAACTCTACTGTGAAACCTCTCACTTAAAATTTTCTCACCATCAGAGTCAAAGAAAGCAGTGAGACCTTGATTTGAAAAAAATGCCTCTGAGCAGATTCAGGAAGAGCAGATTATTAAAAGTGATGTCCAAATGAGGTAGAACTGTACATGGAGAGGAATTAGGGAGCACGGGAGTGAGACACATTTATGGGAAAATTCAACCAGGCTTTGCTGAATGGAGTCCCTGCCTTAGCAGGGACTCCCTCCTAGGGGACTCTGAAGGAGTCAGCAAGGGCAGGGGATTAAGTGTCCCAGAAATCCCGTTGATATAATGTACTTGACTTTCCCAAAAATTTTTAACAACTCTCTAATCAAAGGACCTGCAATAAACAACTTCACAGACACATTTTTACAAGGACATGCAGTTCTAGGACAAGAAATGGCTTTAAGCTGAAGGAGGGTATATTTAGTTTAGATATTAGGGCAAAATTTCTCCTTGTGAAGGTGGTGAGGCCCTGGCACAGGTTGCCCACAGAAGCTGTGGCTGCCCCATCCCTGGAAATGTCCAAGGCTAGGTTGGGCGGGGCTTGGAACAACCTGGGCTAGTGGAAGATGTCCCTGCCCATGGCAGGGAGTGGGATTTATGTGGCTTTAAGGTCCCTTCCCACCCAAACCATTCTGTGATTCTGTGAAATCCTGAAGGGTCCCAAACTCACTATGAAATGAGAAGGAAGGTTCTGCCAGAGAAGCAGCAGGTTAAAGACTTGGAAACAGAGGGAAGGAGAAGGAGATCAGCCTTCCCAGCCATGAGCTCCATAAGGCCTGACCTTCATAGTCTTCTAAAAAACCCGAGGTCCAGTCTGAGCCCACAACTGAGGCACAGGCATAGCTGAAAGAGGGACTGGCCATCCCACATGTGGAAAGAGGATCCAATTCTTAGTGAGTACCAGTGAGAAACACAGCTGGGAAATCCTCAACCAAAGATGAAGCCAAGAGATACCAAGACAAAGCACACAAGAGAGGATAAAGCCTGGAATGGGAGCTGCTGCCCACTCGGATCCACAGGTTGGTGCTTGTAAATCCCTGACCCCTCTGGTCCATGGGCTGGGCAGATATATCATCCTGACAGAGTCTTACTCTGGATCTGCCCACCTGGAGCCTCAAAGCACAGTGGTCAGTGCTCAGGGAAACCTTTGAGAGCAGTACCAACCTGTAGAGATGAGATTTCCTTGGCTGCCACAGTCTGATCCCTGGGGACTCCCTTTGACCTCTCCTTACCTGCTCTCGATCCAATAACACCTGCTTTTCCTTCCTCTTCTCAGTAAAACCACCTGACTTACATTCCGTCCTGTGCCCTCGGAAGGAATGGGGACAGGGAAGACCACAATTTACTACTTGCAGGCAAACCTCAGTGTTTTTACCAGGGTGGTTTCCTTTCCATTCTCTGTCCATCGCCAACATTCAATTTTTGTATTTTTCTGACCACTGCAAAGAGCTGCGCTGACATTTTCGCAGAAATGCACATTATAACTCCAGCTCCTGTTCCTGAGTGGTAATTTCTCAGGGCCCATTATGGTATATTTGGAGTTAGGTTTTGTTTTTCCCGTGTGCATCACTTTACATTTATCTCGATTGAATTTCATCTGCCATTTTGTCACCCACTCACTCAATATTACGAGCTCCTCCCGAAGCTCTCTGCAGTCAGCCCCTGCCTTTACTGCCTCCAGTAACTCAGTCCTGCAAATCAGGTTATGTTTCCTTCCATTGCCTTCACAGATCGTGGATAAGTGTTCTACCTTCAGCAGAGATCCCTTCAAAAAGCCACCTTGCATTCCAGGAACAAAACAGTTGCTCCAGTCCTTTGCTTCCTACCTATTTTTAGACATTTAGACCTTCTCATCTCAGATGATCCACAAGGCTTTAGTGAGACTGTTTCCTTTCTTCAGCAGCACAGCTTGCTGAGACCTGCTGAGGTGTTTAGTTGCCCCTGGTGAATCTCCCCCAGATCCTTCTCCACCTTTCTCTTCATCCTGTGTAAGGCTTTAGCACCTGTAGTTTTCCTTGGCAAAGAGTCAGCAAGTCTATTACCTGTTGCATTTTTTGTTTGCTTTGAGCTTGATTCCCACTGGTTTAATGTTTCTCCTTCTTCGGGAGGAGAAATGAAAAGCTGAGCCCTTCTCATCCTCTCAGAGTTCTTGTGATTTTGTAGAACTTCTTCCACAGCTTTGTTCCAGCAACCTCTTTTCTCTACTGAAGAATTTTTTCCTCCAGTTTTCCTCACACAAAGCCATTCCAGACCTTTGACCACCTCCCTATCCCCCTCTGATGTTTTCCTTGTTCTAGTGTATCATGGAATGCCTTTGGTGGGAATGGACCATAAAGATCACCTTGTTCCAGAGGTGTCTGAGGTGAGGACATGACAAGTGGATGAAGGAGCCAAGGTATGGCCAAACCATGGATTTATACAGCACTGAAACTGCATTTTCCATCGATCAGGTAATTTGCCAGTTTCTACAAGGCTTTCAAAGAGGCAGCACATCATGTGTTGACCTATTTGACGTTCGAGCTGCATCCTTACAAATGATCTTCCTCTGCTCTCAGTGGGTTTTGGACTCCTCTTGTCACAATGAGTCACTAACACGCTCTTCTCCTGGATTTTCTCAGTGATTACATCCCTGTGATTTACAGGTCTCCTTTGGCTCTTCCTGCCCAAGAGCTATGCTCTGTCTCCCTCTCCTTGCCTTGTGATTTTATAGTGTTTGGGCTCACATTCCTCTTGCAGAACCAATTTGCAGGGTTGTCCACCGTGCTGCTTTCCTCCCTGCTTGGGAAGCGAGCAGATTTCATTATTGATATAGTCAGTTTTTAAGGAGGGTGGTGAAGCACTAAATCACAACAGCAGACAGCGATGCCCATGAGCGGTGCTGTGGCTCAGGTCATCCTTCATGGGACACTCTGGTGCTGCTTTATCTGGTGGCTGGTGGGGTATCACAGCCTCTTCATAACATTTCAGTGGTCATCTGCTGCAGAGTGTGGTGTCTCACCGGGGCCCAAAGGACATGAGTGCTGAGCCCTTGGCTCTGAGGAGAGGGAAGGTTCCCCACACCCACACTGGCTACGCAACCAGGAATATCATAAAATAATAGAATCAGATGGGTTGCAAAGGACCTTTGAGATCATTAAGTTCAACCCTTGATCCACTATCACCACAGTTACTAGATCATGGCACTGATGCCACATCCCGTCTCATCTTAAACACCTCCAGGGATGGAGAATCCACCACTTCCCTGGGCAGCCCATTCCAACACCCAGTTACCCTCTCTGCCTTCTTCCTGACATCCAACCTAAACCTCCCCTGGCAGAGCTTAAGCCCGTGCTCTGTTGTCCTACTGCTGGTTCCTGGGAGAAGAGACCAACCCCCACCTGGCTCCCCCCTCCTGTCAGGGAGTTGTACAGAGTGATGAGGTCTCTCCCCTGAGCCTCCTTGTCTCCAGGCTAAACAACCCCAGCTCCCTCAGCCTCTCCTCACAGCACTTGTGCTCCAGTCCCTTCCCCAGCCTCGTTGCTCTTCTCTGCGCCTGCTCCAGCCCCTCCATGTCCTTCCTGAACTGAGGGGCCAGAACTGAGCACAATACTCAAGGTGTTGCCTCACCAGCACTGAGCCCAGGGCAGGAATCACTTCCCTGCTCCTGCTGGCCACACCGTTCCTGATCCAGGCCAGGATCCATTGGCCCTCTTGGCCACCTGGGCACACTCTGGCTCATGTGCAGCTTGCTGTCAATCCGGACTCCCAGGTCCCTTTCTGCCTGGCTGATACCTGCTATCTGATACCTCATCTGATACCTGATATTGCAAGAGATAAAAGGGACTGTGCTTGGGCTGAACACTTTGTCACCCTTTAGAAAGTAGATGCTTGTGTGTTTCTGTCCTCAAGGTGTTTTTTTACCCCTATCAAGATATTGATGGCTTCTCTGAAACCATTGAACTGGATGTTTCTTTACTGATGATGAATTACTTGTAAAACACCTCCCTGAAAGCTTCTCCCAGAGTCAGAGAATTGATTTTCAGGTATCTCAGGGCTTCCTCCATCTTCTCCAAGACAGCAGTTATCCACAACTCCTTGTTTTTGAGATACTCCAAGTACCTGATAACATGGAAATGCCTCTTGTCCATGAGGATGGGTAGCGATGTGAGGGAAACCTGGAGGTTGGATGTCATCAGAGGCAGCTTTTTAGGCATCAGCATCACTTTTTAAACCTTTGTCAGGTAAATTGGGGAGACACTTCAGCTGTTTTTCAAGGACCTGAAATGCCCTGTCTCTTTCTAATGATGTAAATACTTGTACTGGCATCTCACATCCAATTAGTGGGGTTTTCACAAAACATTTGATTTTTACCCTTCATTGAAAAGGAAATGATCATTTTGAGAAATGCAAAAAAATTCTCAAAAATGGGGAATTATATGGAAACCCCCCTGTGTATTCGAAACCAAACACACAAAAGACGACCACAGATGACTCAGGGTTTGCTCTTTACCTGCTCTGCCTTCCTCCACCTTTTAGGATGCTCTCTGAACGACACTCTGAACTTGTCCCTTGCTCTCTGCCAAGGCTGACAGTCTCCTGTCAGAGCTCCTGCACCGTGTGGGATGCACTTGGTCTCATGGAGCCACACAGTGGGGCTGTTCTCCCACCTCATGGAAGGGTGTCCCTGTGAAGTCCAGCCTGCCTGGGCCCCTCCTGCAGCTGCATTTCGTGGCAAACACATCCCTAATTTGCAGCTCGTTGTGACCCCTCGAGGCTTTTCCCATGGCAGAGCTGGTGACCCCCCTGGATGCTGATTTGGGTGGAGCCAGTGGCTGAGGTGTTCCTGCTGTTCACCCCCATTTGTGGAGGAGGCAGCTGAGCCACCCATTTTTTGGGGAGGGTCTGATACTGGAAGCTGGCCTTCATGAGGAGCACCTTCAAAGCGCTGTGGGATGACCCCTGGCACGCCTGATTTGGGTTTGAGGAACTCAGCTCCTGTTTGATGGGATGGTGCCTCTGCACTGGCCCTCTCCTTGACTCATCAGGAACACTTCACTTCTCCTTGGACAGCCCTGATTCCCCATCTCTTCCCAGGCTTTGTAAAACCCCAGGAGCATCCTGAGCTGAGGATCATCCCAACAGCCCAGTGAGCCCTTACATGGCTCTGGGCTGCACCAGCTTTTGGAGGGCTAGAACCCAAATTTTTGGGTGATGCAGGTGATCACATTACATGCACTTTTCCCCTGCCCCTGCTCCTCTGCTCCCTCTCTCCCAGTGACCATCCTGTGCTGGGGAGCTGCTCCCTGAGGTGATTCCCTTGTGTGAGCCTGTGCAGGAGAAATATCACCAGCCCCACGTGTGTTTGGGTCCCACCACCCTGTGCTGCACCTTGTGGTCAGATGTTTTCTTCCTCTGGTGCCTTCCCTGTTTGCCTGCCAAGGGTTAATTTGCCCTTCAGTGCAAGACCCAGGGAAAAGTTTGCAGGAGCAGTTCCCAGCCATATGCCGAGGATTTAGCTTTATAATCATCTTGGCTTTAGCAGCAAAGCTGGAAAGAGAAGCATTTTTGTGTTTATTATACATAAGAAGATCTCGGTGGTTAAGAATATACAGGGCTGAAAAGGGGGGGAAAAACCCAACCCTTTGATAAGCCTTAAAGATTTAAGAGATGGAATCTGCATCTGCGTTACCCAAAATATCCTTGTTAAACCTCCTGGGCTGGGAGAAGCATGTGAGCCGCGACACCCCACTGTGGTGCAGCACTGCCATTAGTCAAGCAGCTGTCAAACCCCACTGTTCCTGTGCAGGAGCATCAATCCCTTCAGCCTCCAGGATCACTTTCAAGTCAAATCTAAGCCCAGTCTGTTTGTTTTTCCTTGGTGGTTTTTTCTCTAAACGAATCCTTATTTTTCTCTGGGAGAATCCCCCGGAGGAGCACACAGGTGTCAAGAGCACACGAGTGTTTTCCTCCTGCAGATGGAGGAAATGAATTTGGTGTTTGAGTTTCACTGTTCCCCTCGTGGTCCAACAGCCCTTCCAGATCCTGCTCTCTCAGAGCTGCGCTTACTGGGGCGGCCTCACCTCAATATTGGGGCAGTTTGGGGGGACACCATGGAAGGAAGGGATCGAGCCATTAGAGAGTGTCCAAATGAGGGACACAGAGATGGGGAAGGGCCTGGATTTGAAGCCGTGTGAGGGCACTGAGGGCACTTGGTGTGTTCAGCTGGAGAAGAGGAGACTGAGGGGAGACCTCATTGCAGTTCCAC
>JAWWMA010000533.1:0-10820 GCA_035041425.1 Mionectes olivaceus | reverse complement strand
TGCTCCAGCCCTGGGATCCTCTTGGAGCCTCCTCTGGCCTCTCTCCAGCAGCTCCATGTGCTCCCTGTGCTGTTCCCCAGAATTCCTGGGAATGTGCAACCCCAGAAACGGTGACAAGCACATTCTTGTGCTTACCCAGCCTTTAAGTAACCACAGTTTTACATACATATATATATAAAATATAAATATTACATTTGCAAATACACATTAAACAATCATCTGCAAATATATGACAGAAATTCAGTGGGATCTCTCTGTTCATTAATCAACTCTGGTGTCCCACATCCAATCTGTTTTAAAACATGAGATTATTCACTTCCAAGATTGAAGGGAGCTTGGCTGGGTTTAAGACCTTTCAGCCCTTCTTAGCTTAGGTTCATTCTTTGGGTTTGGATTTGCAGTTCCAGGGATTTTTCCCAAATGTTGAATTTTGGCACCTGTGACAGGTACAGGAACTGTCAGACAGTGAAGGTATGGCCATAACCCTCCTGAAGAATGAAAAACACTTCTAAAATTAACGATTTACTACCATGAAAACAAAAGTGGATTACGGCAAAACTGCTCCTTGAGGGAGGGCAAAGAAAAAAGAGGCGGAAAAATCCCGTTTTTGGGGTTTTTCTAACGACAATACTGTTGGTTTCACTCAGATGTTACAGAGATGATCCCAGAGGAGCAGCAGTTACGTGTCCATCCTCTGACACATTCCCTGGGACTCAGGGAGAAAAAACAAGAGTCCAGGAAATTCAACATGAGACTCCAACACAGGAGCTGCTCAGAATCGGGTTGGGGTTTTGTGAACTTCAGGGAATGAAATTTTCCACTGAAGTCACCGAAGAGAAGTTGCAAAACAGCTTCTAAGAACGGTCTGGGAGCAAAAAAAAAGGCAATTTAATATAATATTAAGTTGTTGTACCTCTAAGAATGTATTAAAAGCACCCAGAAATTTCAAAAGTGTTTAAAAAATATACTGAAGATCATAAAACGTGTTGGAAGGGACCTCAAAGATCACCTCCTTCCAGACCTCCTGCCACGGGACCTTCCACTAGAACAGGTTGCTCCAACCTGGCCTTGACAAGACAATAAAATGTAACAAAAGGAGCCACAGAAAAGTCTGGATTTTATCCTGAATCCCCTGAATTTTTGGCAGGGTTAACGCCTGACACACTGGAATTTCCTTCAGTGACACATCAGCACCACACTGAAAGCTTTCAAGGTATTTAACAACGAAGCTTCGAGGCTGCAGTAAATGTCTTTGATTTTATGGTTTTGATTGAAGGTGGGGAATAAAAAAGAGCAGCATTAGAAAATAACTCCTGAAAACATTTTAACTTCCTGAACGTTCAAGGCAGTGGGTTTTGGTTTAGGAACCAAATCTCATTTTAAGTTCTGTTGTAGGAATTTTTGGGTTTTCCTTTTTTTTTCTCCAGCAGGGGAGATGAAAACATCCACTGCAGCCCAGCAGATAAAAATGGAATTTGACTTTGGCAGCTCAGGAAGGAAGGAAAACACGACTCAACCGCATCCCAAGCAGTTAATTAAGGAACAATCTCTGCTGAACCATCTCCTGAACAATTCCTGCCCTTCCTCTGCTCTGGGTGAGGTTCCTAAAAGCGGGTTTTTATTGGGGTATAGCAAAAGAAAAGCTTTTTAAATGTGTTCACAGTCAATATATACCTTATATATAGATCATATACCTTCTCCTGCCCTCCCTTCCCACGGGAAAAATGCCCAAATCCTGCTGGGAAAGTTTTATTCCTGCCACACTGACGGGCTCTGCTCGGTGTGTTTGATGAGGAGTGAACACACACTCGGTGTTTTTAACAGAGCCCCGATGATTTCACCTGCTCTGATCCGATTATTCCTTGGATTACACAACCCCAGGCTGGAGTTATTCAGACTTTCCACTGCCTGCACCAGCAGCTGTTTCCCTGGCTGAGGAAAATCCAAGCCCTGCCTCAGAGTTTCCATGAGCCAAGAGATCCCTGCCACGGGCTGGATGGGATGTGGTCCAAGGGCCAAGTGGGCTGAGACTGGAATTCCATTAAAAATAAAACCCATCCTGCAAAGGAGGGTCCACACAGCTCAGGAACGGGGAGAACATCCCTCAGGAATTCCCTGTGATTCCCTCTCTCTCACACTAATTCCCTCCACAGGTTCTTGTTGCCACAGCAAAATCTGTGACTATTTAACAGCCCAACCTGTAAGAAACGTGAACATTCCCAGCACTAAAAACTCCCCTGAGCTTTCCATGGCAATGGAAATATTCCTACTGCCAGCAGCTCCAAGGAATTATCAGAGTCTATAAAAAAAACCCATCATAACAATTAACAAACTATGAAAAATATCAGTTATCCTTCATGTATTTAATAATATTCTCCACATTTTTGGGGTTATTTTAAGCACAAACCCTCGGAAATGTTTTATTTAACCCTACGGATTCTGAAGGGCTTCTTCACTCCCCTCTAAAAAATGGAAGTAGGAAAAAAAACCCCAATTTATTTTAACAATCCAGCTTTTATCTCCTGGCACTTCACCAGCTCAGTTACACCAGACTTCTGTTTCTCCAGAGAAAGGAAGCAGCAACTCCAGGAATAAAAAAGAAACAATTCTTGCCTTTCAGGCATTTTTTACATGGAAAACATCCTGATTTTGAAGAAGCCTTTGATACAGACATTTCTTTTGAAGCCAGACCTTCACAGAAGTTTCCACAATGGCCAAAAAACGACAATAAAGTGATTTTTTCTTTTGCTTTACCTGTATCTAAAAGCCAAGGCCTGACTATTTTTTTATTAAGTATCTCCAGGTGTTTTTTTCCAGTATCAATGAATCCATCTATCAAACAACCCTCAGCTCACACCAGTTCAGGGGCTGGCATTTTCCTGCTGCCTTTGCTTCAAATCCAACTCTTGAACCAGCTGGAAGGGGAAGAGGAAGATTTTTCCCTGATTGATTTTAATAAATCAAATTGGCTGAGTATTGACAGCTCTGCTTTATGAGGGGGGGCAGTAATAAATAATGACCCACTAATTAATTTTTTAAAAATGGCATTCTGGTTTGTCTCAGGCAGTAAAAAGGGCTGGGAGGAAGAGACAAAAGCCATAAATCTCTAAACCAGGCAATGAAACCTCTCAGAAAGGTTGTGCCTGAAATCCCTGTGCTTTTAAAATGGATTCAAAGTTATTAAATTCTTTATATTTATTACATACCTTATTTATATACCAGACAGCACACACAAACCAGTCCCACCCCGCTCTTAATATTAACATTCCCAACTTTTTGATAGATATGAAAGTACTACTATAATGCAATATTAATATTAAAAATAAACTAAAAAATTATATACATATATACACACACGTGTATCTATTTTTGTTTGTCAACATTTTTTGGATGTTTTCATTGTTCCACATCGAACCAGATTATTGGGATGTGATTTTGCACCACAGCCCTAACCCTGGGCTGTTGGTTTTTTGGGTTTTTTTTCAGAAAGCACCAGCACTGAACCAACTGCAAACGCCATCAAAACCCACGGCTGGTTTTTGGCAGAGGGAGAATGAAAAGCTGCAGAAGATCTGGAGGAAAGCACCGAGGCCAAGCAGTAAAGTTTTCTGGCAAAGGCAGAGCTGTGATCCTGGAAAAATGCTCCTCTTGGCCTGCAAGACCTTCCCTGGAATGGGATCTCCGAGGGTTAAGGAGCTTTTGGTAAAAGGATCAAGGGGCCACGTGACTGGGACAGGACCAGATTAGCCAAAACTGGGTATTATTTGATAAAGGAGGGTTTGTTACAAACTCCTGAGGAACCTCCCAAACTTCCTGTCACGCTGAAGGAATTCCAGTAAACGCTGAAGGGTTTAAAACCCCCCCCAAAATCCAGCTCAGGATTATTGCAGGGGGTTGCAAGGCCATTAAAAAGGTCTAAAAACGGGGCTCATTTCACAGCTTTAGCTTTAGGTGAGCTCCCAGTAAGTTTGTGCTGCTGAAGGAGAAGCAGGATTTTGAAGGTGTAATTATGTTCTTATTCTACAATAAATTATATTTATATTGAGGTTATTACAGTAATGAAAATACTCTATTATATTTATTATAATTCTAAAATAGATATACGACACATTATGTTTCTACTGAAATTATTTTATAAAAATAGTGGATGAAACTGTTATATTATAGTTACATATACTATAAAATTATATTAGGTAATTAATTATATTCATATTGAGATCATGATATATATTAAAATACTAAACTGTTACATTATAGTTACAAAATTATGTTATATAATTATATTTACATTGAGATTGTTATATTTATTAAAACAGTGTATTAAATATAAATATTATATTAAATTGTTACATTATCATTATAAAATTATATTATATAATGAATTATATTTATACTGAGATCATGATATTAAAATATTATATGAAATGGTTCCGTTATCATTATAAAGTTATATCATGAACTATATTTACATTGAGATCATTACATTTATTAAAATATTATATTAAATGGGTACAATAGAGTTATAAAATTATATTAACTAATTATCTTTATATCAATATCATTATATTAAAATATATGAAATTGTTCTATTGTGGATATACAATTATTATATAATAATTATTATTATATAATAATATTAAATATATTTACTAAACTGTTCTATTAAAAAGTTGTGCCTGGTTATAAAATCCTATTATCCTACAATAAATGCTCCTCTAATCCAGGATTACCAGGATCCAACACACCTGAGCACTGCTCTTCCTGGCTATGCAATTCCAGGGATTTCTGACCTTCCCTAGGCTTTATCTTCAAGCACAAACAGAATTATTTCCCTTCTTTTGGTCAGTAAATAATCCCAGCCGGTTTCTCTGCCCCTCTGGGGTTGTGTGAGGACACCCTGCAGCAGGAAACTGCCTCATTCCAGCTTCCAGGCCATTTCCAACAGGCTGTTTATTCCTTATCCACCTTTCCAGCAAAGTTTTTCCAGAGGAAAACCCTTCCTGCGACAGAAAAGCTCATTTTCAAGTCATCCATAAACACAAGTTTTTGTTAATTATAGAAAACCTGCTGCTGCTTTCATTGTTTTGCAGGAATTTGGGGGAAAGAGCAGAATTCTCATGGAATTACTGAGGTTGGAAAAGACCTCCAAACCCACCAGAATCAGCCCCAAACCGTGTCCCGCACCCTAAACAATTCCAGAGGCTGCGACTCCCCCGGCCCCAAATCTCGCCCTGGAGATGTTTTCCAGGAATTTCAGGAGCTCAAACCCCTCCCAAGGAGAACTGGCAGCACCAAAGGTCGACAGCACAAAGTTCTAGGAAGAAAAAAAACCCCACCCTGAGCATCCTCCACCGACCCAGAAACAGCCCTGAAAAACCAGAATTAGCAGCCAAGGAGGATGGGAAGATAGCAAAGCACAATTGCTGGGTTTGATAATTAGCACCTTTTTTTTTTTCCTAATTTATTTCAATAAATGAGCACACAGGAACAGCTCCAACAGGTAAAAACTCATCTGGGGTCTTGGTGGAGTTTACAATTGCTCGAGAGCAAAACCAACAGCAAAACTACCCAAAAGCTGCAGGTCAGAAAACAGAAACAGAAAAAGAGTTCAGAAAGTCCAAACTGGTATTTTTCCAAGGCCACCTGCCAAGCCAGAGAGCAAAAATCTTCATTTACGGTCATTTCTGGTGCTTAAGAATAAAACAAAAGGCACAGAATTTAAAGGCATTCCCAAAGTGAGTAATTAAGTGATCCCTGGAAGATTTAGGGGCTGATATTAAAAAAAACCCCAACATTTCTTATGAGAATTAAATGACAAATGTCATTTAATACAATTTGCCTTGATAGGAGGGTCTGGGTTTTAAGAGATTGGGGTCACAAACCACATAAAACTTCAGATTTCTCAGCTGGGACATCGACAGCACATAAAGAAAAAAATTCAAAAGAAAAACCAAAAAAGGGGAGAAACAATCAAATTCAAGCAGCATTTCAAGCCCAAATCAGTGGTTGGGAAGGGCTGAAAATAGAAACGTTCTGTCTCACCTTTGATTGGATCAACCCTCCCCAAATAGGGCAATCCAGGATTACTCAGGGGCCTTCTGAAGGGAAAAAGGGACATTAACAACCCGGAGCAGGTATTTTAGGAGGGTTACCCGCTCTGGGAACAGCGGAAAGCTCCCAGAAAAGCACCAAAGCACATTCCCAACTCACCAGATATTTGGCAAACAGTGTCTGGTGGTGGATTTTACAGCCCCTTCCCTCACCACAGAGCTCCACACAACCCTTCGCTGCAGTAAATCGAATTTTTTGGGCCCTTCCGCAGCGAACCAGGTGACTTATCCTTAAATGAAACCCCCTAACCGGGTGCGGTCTCCCAAAATTATCCTCTGGGAATCGCTTTCCAGGCGCCAAATTGTCCTCCCCGAGCGCCGTTTTAGGGCATCGCTGGGCACACCCGAGCTTTTTAACAGCGCCTCGGTCAGCTTTAAAATACAGAAATAAAGGAATTAAACAGGCGTAAAAATACCACCCGGGCCGAAGCCACGAGCGTGTTTCCAGCTCCCGAGTTATTCCCCACCCCTCTCACCGTAATTAACCGCAGCTCAATCACGCATTTCCACGGCCAAAAAGTTCCGCTCGCCGGCGCTTAAGCCGATTTTTCCCCCCCTATTAAAAGCCTGGCTACGACCGGCAGGTTTGAAATCAGCAGGTCCCCCCCAATCCCTGAAACTCAACCCCTTATTTTATTTTGCGTTATTTATAAAAACTTCGAGGCTTTCCTTCCCCTCTGTTTGCTCCAGTTCAAGGTAATTCGCCCACCACCCCTTTGCCTCGGAAAGGTTTATTTACGCAGGAACTGCACGAGTTGTTGGGCGGTTGGCGCTGATGAACATCTAATTAATGACGAACACGCTTGTTATTTTAAGGAATCCGCATCCCTTCCTGCGGCAGCTCTTAGAAAAGAGGAGGGGGGGGGGGGGAAAAGAAGTCAAACCAATTTTTTATTGCGGTTTTAAGGACACCTAAGACTTTGTCCTGGTCTAAACTAAATTATTAGAGACGGAGGTTTAACCGGAATAATCAAAGAGAGACTGAAAAAGTATTTAAAGCGTTCCAAGCCCCATCCAGGCTTGGACGGGGCTGGTGGGAGTCGTCCCAGCCCACGTGGAATCTTTAAAAGGTCCCTTCCCAGCCCACCCCAAAGCAGGCTGGAATTCTACAAACACACCAGGAAAACCAAGGGTGTCGCCTCTGTTAACAAATTACATAAACCCAGAAACCGCGACACGAGGGAGCCGCATCTCCCCCCCACTCTTTTCGGGGCGTCCGAACGGCAACAACGAGCTCCGAGCGGGGGGTTTCTGATTTTAGGGGGTTCCGAACCTTCCTCCGCCGGGTTTCCTCGGGCCCTGAAAGGGTTTGAGCGCGCCGGGGGAAAGCAGAGCCCCCCCCTCAGGATAAACCAGCCGTAAAAAAAAAACCGGGCCGGGCTCGTTGCCGGCCGCCCCTTTTCCCTTCACACCCCCCAACCCCAACCCCGGCCCGGCGCGGCTCACCCGGCACGGCCCGTCCTGGAACACGCGTGGGTCCAGGTTGCAGGCGATGGTGGCGCTGGGCAGGTCCCGCAGCGCCACCGCCTCCATCTCGCCGTCAACGAAGCTCCACTCCGTGTCCGCCTCTTCCTCTTCCTCCTCCTCTTCCTCCTCTCCCTCCTCCTCCTCCTCCTCCTCGTCGTTTCCAGCCCCGGGCGGCGGCGGCTCCTCCATGGCTGGGGGAGCGGCTGAACGGACGTTTCCCCGAGGCGGCTTCACCCTCCCCGCAGCCGCCGCGCCGCCGCAGCCAATAGGAAGCCGCCGCCGCGCCGCCACAGCCAATAGGAAGCCGCCGCCGCGCCGCCGCAGCCAATAGGAAGCCGCGGCCGCGGCCTCTCCGCCCCGGCGCCAGCCAATAGGAAGCGGCGGCCGCCGAGGCCGCAGGTGCCTGAGGGAGGCGCCTGCCGCCATCTTGGATGAGGGCAGCGCCCGTGAGCGGGAGGAATAAACGGTGTATGTTTTGTACTATATATGTAAAATATGCCGTAAATACCGCATGTAATATAGCATATATGTGAAACATGCGGTAAATGCTGTATAGATAGCGTATAAAGTTGGTGTTGGTTCGCCCCAGCTGGCAACAGTCTATGCACACGTATACATATATATATATATGTGTATGTATCTACATATGTATCTATATGCACATTTATGTGTATATATCTATTTATGTGTACATAAATCGTGTATATAGGGCATATACACACTCTATACATATACTATATATAAAATGATGGTCTATATGATACACGGTGTGTATGGTGTCTATAGCATAAACACCACATATTATAGTCTAAATATACAGCGTGTGTGTACACACAGGAAGATATAATAATTATTAAAATGTGCTGCATGTTAAAACACACTCGATATTGAAATATGCCGTATTTCTATATAGCGTATGTTAAAATAGGCTATATATCATTATAGTGTATCAGTGCATATTTTGTGCTGTTATTACATATTGTTATGGTGTTGTACAAATGGGTCACTGGGCAGGCAAACAAAAGGAAAACTGGAATTCAAAGCTGTTTGCACAGCCCTGTCTCCTCCTGCCGGTGACTGATCCAGTCCACCCTTTTTTTTTTTGGTACTTTTTCACGGCTCTCCTATCGCTGTGCCCTGACCAAACGGCTTTAAAATCACTGGAAAAGGGCACAGAAGGGCAGGTTTGTGTCCCACCCTCCTTATTTTAGCCTTAGAGGGGGTGTTTTCTTACCACCTTCCTTCTTTATTCCTGTCAGTTAAAGCCACAAAGGACAATTGCAAATATATATATAAATATATATGTGGCACCACCTTCCAGGGTAAGGCCCAAAAAACGAGCTTCAGGCACCACAGGGGTTTTTATAAATTAAGTTTATTAACCCTAAACCTGCCCTCCTTCAGCTTAAAAGCATCGCCCTTGTGCTGTCACCCTCTGCCCGTATAAAGAATTAGCTTAATTTAATAATTCTTCCGGATCACACCTTTCCACTGTACTTTTTTTTGGTAGATAAAATGTTTTAGTGCAGACTTGGAAAACATTATTGTGCCAGATTCCAACCCTCGGCCAGTTTTAATGAGACCTTGCAGGGCACCCACCGAGGAGGGGGGAAAATTGCCCCCATCCTCCTCTTCATGTGGAGATTTCTTTGACTCTCTAATCTGTTTTGAGGCTTTTTTGGGGGGAAAGATGAGCTAAATACGGGATATTTTTGTGCTCACCAG
The DNA here is from genome assembly GCA_035041425.1 of Mionectes olivaceus. Taxonomy (NCBI): domain Eukaryota; kingdom Metazoa; phylum Chordata; class Aves; order Passeriformes; family Tyrannidae; genus Mionectes; species Mionectes olivaceus. The sequence goes on along the minus strand of JAWWMA010000533.1, from coordinate 1,518 downwards.
TGCAAGGCGATGGTAAATCCGTGTGTTTTCAGTCCCGTTGTCCCCAGAAATTCGGGCAGGTGGCACCTCAAAAGAAAAATCAAAACACATCCGGCCAAAATAACGTTATTTTTAACCCTATTTTTTGCTGTCAAAGTTGCTTCCTTTGGCTGGGATGGGGAGACTCGTTTCTCTGGGAAGAGCCTGTGTGGATTTTCCGGCCCCTCCCATAAAAATTCCACCTGAAATCTGCCCGTACATCGATTTTTAAAAAGGAGCCAAGAAGCAAAAACCGCCACCAGTAAATTCCTGGAATCTTCCTGCTGGGAAAACCCCGGCCAAATATTAACCCACCCTCGGCTGGTTCTTGCCATTCAGGTGCCACATTTGCGGGTGGAGTCATTTATTAATTATCTTTCACATCATTAATTAAGCCTAAAGCTGGGACCGGCGACCACCAAAGCACCTCTTTGCCCTCAGAGCTCGAAAGTTCAACCCACAAATTCATTCGGATTAAACCCCCTCCAGTCTCAAAGCAAATAAATAAACAAACAAACCCGAACCTCCCTAATTTTAGGATTTAAAGATTCCTCCTTTCCTGTCCTCGGGGGAAAGGAAAGCCACAAATGCTTTCGAGTGGCAGAGCTGGGAAGCCAAGGAGAACACAAAAAATGGGATTTTTTTCCCTCAATATTTGGGCCCGGAGCGTGTTTTTCATCCTAAGCGGGCCGTGATTAACTGGAATGATTTCTTTGCCCGCAGGAAAAGCTTCCCTGGAGGGAATCGTTGAATTCCCTGGGAAGGAGCCAGGCGGTTGTTGGGAGCACAGACACCACCATCTAGCGGCAAAATAAACCCCGGGGGAGGCAAAGGCGCCGCTCTCGACCAATCCTCGGTTCTCCAGGGAAAAGCAACCGACCAGAAAGAAAAAAAAAAATTAAAATAAAATCGGGTTATGCGGGACTTGATTGTAAATAAATGGGAAAAGGTTTGGAGGAAGGAAAAAAGCCACAGAATCACCGAATAGTCGAGGTTGGGAGGGACAAACTGGGGGGTTCTCCTTCTGATTATTGTCTTTATTTTCTTTTTTTTGTGGGGGGGTTTGCTCAAAGCGAGTTTAAAATGAGAGTGGTGAGATTCTGGAGACTTTTTAAACTCCCTTGAAATGTCTTGCTCGGTTTGAAGAGGGCCAGACCTCTCTGTCTGTGGCAGATTTGGGAAGGGAACAAGTGAGAAATCAGCCCAGAGGGGCTGCCTGGCACAGGGAAAGCATTTCAGAGGGGTACAGTTGAAGGCTTTGCTGAAGAGGATTTTTAGGGGGATGTCCCAAAAAACGAGGTGTTTGGGATGGATGGAGGAAACAGGAGGTAAAACTCGTGAAGGAGCCGCTGCCTGGAAAGGTCAAACTGCATTTTGAAAGAGTTGTCCCAGGGCAGAGAAGAATCCCAGGAGGGTTTTTGTGGGAAGGGACCTCAAAGCCCATCCATCCCACCCCTGCCATGGGCAGGGACACCTTCCACCAGCCCAGGGTGCTCCAAC
>JAWWMA010000532.1:0-10833 GCA_035041425.1 Mionectes olivaceus | reverse complement strand
AAATTGTTATTCTGACTTATAATCTCTCTCTGAATTGAGTTCATTTCACATGCCGGTTAACTTTTAAACCAGCACAGGTTGACATTTAGGCCAATTTAGGCCTTGAACTCAAACATCTGAGAAATCTGGCCAAATATTCCCAAATGACTTGGTAAAACTCAAGGGTGCTCATAAAACACATAAAAATAAACAACAAAACCTGCCTTATCCCAGAGTGTGGTTGCATGAACCAGTGCCATGGGTAAACCTCAAGAAAGCAGGGCTGGTCATGCATTCCAGAGACCAAAAAGCGTATTTATTTCCAATAACTGGCTGTAAATCCAATTAGATATGTTTGCAAAACCCCACATGAGAATCCAGCAGTTGGTGGGAACCAGCAGGTGAGTAATAAAATGTTATTTTGGAGTCTGGGTTGTCTTTTCATGGCAGGAAATTAAACCCTGAGATCCCTCTAAAGCAGGTGCAGGTGCTCTGTTGGGAAAAGGGAAGTTGGTCACAAGGCTGTGGCTCCTGTGCCTTCAGTTGCATCAATTTTCATTGCAGTAATTCCACACACCCCTCCCCAGTGGTGAATTTAAGCAATGAATTACGAAAAAACCACATTATTAAAGTGGTCTTAATCTGTCAGCTTGCTCCTTGGTGGAGCTCTGGAGTGGTTGACCCGTATGACAGGGTTTTTAGTTTGAGAAAAACAAAACTACATTTTTCAGTGCTTTGGAAGAAGGATTAAAATTCCATCTGAACCTCCGTGGGCTGAAGTGATGGAGAAATCTTAGAGGACTTCAGTGGATATTAAGCTGGAGGAGAAAGCACCTACAAATACTGCAGCTTGACAAAAGAATACTATTTCTTCAGCTAGAAAAGTGACCTTAAACCAGAACATATCTCAGCACGTAGCACGGGGAACAGCTTGGCCATACATTCAGGGGACAAAAGAGTGACAGAGCTGCTTTACCCCATGTAACAGCAGTCAGGGCATGGATTCAACGTGGTTGAGAATAAACTCCGAGGAACCTGAAGGAATGATGGCTGAAAAATTCATCAAAACTATAAAGCAACTGTCACAAAGAGAAATAAAAGGGAACGTTCAACTTCAGAGCAACGTGCATCCGAATCACAATGAAGAACATCTCTAAAGTACAGAAACAACTTCCCTTTTTATCTTCTCCTAAAGAAATTATTTGTCAGCCTTGCATTATGTCTGTCTATAAGAAATGAGGGTGGGAAAAATATAAGTGATATTTTTCATTAGAGTTCGAAAAAGAGCTCTAATCTATTCAGACCCACTGTAATATCGGGCCATGTGGAGCACAATTCTTCTTAATGGAATAAAAGAGGAAAAAAATCCAAACTAGAATTTGATTCACAAAATGAGTTTGGGTAATCCAAACTAAGTTATGTGGCATTAGAGGCAGGCATAGATAAAGGACACGAAAGCATGAAGGATGAAGTGACAGGAAACTCTCCAGTGTGTCTGAGCAACCACAATGGGGGTGTGATGAGCTCCATTTTGTTACGCTTCAGAAATGCAGCATCTCAACAGTTTTGCTCCAAATGTTGAGTTGGATTTTGGAGAAAACCACAGTGTCTACTGAACTTTCAGGAAATGGTATAAAATCAAATCTTGAGTTCTGCTGAAATTTACTGTTTCCATATGTGAATTGCTCTTTTACTTTTCGATAATTAAGTTTATCATTTTAACCCTGAAGCCATATGAGTCTGCAATTTTTTCACACACAAGCAGATGGTATTTTAGTTGGAAATAAATGTGGCTTCTCTTTGGGCCATTTAATTTTTAAACATAAAAGGAGGCAGAAGAAAATTCTTCTCCAGGGTTTAGGCCATCTTTAACTTGTGCTTGGATGAGGTGAAAGCGGACAGAAGAAAAGTTTCAGTGCCTGTCTGTGTCTGGTTTTACACAGTCACAGAGGATCACACGTGTCAGACAATTTTCTGACTGCAACTCCTGGAAAGCTGCTGGGAGCCACTGCATCCTCCCAGGTCCTGCCAAGGCACCTTCACAGAATCGTAAGGGTTGGAAAAGACCTCTGAGATCATCAGGTCCAATCTTCAGCCAAGTACCATCATTCCCACTAAGCCACATCAGCTCATTTTTTTGAGCACTTCCAGGGATGGTGACTCCATCACTTCCCTGGGGAGACTGTTCCAATACTTAAACACGCTTTCAGTGAAGAAATTTTTCCTAATATCCAACCTGAATCTACCCTGTGCAGCTTTAGGTATTTTCCCCTTTGTCCTGTCAATGCCTGATGTCTCTGGCTGATCAGGACCTGCACAAAGCCTGATGTTCCACCATTTTTTCTCTTGTAACCTGGACCAAGAGGGGTCATTATTCTCCTGGGAAGAGCAGCTGGAGGAAGGAAATTGAATTTCCACATCTCCTTTTGAGCCTTTGAGATCTCCTTTCGAGACTTTTCATTTCTTTTTCCTCCCCTTTTAACTGTTTAGACATGCTTTGTTTGAAATCCATTTAAAGTATTCCACCCCTAAATCCAAGTTCTATTCAGGCTTTAGGCAAACATTAAACCGAACTAATCAGAACCACAACAATAAAGCTTCCCACTTATTTTGTATCAACATATTATGAATAGATATAAATAATTTCATATAAATATGAGTACACCCTGCTAACTATGCTGTAGGTGAGCTTGTCAGATACCACTTCTAAAATCCTTTCTGTTATTTGGGAAAAGTTTGAGAAAACACCACAACTAGGTTTCATTTCACTTCTGGATGTTGTTATCCTGTCAGAGCTCTTTTCTGCCATGTATTCATATTATTTTTTCAGATGATAGGACAGGTAGCATTTATCTTCCCCAAGCCCTGCTGAAATGCGACACAAACCCATCGATCTGCTTAGTGAAAGCAGAACTGTTACTGTTTTATTTATTCCTGTAAAACTCATTCCATCCCTCAGTTTTTAGCTTGTCTCTGAAAGAAAGCTACCAAGGAAAAAAATGCTGTATTCAGATAGATGAGGACAATTTTACACTGCACATTTTACACAGATGTCATTTTTCATCAGTTAATTGGAGACAGTTTTGTCCCAACATTCAGATGGCTCCGTATTGATGGTAAAAAATAATGACAGCAGAACAAAACTGTGTGACAAACTGCATCATGTACCAATTAGCAAGCCTTACCCTGCTACTGTTATGAGGGAAATGAAAGATCCAGATAGAAACAATCCACTTTGGTTTGGGGAAGCTGTTGTGGAGATGCTTTTTCCACCCTGTGAAGCAGTAACTCAGCCCTAGAAATGCCTGTAATGAGGCCTCGAAGGGACCACTTTCTTCTTAAGCCTTATTATCGTGTAGGGCCTGGGCATCCTGTGCTCCTTTTGCCATTGGAGTCCTATTTAGGCTGCACAGGAGACGAAGAGTAGAGCCAGACACTTCATCACTAATGAAATCAGGATTTATAAGAGCAGCAATCCCTGTCCATCTTAAATCTTGGGCTAAACAAATTGGGAAGGCAAAGTAGACATGCCAATGGGTTGGGAAAGCACTGCTGAGGATGAGAGTGATAAACAGACCGATTCAGTGTGGGCAGTAATTTATAAAATCAACCCAGGAGAAAGTAAAACATTTCTGTAGACAGAGAGCCATCATTCTCTCCCTCCAAGAATACCTCCTGAGTGTGTGGGGTTTTTCTGTTTCAGCTTAAAGAGCCAATAAACATGGAATTGGAGGGAACAGAACAGATCTCAGCAAAGAGCTGAGTGGGTGTGCAGGGTTAAAAATGAAGCTGAAAACCTCATGTACAATATTTATAGCACGTCACTGCAGTGAATCACAAAATCAGTGTCTGGATTTGATGGCTTTAGTAATCAACAATGTACTTCTCAAAATACCCAGACACACACAAACCTGTTCTGGAAAATAACCATGATCAGAGTTGCATGGACTGATTTCAGCTGAAGGAGATCTGATCCATGAAATCCTTGATGTTGCTCTATGTCTTTAAGGAGGAAGCAATTTGAAGCAGCACTGAAAGCAGAACTAAGTGGGGACAGGCCACTCAGCAACAGCCTTTCCCTCAGGTAATTTACAGTAAGCAACAGTTAACAGAAAGGCAGTGAACCAAGTCCCCATTGCTGCTCCCAATTAAATCAATGATTTCTACTCTTTTATCAGGGATAAAGAGTCATAACCACTCTGACTGTTGAATGATAAATGGGTTGAGGGGCCCTAAATGATGAATCTGCCCCTGGTTTGAGGATAAGCGTAAAGAGGCTGTTTAGAGCGAGCAGAGAAGCATTTTATCATTTGGCTTCACAGCTCATCTCCATTTCCTTTGCTTCCTGTGGTTGGGGCAGCATATCGACAGGCAAACTCCTGGTTTTATGCTCACTGACTCTTCTTCTACTGCAGCCCCCCGATCCCTCCCTCCTCCTGCAAGTTAGGGGCCCCTCTGTTTTCTTCACAGCTTTGTGGTCTGGAGGGTAAAGTGTGCAATTGCTTTGCAGGGCTCTCACTCACCACCAGTGCAGGCTTTTGGGTTGTGGGGCACTGAAGTGTCTTGTCAAAGGGGGTTTCTGTTCCTACTTGCTTGAGTGTATCCAAACTAGAGAAATCTGTGCTGAGCAGACTGACTTGAGGGCTGGGACCAACAATATCTAACTACCCTAGGAGAGAAAAGAGGGAAAAGCAACAGGTAGCCCCATTTCAAGGTATCCCTTTAGGAAGGGGCACCCTTGTGCTTCCACTCCCCAGAATAACCAACCCTCAGCAGTTTATTTTAAAATCACTGCAGTGGAGCAGCTCAGGCAGCACTTTCGCAGGAGCACTTGCTGGAGCCTTTTGTCTGCCCCCAAATGGCTGAAATTCATTATGGAGAGGCCATAAATTGATGGAAATGCTCACACTGAGATGCCTCAGAAACACACCAGGTCCTTTAGGGGCTCAACTACAACTCCCTGCACTGGGAGGCTCTTGCAGGGCTGGTGACACTGCTGGATGGTGAAGAGATGAGACCTCAGTGGGGTCTCCTCTGTTCTCTCATCCCTGGCTCTTTTATTGGAATATCACCAGTTGCTGCTCTTATTATTATGCAGAGTTTAATATGTGAGACTTTATGGAACATCTCCTGATTATATTTAAGGAAATCTGTTTGCAATGAGGGAGAGCAAACATTTTGTGCAGTCACCTGGGGATGCAAAGGAGCTGCCTGTCCCTGGAGGGTTGGGGCAGAGGAGCCCCTGGGAACAAAACTCATGATTTTAGAGAAGTTTCCCCTCAAAGCTTAAAGTGGGGCAGGTGCATATTGGTGTTGCAAGTAATCAATATCATTCAAATAAATAATGAACAATAAGCCAACCATGTAGCTGCATTTCAGCCCATTTTCCTGCTGTCACTGCCATCAAATGATGCACAGCCCCTTCTACTCTGCATCAAATTCAGTTAAACCTTCCAAACTGGGCTCATTTCCACCTTCCAAAGGGGAAAAGCCACAGAAAATTATTTTTATTATCTCTCTTTTTATAAACATCCTGCTCCAAAGCTAACTCCATTGCAGATACTTTTTAGCTAGATTTGGGGTGGATCCCACAATAATTCTGTTGCTATCTGCACATCCTGGTCAGGTGCTCAACAATACTGTGCAAGCAAGCTATATCCTAAAATATGGTTCTCTTCTCATGTAAAACTATATCCCTCTTCTCTTCCTCTTTGCAGAGCTGCACATCAGTTCACAACCTGGAAGTTCTCTAAGTTAGTTTGCATTATAACTTTGGGGGTTTGCCTATTTTCTTTCTTGACCTCCTGAAAAAAAAAAGAAAAAGAAAAAGCATTGAATTTCCAATCAAAAGGCTTTTCCTGTCTAAAACTGATTTCAGCAAAATGGCCTTTATATGAGTTCTAGGCTTGTGCAATCCTTGCTAAATGTCTTTCCAGGTTGGTGAGTTAAAACTCATGGCCCACATCCCAAGTTTCTTAATTATTTCTTCATTCCAACAAACATCACTGGTATCAAAGAGAGTTTGCCTGAGTACAGGAGTTTGGGGTTTATCCCAGGGGAGTAAATAGTGCTTAACTTCAAAGTAAGTGCCGAACTCTTTAACATTTTGTTTGCTGATATTGATTTCTTTGCACCCAAAGAAATGTTTCTGCTCTGCATTAGGGAGCGAATCATTGCTAAATAATGATCAGTGGGAACACACAGTCAGAGTTTCTTCCAAGTCTACAGCTCTCCCTGCAAAAGTGACAAAAAGGATTTGCATCCTGCTTTGTGCTAACCTGGAGTAGCAACACAATATCTATTAGAGATTTAGCCCTACAATATATCGTATTCCAGCTACTTGTGAGTAACTGCAGTCAGCTCCCATTGATTTTGTTTCCTTCCTCCAGACCCATCCACCTTAATCTGCAAAACTTCCTCTTCCTGATAGTAAGTAAAATCATGGGACCCCCATCTCCTCTTTAACTTGCCACTTCCACACTGATTTTAATTGAGTTACTGAGTTTGCAGCAGTGGAAGGAGAAAAAAAGCAGATCTGCAAGCAGCCAAACACTTTATGAACAATAGGTACATAAAAATAATACAGAATAGGCCAATCATCCCATCTCAAAATGTTCTCACCTATGGAAAAAAAAAAAAAAGAAAGAAAGGAAATTGAGTATTTTTTCATAATATACTGGTTGTACTCTGCAAACGTCACTGAATTCTATCTCCCTCCCTAGAGCTGTTTCACGGATATAAAGATATTTTTCTCTGCCTGGCTTTGGTAATTTTTAACCCAATATTTGTTCTGTCACTTGAAATGGACCAGGTATTTCCCTACCTGTGGGAAGAAGAGACTTTCACACCCATTTCTTGCCGACAGAAGGGACCACAGTCTGGATTACCAAATTAAACCCAGCCTTGCAGATGTTGAAGCATCTGAGGTGTTGGGTAGCAATTCATTCCACTGCCTCCTCCTCTTCCCCTCTGCTGTCAATGAAAGCCTCCAGTTCTCCACCCTCCAAAATTAGAGACAAATACAAATAACAGCTGCTGCTTCTGGTGCTCTGAATAATGCATGGCAGCTCAGTTTCAGGTTTGTAATGTCATTTAAATCCTGCAACACATGGAGAAGGACAGCTCCACTGGAGGATGCCTTGATTTTCAAGGTATGGAATGGAAAAAGATATTTTTGAAAAATGTGTCCTTTAATTTTATTTTATTTTTTCTTTTTTAATTTTTTTCTTATGGCCAGCCTTTGAACTCATGATGAGATACATAGTCAGGAAACATCCCCTGAAAAGATTTCAGCTAACAGAGGATTTGGGATACATATTTAAAAACATTAAAGACCCCAGCAAACTGATTTCTGGCTTATTTAGAAGTGCCTGGAGATGGTAACCTTGCATTTCACTAGGGGGCTGGGACAGCGGGGTTGCGCTCTAATTTCTCTCCCCAGTTTTGGAGTTGATGAAAGAAGTATCAAAATCACAGGGAGCTGAAATTTTTTCAATTAACTATATTTAGTGTATGAAAATTGAAACTGTTCATAGAACTGTGACAATTTTGACAAATCCTCCATGTGTCAATATTGTCAAACTGAAACCAGTGTGCTGTTAGTCAAAAAGAACCTTACAACTTTTTTAAAAAATAGGTTAAAGAAGAGGGAAAAACTCAACGATAGGGCACTAAAATGTCTCTTAATTTCTCAATGATATTGAGAAGTTTCATATTAATTATGAGTGATGTTTCCTTTTTCCCCTCTGAGAGCTCAATTTTTTTGTGTGTGTAATGGTGAAACAATTCTCTCCAGTGATAGAAATGCTGAAACACTGATGCAATGAGACCCGTGCAGAAATACACCAGAGCTGAGAAAACTGGGATAAGTGACAACAGTTACACAGAAACTGCTCATTCCTGCAAACTGCTGTCCCTGGAGAAGCTCTGCAGAAGGGAGGGTGGGGTGGCTTTAGAATCACAAATTTATTTAGATGGGAAAAGACCTCCAAGATCATCAAGGCCAACCTTTGACTTATCACCACCTGAGCACTGAGTGCTGCTTCCAGTTGTTCTCTGAACACCTTCAGGGATGGGGCTCCCCCACCTCCCTGGACAGCCCCTTTAATAAATTATTTAAATTAGGAGCACCCTTTAATAAAGTATCTGAATGATAACTGAAAGGAAGACTATTTTTTAAATGGAAATGGTGTCAATTCTAAATACCAGGTACTGCAAAAGCAATCTAATGAGCTTCAAGTCACTCTTAATTTTCCTGCAGGACACAGCATTTAAACGGTTAAATATCTCTGATAAGGATGTGTTACAGAGATGGAAGTAATTCAGAGAATGGGTTTGGAGGTCTTTTACCCAAGGCATCCCTTCCAGCCAGAAGTACTTGCTCCCATCCTGCTTATCTGCAAAACTCTCCCCTGATTTCAGAGCCAATGTTTTATTCCTTTTCGGGGTTTTTTTTTTCCCCACATGGCAGCTGGTGCATCAGACAGAAACCAACTCCAGTGTAAACAAAATTTCAAATTAAAAATAATGAGCTGCATGTGTGTAACTCATTTTGGGTTTTAGTTAATTGTCCCTAATTTATTCAGTTGAAGTGCCTTCAGGTTTCCTCTGATTAAAGGCCACCATGTTTAACTTGTCAGGGATTTCATTTGATACCGGTATAAAAGAGCTATAAAATATGTCGATCATTGCTTTCTGAATAATATTAATGCTTTTCTCCTGAAATAGTTCCATAAAGAATGAAATTCACCTGATTTGATGACAGTCTAAGAGCTTTACATGAATGGGAAATTAATCACATTAGAATATGTTTTTCTTAAAATATATTTATACCTCTAAAATATATTTATGCATCTGGTGCATAACTGAAGCAACTAAAACTAGTGTGCTAATGGAATGTATGCAGAGAACCACTGCTCTATTCCAAATGGAAATCTGGGTCTTCAAATGTAGCAGGAAAACCAATAAATAAATCTCAATCAAAACAAAGTTATTGTGAAGTATGGCAGAGGAAAAAAAATCAAAAAGAGCAGCTCATGCATAATTTTTCGGCGACTCCTCTTCATCAACATCAATCCTTGATTCAGAAAATCACTTTAAGCAGACACTGAACTTTCTGCAGTGCTTAGGCACCTTTCTTGCCTTACGTTTTTTGTTGAATTCATAGACTTGATGAACCACACTCTGTGATGTGCAAAGTGATGGAATCAGGGAAAGATCCAAATCAACACATTCTATTTTTAATTCAGGTCCCTAAAAACAACCAGAAAGAACCAATTACCTGCCTACGTCCTCTTTCTGTCCCCTTCCCTTTATCCTCTCTTGGCTAATTACAACCAAATTTGACCACATTAATTTGTTCAATTCATTAATTACAACCAAATACTTCTGAGCATCCTCAGAGTCATTGAGACCACACTGGTTCCAGTGGGCAGGATGAGAAATGAAAGGTTCCTGACACAGGAATTTCCATCAGAACTCAACTCTTATCACACCCAACAGGAAATCAAAATTCCTTAACTCCAGGAATTATGTCTGTCATTTGGAGCTTGGGGAGAGGTAATTCCTCTCTTTCTGCTTGTTTGTAAAAGACAAGTACTTGGAATTACAGTATAAAAAGAAGCACTTGTACAGGAACCAAGGAAAGCTGCTTTTGGATAATCAATGCTCTGTTCAGAGCCTGAGGGTAAAACGGTCTTCAAACTACACAGATGATCTTGACACTGACAACCAGCTTCCCTGGCATGTGGGGGAAGCTCTTGGATCCTGGGGATCTGCAGGGGTTCATTAAGGGTATGGGGATGATAATTAAATCACCACTGATCAAATAGCAACAAACCATCTCACCTGAGAGTTTACATTTTTGGTTTTAAATAAAGACAACAATAAATAATAAACTGTGCTCTTGTGTTTGAATAAAATACCCACAGGTGTCTCTTATTTAAGTCTGTTTTCCCTTAACTCTCTCTGTGGCTTGGGATGATTTCAGATTCGATGCTCCAGGAGAAAAAAGTCCAAAACAAACCTCATTAAAAAAAAAAATAAATTCATTGATTTTCCATTCAATTTCTACCAATTTGCAATCTCTCTCTTTTTTTTTTAGTTGATTTACTACCCCAAGAGCTTTACTTTTCTACAAGCCCAGGAAACATCAGGTGTCCACATTTCAAACTGGCTCCTTCATCACTGTGGTTCAGTTTTAAAATAAAAGATGAAGACCAGAACCTGAACTCAAAAGAAGTTGCATGTGGGTTCATGAAGAAGAAACATAATTGTAGGAAATTAGTTGAAATCAATTCTTGAAGAGGAAGATGAAAGCAAGATATTTTATTAGCATGATTTTATGTATGTTTAAGAGACTCACCTAACGGGATGTGTTAGGATAATTTACAATAGTAAGTTCTTATCTAGTTTAGATTTTTGTTTTTGTTCTTCTAACATTTGTTAAAGAGGGAAATAAAAACCCCAAAAGCACAGCATTTGCTGTTATGTTTTGCCACTGTAGAACAAACCATAGATTGAATTGGTGCACCCCAAAGTGAAGGGCAGGATTAGTGGAAGTGTCTTATTACTCCAGTTTAAGCCCATCATAAAATTAAGACTTTATTACACATTCTTTTGTTGTTTCTGCTTTTAAATGATGTTTTCCATTATCAGCTTGGGTATATATTCTGTCAGAGCAAGGCAAGAGGAACAACTTCCTCATCTGCCCTTATTTTCAGTGAAAAAACCCCAACCTTTTGGCTCCCATTGATGCCCCAAAAGGCCAGTAAGAACAGCTTAGAGACGATTTTGAGTCCTTAAACAGCAAGGTATTTATTCACGACGTCGGAGAGCTCCCCAGCTCAGGCCAGA
>JAWWMA010000531.1:0-10835 GCA_035041425.1 Mionectes olivaceus | reverse complement strand
CCACAGTTAATCTCCATTCTCCATTGGACTTACGCACTGGCCAGATGGGGCTGTTGAAGGGTGAGTGGGTCTTGCTGGTCACTCCTTGGGTCTCCAGTTCATCTTATAGATCACAGAGTCTCGGTTCCTTCGGTACTGTCGACAGTGCACTATTGTAGTGTATTGGCACTCGGTGTTCCTCAAACTTCAACAGTGCCACAGCGGAAGGGCTCTCCGAGAGGTCAGGTAGTGAATTCAGCTGCTTAGCCACCTCTGTCTCCACAGTAGCTTTTCCAAAAACCCATCTATATCCCTTGGTGTGGAGTGTTATAATGAAAGAAAGAAAAAGGTCTCTATGGTCAAACCATACAAGCATAGGCCTCAGCTAGGTCTGGCTCTGACAGCCAGAACGTTCTCGCAGTCTGTAGAAAAGTTAGTGATAACAGGCTGCGGAATCGAAGACAAGGAGGGATCGATGCTGAAAACAAGGTGGGGTGTTTGGGAAAAACTAATGCTCTCATGGGGCATGCAAACTTGCTAATGTCCAATGGGAGTATGACAGCAGTGCATGCCTGGCGCGTGAACAAGAACTAGAACCAATAATTTGAGAGTGATCACACGCCGAGGGTAGTGAAAATGTATATGTCTGGGTTATGTAAATAAAAGTGGAACATTGCGTAAATCATATTGATTTGTGTGCAAGTTTGTTCTCGGAACCTCCCCCGCCTACACCTTGGGGTCTTTGAAACACCTATTCCTAAGGTAGTCAATGCCCAGGATCCATGGGGTATCTGGACCTGTCACAGTGGGGTGTTTCTACCAGTCCTTCTCAGTCAAGCTCACTTCATCTTCCAACACGGTCAGCTCATGAGACACTCTGGTCACCCCAGAAATGGAAATAGTCCCTGACTCCACATGTCCTGAGGGCATTAACATGCACTGCGCGCCAGTGTCAACCAAAGCCCAGTATTCTTGTGGGTCTGACGTACCAGGCCTTCGGATCCACACAGTCCAATAGACACAGTTGTCCCATGCCTCTACCTGGCTAGAGGCCGGGCCCCTCTAATACTGGTCTTCGTCCTACTCATCACAGTTTTCCTTCTGTGAATACCGACGGAAGGTACCTTCTAGCAGGTCAGATTCCTGTTCACGGGATATCGGTACTGCACTCACTTTCACGGACTTTCCTTTTTTTTCTCTCTTTTGTGCTCAGGTTGCCAGGACATGGGTAGGCTGCCTGTCCCACTGTCCCATGTCTTCTCCATGGTCAGATAGGAAATACCACAACTGAGTTCTTGAGGTCTGTCTGCTCTTTTTAGATGGGGGACATCTGGTTCTCACTGGTGCCATATGGGAACTGTTTTTCTCAATCCTCTGTTTCAGTTTCTCCTGTTGATCTTTCATCTCTGTAGGTCATGAGGTCATGATGTCTTGAGGTCATTCATCAATGTCTCCACAGTGGAAATGTGGGCCTGCAGTGGTCCTTGGATCACGATGTCATACAACCGAAGATTATTTGTTACAGACATCACTGGGTCTCACTTCTCCCCAGCCTCCAATGATGTCAGGTAACTGGTGTGTGCGGATGACCCCATGCGTGTGAAACTCCACATCTGTGGTGTACATTTAACCTTGTCAGGATTGTCAGTGGGTTACCCATCCCTTCCAAACAACACCTCCAACAGTGCCATTTCCCTCAGGTGTAGGATCCCCTCCTCCATGATTTTCCATCCCTGTGCATAATGGTCTACCTGCAAGGAATTTCTGTAAATGAACCTCTCTCTCACACCATCAAACAGCTGTGCACAGAGAGACAGGGGCTTTGATTGTCTCAGAACACCTCCTCAATACCCACATCCTGGGCAATAGACCTCAAGAACCTTGCTTCACCACCATCAAGGTTTATGGCATCACCCGTGGTCCCAAACTCAGATCATCCAGGACAGTATGGTCTCATTCGGGTGACGAATAAAGTCCAGCTCCCTCTCCATGGGTCTATCATGACCCCTCTCCCTCACAGTTTTCATTATCTTTGTAGGGTTTAGGAGTTGTTCAAGAGTGAACCTCCATGTTGTAGGAGATGAACAACTTTCTAGGAATTCACCCATATCCTCCCATTACCCATGTCGCTCAAGGTTTTCCACCCCTGGGGCAGGGTTCTGGACCTGTTCTGGATAATTCCTGGCCCTAGCTTCATATCTTAGATATACCATCATGGCAAACACTTGCACGAAAAGCACAAAAAGTAAAATGTCTCCGACATCTAAGGAGAATTTAAACTTCCCAGAGGTCATTGCATTGGATCCAAAGGGAAAATGGATGAAAGGTTGGGCAAATATACCCCCCCACGTTTCTCCATAGGGATAGGTGTCATTATCCTTAAACCCCCAAGGGAGACACCTTAGGCTAGAGAAGTACTGTATCCTTCGGGACATATCCTGGACGAAAGTCACAGGTATTGAGTTTGCTGTGTCATAAACCCAATGCAAAAACTCAAAGGTACTTATTGCAATGAGAGTCTTAATATCTGAGCTGAAATACATCTACAGGTGGGACAGATATCTTGGCATGAATATATGCCAGAGAAAAGCAACGACCCCAAATGTCATGGTGCCTACAGGTTCAAAACCACGTATAAATAGCACAAGGGGAGTTATTCCTTTTCCACTTTTCCTCTTTCAGGCCCCACCAGTTGGGTGTCAAAAAATGTCTCAGCTTAATGAGACACAACTGTTTTGTTGAGGATGAGTTATGAGGAAGACCCAAACTCCTCCCACTAAGCAATTGTAAATCCAAAATTAAGAGGCTCCAGTTGAGAAAAATGTGGGAAAAGGAAAAATAACACCCCTTTATTAAAAGATATATGTATATTGGAAGAACAATGAAAGAACACAAATAAAACAACCAAACAATTATTTATACACCAGAATAATCCCTTTCAAAACAAACAAACCAAAACAAACACAAAAAAAACACCAAAGAAGTAAACAATTCAGTTTGCGCCCTTTGGTGCAATTCTAACCACAGTCAGTACAGGATGCTGTTGGATCACTGGAGATGCAGTCTTCAGTGCTCTGTGCCAGTCAGCAGGGGGCACTGTTGGATCACTAGTGGTCACCATGTGGGGGGGTCCCCCGTGTGTGCTGGAGAAACTGAAAATGGAGATCTTCCCTCACTGGGAAAAAGGGAGAAAGGAGGGAAAGAAAAAAAGGTCCTTCCAAACGGGAATTCACTCTGTCCTGCCCTGCTGGCTGAGTCATGTGGTGTGACTTCCCCTCTCCTTTGATGTGCACAAGAACTGCTGCCAAAAAAAAAGGAGGAGGGGAGACCTCCCGAACAGTTCCTCTCTGGTGAAAATCCAAGTAAATTCCCAGGTGACACCCAGGCCAAGAACAAAGTCACCTCAGATCTCCTGCCACCCAGACCCCGTCCCAGCTCCAGCAACAATGGCGTCACTGCCGTTTCCCAGGAGAGGAGGAAAAAAAAGTAAAAAAGAACTCCCCACCCCTCCCCACAGACAAGACCTTGAGGGCCATCAACATGGAATATGGTTTTATCAGCCACTTCTTTTCCGTTAGTCAATTGCCTAAGCCACAGCCAATCTGCCCAATTCGACATCCTCTTCACACAATGGGCAGGGGGAAGTTGCTTAGTTTCCAAGAACAAGCAAACCATGACAACATCCCATGGTGCCTTTAAAGATCAGGTATGAGGCCCTGGACCCAGTGAGTCAGGCAGAGGGCAGTCAAGAAGAGGATCTGCCTGGAGAGCCTCCCAGTTTCACCCAGTCTACCAGACAGATTACGACTACAGCTATAAAGAAAAAAAGAAGGGTAGTTGTAGTAGGTGACTCCGTTCTGAGGGGAACTGAGGGTCCTATATGCTGATCAGACCCATCCCACAGAGAAGTCTGTTGTCTTCCTGGGCCCGTGTGAGGGATATTAGTAGGAGACTCCCTGAGCTAATCCAGCCCTCTGATTATTATTCACTGCTGGTGATCCATGCTGGCAGTGATGACATTAATGAAAGAGGTACCAGACTAATCACAAAGGACTTCAAGGTGCTGGGTCAATTAGTTAATGGGACAGGAGCACAGGTGGTGTTCACCTCAGTTCCTGCAGCAACAGGGATGAATGAGGAGACAACTAGGAAAACTCATCAATAGGTGGCTAAAGGACTGGTGCTGCCCGAAGAACTTCAGTTTTTTAGACCATGGGGCAAATTCTATGGTACCTAGCCTACTAGAGTCAGATGGGCTTCATCTATATAGGAAGGGCAAAAGGACTCTAGCCCGTAAGTGTTCAGGGCTGATCAAGAGGGTTTTAGACTAGGTTTGAAGGGGGAAGGGGTTGAAACCAGCATCTTTAGAGATGAGCCTAAGGGTGGAAAGCCTGAGTTAGAAGTGATATCAGCAGCCCAGCTGAAGTACATGTACACCAATGCGCACAGTATGGGTAACAAACAAGAGGAACTGGAAGCCATCGTGAAGCAGGAAAGTGTCATGGTTTTGTTTGCTCTTGGAGCTACACTGGAATTTTCCCTTTTCCCCTGTCCACTGTGTTGGGGGGGGGAGGGGAATTAGCCGAGGTATTCAGGCAACTAAGTGTCACAGGAGAAAAGAATTAGTAAGGTTGCATTGCCATGTCAGTTGCCTCACCTTGTCTCCAGGGAAACAGGGGAATGTTTGAAAAGCTGGGAGGAGGGTCTGGAGGTATTGGGAGCTGGGCGGAGTGGCCGGAGCTGCCAGAGCTACTGGACTGTGGGGATGGCTTCTCTTTGTAGTTGTGCGGCAGTTTGGAGCTTTTTGCTTACATTTCCATCGGAGAGGGACGAAAAAACTGCATCACCATGCACCTCAACCAGTGGGAAAGAGTGAGTTCTCCAGTGTTTGGGAGCTGTGGTTTTCTTTTCCTTCCCCTCCTTTTCCCCTTTTTGGTGAGGGGGGGAGGATGTCCATTGTCCACCTCATCCCCAGAGCTCGGGAGACTTCACGTGGTGACCACCAGTGATCCAACAGCGCCCTCTGCTGACTGACTCAAACAACTGCAGGCTCCATATCTCCAGCGGTTCAACAGCGCCTCCTGCTGACTGTGTCTATAATTGCCCCAAAGGGTGAAAACTGAACTGTTTTCACTACTAATTTTATTCCTTTGTCTTGAAGGGGATTGTTTCTGGTATAGGATTACTGTTTGGGTGTTTTACTTCTGCTCTATAATTGTTTCTGTCAATGCATATATACCTTTTAATAAAGGACTGTTATTCCTATCTGGTTATAATTTAATTTTGCCTTTCCCGCACTGTTCCTCAATTGGAGTCTCTTAACTTCGGATTTGTAATTGCTTAGAGGGAGGAGTTTTGGGTCTTCCTCATAATTTATTCCCAGTAAAACACCTGTGTCTCATTTAAACCGAGACAGAAAGCTATGATGTAGTCGCCACCACATAAACGTGGTGCGATGACTCGCATGACTGTAGTGCTGCCATGGATGGCTACAAGCTCTTCAGAAGGGCCAGGCAGGGGAGGAGAGGTGGAGGGTAACTCCATATGTTAGAGAGTCTCTTGACTCTGTAGAACCTGAAGTCAGTGACAGTAAGGTTGAGTGCCTGTGGATCATAATCAGGGGGAAGGCCAACAAGGCTGATATCCTGGTGGAAGTCTGTTACAGACCACCCACTCAGGATGATGAATTATTCTACAAAGAGCTGGCAGATGTCTCAAAATCACCAGCCCTCGTTCTTGTGGGTGACTTTAACCTGCCAGATGTCTGTTGGAAACTCCACACAGCAGAGAAGAGGCAGTCTAGGAGATTCCTGGAGTGTATAGAGGATAATTTCCTGTTACAGCTGGTAAATGAGCCTACCAGAGATGGGGACCCACTAGACCTGCTGTTCACAAACGGAGAGGGGTTGGTGGGAGGTGTGGTAGTCGAAGACTGTCTGGGATGCAGTGACCATGAAATAATAGAGTTTTCAATACTTAGGGACACAAAGAAGGCCATCAATAAAACTTCTGCCCTGGACTTCTGAAGGGCAGATTTTGACCTACTCAAAAGACTGCTTCAGAGGGTACCTTGGGAAACAACCCTTGAAAACAAAGGGGTCCTGGAGGGATGGAAATGTTTCAAGAAGCAAGTCTTGAACACACAGCAACAGGCTGTCCCAGTGTGCCAAAAGGCAAGCTGGTGGGGAAGATGGCCAGCCTGGTTGAACAGGGAGATTTTAAAGGAAATTAGGGGATAAAAGAGAGCTTACTGATTATGGGGGAAAAAAAATCTGACTACTCATGAAGAGTTTAGGAACATAGTTAGGTCATGTAGAGAGAAAATTAGTGAGATAAAGGCACACTTTGAATTCAATCTAACCAATTCGGTTAGGGATAACAAGAAGTGCTTCTAAAAATGCATCAGTAGCAAAAGGAGGGGCAAGGAAAACCTTGATTCTTTGTTGGACATGGCGGGGAACATAGTCACCAAAGATGAGGAAAAGGCTGAGGTACTTAACACTTTCTTTGCCTCCAACAGTAAGACAGGTTGTCCTCAGGACAACTGGCCTCCGGAGCTGGTAGACAGAGACAGGAAGCCATATAGTCCCCCTGTAATCCAGGAGGAAACAGTTAGTGACCTACTGAGCCACTTGGATCCTCACAAGTTTATGGGATCAGATGGGATCCATCCTAGGGTGATGAGGGAGCTGGCAGAAGAGCTCGCCAAACCACTCTCCATCCCTTACCAACAGTCCTGGCTCACTGGGGAGGTCCCAGATGATTGAAAGTCGGTAAATGTCGCGCCGATCCACAAAAAGAGCTGCAAGGAGGACCCAGGAAACTACAGGTCTGTCAACCTGACCTCAGTGCCCGGCAAGGTTATGGAGGAGATCATCCTAAGTGCAATCACACAACACCTACAGGATGGACAAGGGATCAGACCCAGCCAGCACGTGTTTAGGAAGGGCAGGTCCAGTCTGACCAACCTGATCTCCTTTTATGATCAGGTGACCCACCTGGTGGATGAGAGGAAGGCTGTGGATGTGGTCTATCTGGACTTCAGCAAAGCCTTTGACACCATCTCCCACAGCATACTCCTGGAAAAGCTGGCAGTCCGTGGCTTGGACAGAGGCATTATGTGCTGGATTAAGAACCGCCTGGAAGACCAGGTCCAGAGAGTGGTGGTGAATGGTGCTGCATCCAGTTGGCTTCTGGTCACTAGTGGTGACCCCCAGGGATCAGTGTTGGACCCAGTTCTATTTAATATCTTTACTGATGATCTGGATGAGGGGTTTGAGTGTACCATTAGCAAATTTACAGATGACACCAAGTTGGTGGAAGGCAGGAGGGCTCTGCAGAGGGACCTGGACAAGCTGGAGAGATGGTCTGATTCCAGTGGGATGAGGTTCAGCAAGGCCAAGTGCCGAGTCCTGCATTTTGACCACAACTCCATGCAGTGCTACAGGCTGGGGACAGAGTGGCTGGAGAGCAGCCAGGCAGAAAGGGACCTGGGAGTTTGGACTGACAGGAAGCTGAACATGAGCCAGCAGTGTGTCCAGGTGACCAAGAAGGCAAATGGCATCCTGACCTGTATCAGGAACAGTGTAGCCAGCAGGACGAGGGAGGTGATTCTTCCCCTGTACTCAGCACTGGTGAGGCCACACCTGGAGTACTGTGTCCAGTTCAGGAAAGTCATGGGTTTGCCTAGGGACAATTTTTACCACACCCCCCATAGAATTGCTCTAAGGTGAGAGAAGGTTTATGCAGGCAAAAGAGATCTGATTAGGGGAAAACAATATTAGGGTTTATTACTAGCAAAATAAAAATTAAACAACTACATCTGCAACAATTCTAGTTAAGCAAAAGCACTATGTATTTACAGAAACACTCTTCCCCCCTTTGTATCAGTCTAGGAGGAAAAGTAATTTTTTTTCCACTTTCAAAGCTACAGGTCTTTGCACAATTCTGCAGCTTTTAAAAGTTCCTCTTCTGTTATCTCTGGGATGACAATTCCAACTCATTGCAGCTGGAACTGTTTCTCTCTCTATCTCTTTCTCTCTTCTATGTCGACCTCAGGACTGGGCCTACCTCCCTCCTGGGCTAAGGCTGAAGCCTGGGGGTTACCCAGATCCTGTAAGGTCTTCCATGGACTACAAGGGACACTTGCTTTTCCATGGTCTTCACCACAGGGTCACAGGGGATAATGGCTTTTGAGTCCAACCCTGTTTCCTGTGGGGTCCCTTCCCACAGGAATAGTCCTTGATAGACCTCTCCGACGTGGGTCCACCCCTAGGGCAACAGTTCTTCCATTTTCTGCTGTCCCTAAGGGTCACAAACGCAGCTGCACAAGCACTGATCCCTCACTGGGATCACACAAATCCTACCCGGGCCGCCTTGCTCCAGTGTAGGTCTCTCTCTGTGGCCACAAATCACCTCAAGACTGTTTCTTCTCAGGCCTTCCATGGAATTTCAGCTTTCTCATGTACTCCTCTGCTCTAGCTCTACTCCAGCATGAGCTCCTCAAGCTGCAGATGGGGTTGTCTCTGCTCCCCAGCAATCTTCCACAAGTGGCAGGGATTTCTAGTTTTCAGTCTTTTCCCTGCTGAAGGAAGGGAGAGAGGGAGGGGGAGAAGGAGCCATCTCCCCCCTTCGCGGCTTCTTATCTCTCTCCTGCTGCTACCACCCCGACCTTAGAGGCTGCAGCTATCTCTCTGGTTGGAATTCCTTTTGCAGCAACTTCGTCCAAGTTCTTCTTCAAAGTTTTTTTTCTTCACTGCGTTACACGTCTGATCAGGGGGCTTCAGCGCTATCCCTGCCTCCAGCCCAGGGTCAGGGGAGGAGAGAGGCCTGACCCCCCTCGGGGCCTGCCACCACCTCCTACATGGCTCCCAATTTCATCTGCGCCACCAGCCTTCTCTTCTGTTTTCTTAAAGATGTAATTGGCAAAAGGCATTACCGAAACTTTTGATTGGTTTTGGTCCGGAAATTCACCTGGACAAACCACCTACAAACCCCCAGGGAGGGGGTACCTTTGCAAACCCACAACAAGGAAGGATACTGAGCACGTCCAGAGAAGAGCAATGAGGCTGGTGAAGGGACTCAAGCACAAGTCCTATGAGGAGAGGCTGAGGAAGCTGGGGTTGTTTAGCCTGGAGAAGAAAAGGCTCAGGGGAGACCTCATCACTCTCTTCAACTACCTGAGAGGAGGTTGTAGCCAGGTGGGGATTGGTCTCTTCTCCCAGGCAATCAGCAATAGGACAAGAGGGCACAATCTTAAGCTCTGCCAGGGGAAGTTTAGGTTGGATATGAGGAAGAAATTTTTCACAGAGAGAGTAATCAGACATTGGAACGGGTTGCCCAGGGAGGTGGTGGACTCACCGTCCCTGGAGGCTTTTAAGATGGCACTGAATGTGGCACTTAGTACCACGGTCTAGTAACCACAGTGGTGGTGGATCAAGGGTTGGACTTGATGATCTCAGAGGTCTTTTCCAACCTCGTTGATTCTATGATTCTAATTATGCCTTTTCTTTTCTGGGATGTACTATACAAGTGTAAATTCTTCTATACCGCTAACATCATACGATCACATGGAAAGTAGAAACAGACACTCAGAGAAGGTAATTGCCTTCTATGAATTCAGGGTTGCCCCATCCCAAGTGCAGAATCCAGTACTTTCCCTTGTTGAACTTCATAGGGTTGGTGATTGCCCAGTCCTCTAATTTGTTGAGGTCTCTCTGCAGGGCCTCCCTGCCTTTAAGGGAATCAACAACTCTTCCCAGTTTTGTGTCATCTGCAAACTTGCTTAGAGTATCCCTTCAAGTGAAACACAGAAAGGATTTAAAGAGTTAACTTAGAGGAGCAGCAATCTGGTTCTTGGGACCCTTCTCTGAGGAATGAGATATTTATGTAAAAATATAGCAGAAGTAGGGACCAGGCTCTAAGGATTAGCTTAGAAATATAGCAGAGGTAGTTTGTCTTGTTCTGTTCTAGTAAAAGATAGCAGAAAGGTCAACCTAGTAGTCATAAATAAAGATAGGATGGCATCCGAGGAGATAGAGGGTTGGTGGGTCAAAGGGAGTTTTTGCAAACCCTAACTTGAAGTCAGCAAAACAAAGAAAGTTGAAGAGTTCAACTGAGGAAGAAGAGAAGACCCTAAAGTGGGGCCGAAGAACAGAATGACCCACCCACTGTACAATCTCCTCAGAAGACAACTCCACCCCAGTCTCCGCCTAAACCCTGCCCGTTATCAATATTAGATGTTGGAACCTGATGAATATGTATGTAGAAATGTTGCAACCCCTCACAGAAATTGCATAAAACCCCTAACTTCTAACTCAAACTTTAGAGCTAGTTTGTCCAATGCGAATCGGGGGGTCTCCAACGTTGCATGCAATAATACCTTTGCTGTTTAAAGACAAAAAGTAGTTTTTCTGTGCTGTTTTGGCATCACAAGTCCTACGTCCAAGTCATTCATGATGTGTAGTGGGTTGACCCTGGCCAGATACCAGGTACCCGCTAAAGCCACTCTCTCACTCTCCCTCTGCCACTGGACAGAGGGGAGAGAAAAAAACAGCTATGGATTCATGAGTTGAGATAACAACTGGGAGAGGTCAGTTACTGCTTGTTAGAAGTTACTAAATGGTCGAATAAATTAAAAGAGTCAATTTATAATAAAAAAGGTAAAATTTATTAACAAACGGTAGATAAGCAAAATCCACACTTGGGCTCCTAACTTCCCCATAGCTAGGCAACCCTGATTGTCTTTTTTTCTGGTCTTTTGTACTCTCTCATCCTTGGTTTAATAATGGCCAGTCTTCGCGAGCGAAGATCCGGGGAAGGTCTTTACACCTTCCAGCCTGCGCATTGGATTTTTT